>CM076575.1:736287822-736541981 GCA_034641835.2 Pinus albicaulis
TGAAGTTGGCACCCTCACATCCATTATAAACTTCCTTTGCCAAAGATATATCATCTTTTTTTAAAAACCCATGGGACATCTACCTTTCTTTGAAAAACCATGAATTAGAGGGACCCGCCACGCTCCGATCCCATACTTTCTAATCATCTTGGCCAATATTTCTTTTTAGATTTTGAAGTAATAAGATCTTTCCTAACCGCCAATGTGTCACTTTGCTTCGATGATACATGTGCCTCCATAAAGAAGATGAATAAATATATGCATGGGATCTAATAAGTGGGCAATCTTAAGATGCTCCCAATATGGGAGGTCATAAAAGATAGATTTCCTTTTCATCCTAATGGAAAATTTCTCAACATAGGTGTTGAAGAAATTCTGGACCATCGAACTTAGGGCTCCCCATTTGAATCCCACCACTTTCGTGAACTCCTTTCTCCTCATCTCTTCATATGCTCTAAGCCATTCAAACTCGGTGTCACGATGTGGAGGCCTTTGGGTTCTTTTCTCGCTTTACCATCGAAAGCGGATGCTCGCTTTCTTTCCGTAAGGGTGTTGTTCGTCGGCAGGAATATCCCCGGAGCAACTCATACACCTGCTTTCGGAGATCCATGGACCATCTCAGCTCGCGTAGAAGGTCCGCAACATTTACATCCAAAATACTCCTTTTGTTGCAAGACCTCGCGAGATTATATTTGTACACATTAATCAGAGGAAAATTTTTAAGGATGGACATTTATCTAAAGTTTAAAAACTCGGCGAATCTTAGTAGTCCCTCAATATGTGAATTTTCAGAAAAATTTTGATGTTATTTTTGTAAAAATATTTAGTTTTGTAATCATTTTATATTAGTATATACAAATTTTTTGGCGATTAGGTATATTTTTATACTATAAAATTTGGTCGAATCAATTTTTATGGGAATTGGCGAATCTGGAAAAGCATGGAAAATTAGCCCACGCCGAATGTTAGCCCCTAGAAAATTTTCCATGACATTAATTAATATGCATGGCACGTTAAAGAATATCATGAAGATCGTAACAACATATTACAACAGATTATTAAATAACTAATATGTGAAAGAATATTGTTACACTATATATAAACAAATCAAATAAATTAAAACATGTAATTTACCAGTATAAACCCCAAGCCCTGGATAATCATGTGTCGTGTACAGCACACATGTCACACAACGTAAACCTCCTCTCCATCGCGATGGGTCTCGACACATCGTGACACATTTATCCCGTCTACAATTCCTTTCCAATTCATCTACCAAAGCTGGTCAGTGAGACATCCAGATTCTTCACTTGTCTTTCTACTGGGACCGTGAGAGCCACCATGAGATGTTCATTCTTCACTGACAAACCATGATACCGTTATTGATCACTACTACAAAGCCAAACAAAGACAATGGTGCCTCGAGGGAATATGCTGACGCCTATCCATGGCTATGTCAGACGCTAGACTTCGTACTTCATTCTTGAACTTTTTCGTGCCATGTATCATGCTTCATGGCTAGCTGAACCAGCCTGGCACCGCACTAGCTACCCAACTCACTGTCGTGTGAGGCATGCCATCCCCCGCTAACATAGCTAATTCTTTGAAACGGAAAGAGCCTTTGAATCCTTTGGGATTACAGGCATGTGCCCCAACATCTTAAAAGGAAGACCAAGCACGCGATTTACTTCTTTTTGATTTACTCGTACCCGCTCATGCCCACATTTTCGACATGCATACCCTTTGTCCGCATATTCTCCTCTATATAGAATACAAATCATTTGGACATGCATGATATGATATGTACTCAACACCCAACATTTTCAACAATTTTTTTGCTTCTTCGCAGCTACCGGGCAAGACATTATCACTCAGAAGAACCTTATCTTTGAATAACCTGTAGTTGGTGATCATGGAAAACTATATTAATAAATGTACATTAATGTCAATATAATTATTAACGTTCATAAAATTTAACATTTGTAATGTTCATTACAGTGTACTGATTATATTTCAAATTTATATATAAGGGAAGTACTTTATGGTAACTTACATCAAAAGTTCTAAGAAACATGCATTTGACAAGCCAAACTTTGCTTTCAAGTTGTACAATAACATTGTTGTCCCCAATTGGGTAGACTTTGATTGACCGCCAGGTCCAAAGAGAGGGGTGGTAGAAGCATATTTAAGGCTTTCGAAAAATGTGTCAGCGATATGAGCATCATCCCCTAGCTGATCATCATTTTGGAATGAATCTAACAACATTGTCTCCATGGCAGTCGTATCCCTTAAGTAATCATCCATACCAACCTCTATTTGATTGTCTCCATTGCCAACTTGTGAAAAACTACTATTTTTGTAGTCATTCCTAATTAGTGAATCTGGATGTAGCGGGAATTGAATTGGTGGTTGATTCAACCATTCTCGGTATCGTTCCTCTCCGATTTTTTCTCTTAATTCAGTCTTCTCTCGATTTGACATTGTTGTGGGGTGCAACGAAAGATGGTAGGTAGGTCGTTCATCATCACTAGAATCCTAATAATTAAAAAAAAAATTGAACATGATTAGTACAAAATATTATGATATCAATTAGTAACCACGTTGACAATATTGCATGATTATAAATTGGTTCTAAGGAATAATTTGGGTATATTAAATTTGGGTATATTAATCAATATTTATACCAAACAATTATAATTATAATACCATTTGGCCTTATATTGTGGCTAGAAGATGCAATATTGTTACAATTGGTTATGTAGGAAGAAATTTTCATTCATTTTCATCTACCAAATGCGTTTTGCGTATGCAAATTTCCTTTGATACAGAATCCTTTTCGATGTTTTGGAGCATTACTTTGAATATAATTTTGTGCATCTAAAATCGATGATGAATCTGCATGGACCTGCAAATTTTTATACATTGTAAATTTAATTAATTTTTGCATGATTAACTACATGGATAAAAAACATACATAAATTCATTTAGATAGTGAAAAAATAAAACAAATATGAAGTAAATATTATGTCTCCACATGGATAGGGAGAATTCTACGATGGACTTTGAGAAATATTATGGAACGAGCTGGATTTTGAAGAATTGTC
This sequence comes from Pinus albicaulis, assembly GCA_034641835.2. Classification (NCBI taxonomy): domain Eukaryota; kingdom Viridiplantae; phylum Streptophyta; class Pinopsida; order Pinales; family Pinaceae; genus Pinus; species Pinus albicaulis. The sequence continues at coordinate 736,290,927 of CM076575.1, forward strand.
CATTTCAAATAATATATGATATTTTTTCCCCGCATTTGAGCAAAACAACAATAAACTTTGGTGCACAAACCTAAATGTAATCTCAAGCTTATTTTCGTATAACCTGACCACCACCGTTTTTGTTTTAAGTAATCTGGCGCTTTTGTATCAGCGTAGCACTTCTGCGGTTCAATTAAACGACGCACCGCAAAACGAATAACCGCAATAAATAAAAAAGTTGAACCACATTTTCTTTAAGTGAAAAAAAAAAACGGTAAATTGCAATTTGTGGCAAAATATTTTCGAAAATCTAATTTCATAAAACATTTCTTTAAATACTAAACACTCTTCATTATTTCAATTACAAAAAAAAATCTGTTCAGTAGATTTGCGTGACGTATAATGAGCAAAATGTATATGAGAGCAATCGTAGCTGGTGGAACACGTTTTAATTAATTTATTCATACAATCCGAATTCCAAACCTCTAGTAATTCAAACCCTGTACCACAGAATTTTACAGGACGTGAGTAAAGTTTATTGTTTTTTTGTACTTTTTTCTGCAGTTTTTTTTATGCAATGAAATAAGAAATCAAAGTCTATTGTTTTATTTTATTTTTTCTCTAGTTTTTTATGAAGTAAAATACAAAATCAAATCTTTTTTTTTTTAACTTTTTGTTTCTGCAGTTTTTTACCTTTTCTGCAGTTTTCAGAAACAAAAATAAAAAAAGAAATCAATTTTTAGAAACAAAACCCTAGATTATTTTTGTTTTTGCCATTTTTTCTCCCTCTTTCTTTTCAATTTAGATTTATAGGGTTTCTGTACTCATAAGAAATCCAACCCACGGGACGAATTGCATAGTCAGATCCCAATCCATGTTGGCCCTTGCATCAATCGTAAAAAAATACAGATTTTTTTTCGCCGGTGCGCCCTGCGTGACGTTGCGCACCGGTGCGCTTGGTTATACTAGCACACAGTTAAAGTACTATGATAAAAAATAAAAAAAGCAAAATATGTTTTTATCAGTGCGCAATTTGTAACATATGGCACCGGTGCACTATTTACATTATGGAGCACCGCAAAACGTGTTGTTTTGGAAAAAAAACCATTTTACAAACATACCCTACATTATTTTTGTTTCTGCTCTTTCTTTTCCCACTTGCTGTGATTTCAGAATTAGGGTTTTTAAATTTATATTTATAGGGTTTGTATTGCTAAATATAAGCTTAAGACATGCAACCAACGGGAGGATTTGCATAGTCAGATCTCAATCCATGTCGACCCTTGCGTCAATCTTAAAAAAAGACATTTTTTTTCGTCGGTGCCCCCTTCATAACATAGCGTACTACGCAAGTACAGTGATAAAAATTTTAAAAAAAAATTATGTTTTTATCAGTGCACCATATGTAACATATGAAATCGGTGCACTATTACATTATGGCGCACTGCACAATGTGTTGTTTTGAAAAAAAAAACCATTTTACAAACATACCCTACGTTATTTTTGTTTCTGCCCTGTCTTCTCCCACCTGCTGTGATTTCAGAATTAGGATTTTTCAATTTATATTTATAGGGTTTATATTGCTAAATATAAACTTAATACATCCAATGAACAGGTTGACCTACATAGTCGGATCCCAATCCATGTCGGCCCTTGCGTAAATTTGAAAAAAAAATAAAAATTCAGTGCGTTCTGTCTGAAAGAGTGCACCGGGGCGCTCTGTTATCACAGTGCACCATGAAATTACTGTCATAAAAAATTAGAAAAATATGTAGCCAGTGCGCTATTTCATTATGACGCACCACAAACGTTCAGTTTCGAAAAAAAAAACTTTCAAAAAATACAAACCTTACTTTCTTTTTGTTTCTCCCCTTTCTTCTTCTTCTTTCTGTGATTCAGAATTAGGACTTTTCAATTTAGATTTATAGGGTTTGTATTGCTAAATATAGACCTAAGACATGCAATCGACGGGACGATTAGCATAGTCGTATCCTAATCCATGTGGGCCTTGGAATGATTTAAAAAAAAACAGATTTTTTACCGATGTGCCCTATGTAAGGTAGCGCACCGGTGCTCTGTTGTTTAAAAGAGCACTAGATAAGTAATGTGAAAAAATAAGATTTTTTTAACGGTGTGCCATATGTAAAATATAGCACCGATTTATGCTAAAAAAACTAACACTGGATGATTTTAATTATTTTTATGATGGTTAACCAGTGCGGTCATTGACATGTAATGCACCGAGGCTTCTTGTTGAGATAGAGCATCATACGGTGTATTAGACTATTTTTGCGGTGTGTGGGAAAGACATACACGCACCAACGTCGGTGCGTTCACCATGAATGGCGCACCGGTTTTTTGAGATTTTTTTTTTAATTGAGAAGTTGATAGTTTATTTAAAAATATATTATTGACCGATATGATACAGGTTTGATAATTTTAAAGAAATGACTGACAAGAGATCAAGTAACAAAAATGCTGATAACACATCAAGAAAAGCAAAAAAGGCAAGTTCTTTGTAAATTTTTTACAAAAAAAATATTTTTGAACTATATGTAAGTTTAAATAATATGTATTGTTTAATGTGTATCATGCAGAGCCACAAAATGACGAAGCTCGATAAGATTATTTCTGATCTAGGACCAGAAGAACGTATAAGCTTAATGGAAAAATTGCAAAAGGAGGAATCAGGTGAATGAAAAAATACTATCGATCCAATATGAGTTTCTTTTTTTAGTTTTCATTAATAATATAAATAAAATTATTAGATAACATGTGTGAAAAATGTCTATTAATTCACCTTTGTTTAATGTTCTACAGGGACCAACAACTCAGAAAAGGAATGTTGTTCTAAGAAAAGAAAAACAATAGAACATGCAAATGAAAATGAATTGCTCCTTAGCTCATCTGGAGTGGTGTTGGAGGTTAACGAAAGGGGGAAAAACTTTTACAAATTTTTGAGGGATCTAGTGGAACGAATGTATAGACATTATTTCCACTTACAATACAAAAACCAATCCAATGATTCCAAGAACCAGACGTTTTTTTTAATTGAGAAGTTGACAGTTTATTTAAAAATATATTATTGACTGATATGATACATATTTGATATTGTTAAAGAAATGACTGACAAGAGATCAAGTAACAAAAATATTGATAACACATCAAGATCAAAAGCAAAAAATGCAAGTTCTTTGTAAATTTTTTACAAAAAAAATATTTTTGAACTATATGTAAGTTTAAATAATATGTATTGTTTAATGTGTATCATGCAGAGCCACAAAATGACAAAGTTCGATAAGATTATTTCTGATCTAGGACCAGAAGAACGTATAAGCTTGATGGAAAAATTGCAAAAGGATGAATCAGGTGAATGAAAAAATACTATCGATCCAATATCAGTTTATTTTTTTAGTTTTCATTAATAATATAATTAAAATTATTAGATAGCATGTGTGGAAAATTCTATTAATTCACCTTTGTTTAATGTTCTACAGGGACCAACAACTTAGAAAAGGAATGTTGTTCTAAGAAAAGAAAAACAATAGAACATGCAAATGAAAATGAATTGCTCCTTAGCTCATCTGGAGTGGTGTTGGAGGTTAACGAAAGGGGGAAAAACTTTTACAAATGTTTGAGGGATCTAGTGGAACGAATGTATAGACGTTCTTTCCACTTACAATACAAAAACCAATCCTCTAATTCCAAGAACCATATTTTATGTAAATTACAGGAAGAGTTTCCAGAGAATTGGTCAATGAAACATGTCAGACTTTTAATAGCAAAAACGTACAACAACAAAAAGAAGGAATGAAAAAGTAATATTCCTTTAGATGTTTGTCTATAATTATTTATAAATAACACTTTTGTTATACTTACTTTTAATATATCAATATAAAAATTAAATAGTTTATTGTCATGTTACATTTTCAGGAAGATTATGAAAATTTCAAAAGATGAATGAGCTGATATCAGAAATATGCCAGTAGGAAAGGTGTACAAGGAGATGGTCAAAGAAATGGACAAAATTGCATCGCATGAGGAGCCATCTCAACAACAACGTGCTTCAAATGTAATATGTAATCATTGAATTTTTTGATCATTAGGTAAAATAAATAAACAATTTAGCATTAAATATTGATTTTCAAGTATTTTCTTGCAGAAAAGAAAAGAAAATGGAACCCATTCAGCACATAAAAAAAGACGACAAGGAAGAAAAGGATTGATATCTAAGTTTGTGAGTAATTGTTACTTCCTTATAACAACTTAACTAGATTTCATTTTTGTATTTTTAAGTTGTTTTACAAAAATCATCATTGAATGTCTCCAAACAAGTGCTAACATACAAAGAAGAACCATCAGAGGAATTGATTGAAATTGGTTTAAATATGGGTTGTGCGTATATGTTGGCATATCAGAACTTAATTGTGGAATTTGTAAGCATCTATCGATCTTGATTTACTTAGCTCTGTCTATAATTAATAGAAAAAATAAATCTTTTATATTAAATATATGATTTCTTATGGGGTATAAAACTTGCAGAAAACAAAGTATGGCACTGCGCCAACAGATCAAATCTTGAAAGATGGCATGTTACATGGTTTTGAAAGAATGTGTATAGTTTATGAGTCAATTATTGCATTGGTACGTCATTTCTTTTCGATTTACATTGATGTATATTATTTAATATTTCAATTTTCATTATTCTCACCAATGTATATACACTCATTACAGTTTATTTTTATGTTTGTAGATGGAAGAAGGTGAAGAAGAAGAAAACAATCAACGCCGTGAACAAATTTTTTTTTGAAAATAACCCAAGTCATGGAAGTAGCTCTAGCAGTGATAGTAGTTCAAGCGAAGAATGTTGATCACTATGTTTGGATATAAAAGCAAGGCGTTGTACTATTTTTGGAAAAATGTCTATGAAATCAAACATTTTCTTTAATGTAATGGACATAGTGTCCCAATTGAAAGATAAAGGAATACCAATAACTGTCTCATTTTGTATGACAAAGAATGTCTTATTCATATATATATATATATATATATATATATATATATATATATATAATAAAAAATGTTTTAATCTATTCTAGTGCATTATCTATTGTCGCTATTGCGTTCTCCATTGTCGTTGTCAAATGCAGTAATAAAAATTTAATTCATATGAATATTGTTATAACATATATATGTGTCGACTTTTGATGAATAATGAATTTTAAAAAACCACAATAATTATGATATGATATAACAAATTAATCTAAACATCACATTCAAATCCATTAATAAAAATTTAATTAATATGAATATTGTTATAATATGTGTCGACTTTTGATGAATAATGAATTTAAAACAATCACAATAAATGCACTGCCACAGGTCGATGTTTCTAAAAAATACAAAATGAAAACCGGTGTGCTTGTATTATTAAGTGCACCGGTGCGTTTTTACTACCTATCGGGACCGCACAAATACTAAAACCAGTTAAAAATATCGAGGCGTTTGTGCGGTACAGCGCTCCAGTGCGTTTATGTATCTATACGCACATGTGTCGTTTTACCGCCTATGAGCACCGCACGAATACCGATACCAATTATAAATTGTGGTGCGTCTGTGTGATACTATGCACCAGGGCGTTTTCTCTGTCTATATGCACTGGTGCATTTGGATGACCAATAGGCACCGCATGAATACCGATACCAATTACAAATCTCGGTGCATTTGTGTGATAGTACGCATTGGGGCGTTTATGTGTCGATAAGCATCGGTGCATTTGTATGACATATTTGCACCGCACGAATATCTATACCAATTGTAAACCTCGGTGCACTTGTGTGATACGATGCACTGGGGCATTTATATAAGCATACGCACTGGCGCGTTGGTACGACCTATGGGCATCGCTCAAATCTCAGGACCAATTAGAACGGCCCCGTGCGTTGTATCACCGACACCAGGCCCGGTGCTGTTATTTTCCTTAACGGCCCGATGCATTCTCCTTCGACCACCCCGGTGCGCTGTCTACCGATACGCACCGGTGCGTTAAAACTTGATAAGAGCACCAACGAAAAAACATCTGTAATAACCTCTGGCTGCCCATTTTTTTTAGTTGTGTTGAATTTCCGTTAAAAGCTCCGCCAAAACCTCCGTTACCAGAAACGGATGTGGTAGCATATGTTTTTTTGACAATTTTGGCTAATTTTATAACACTAAAAACCTCCTTTATAACCTCCGCTAGAGGGTCTTTTCCTTGTAGTGTAAGGACCAAGCCAATGAATCTAAAATTTTCCCTGAAAATATTTAAATTTAGAGTAAATAAGAAGAGCCCAATAGCTTGCCTTAAATTTCTTAACTTTGATGAATTTGCCATGCCATCGTGATATATGTTGATGGACTATGTTGGTTCTTTGAATAACACCTAGTCGGATTTCATCTAACTCATTCAATTGCGTTAACTTTGTGTTGGCATGCCAACCTACTACCTTGATTTTTTATAGAAAAATAAATGGATTCTCTTACTATTTCCTCCAATTGATTGGATTTGAATGAAATGAGCTTAATGAAATGAAACGATTCTTCCCAGGCTTCTTTAGGCCTTTTCCACCGTCCTGTTTCACACCAAAGTTGATGCGAGTTGGTTCTTAATGGACATGTTTTTATTGGTCAGATTTTGGACATCAAGGTATTAGACGGATTTTTTTTTTCACACTTTTTGCCTCTTCGCAGTTTTGGTCATGTCTTATTTTCATGTTTCAATCATTAGTGGTTGACCTTGGAGGTTTGGTTTTGAAAGCTTTTCATATAGTGGTTTGTTGACTTTTTCTTGATAGATCAGATTTGATTAGATAACTCTGGGTTGTTTTGGTTATATATATAAAAATATATATATAAAATAAATAATAATAACTATAAATATTTTCACAATTTATATTTTCATGTTTATTTTATTTCAAATCCCAAAACAAACACTTAGCCAAACCAACATGTTTGTTTAAAAAAAAAACAAACACTTAGCCAAACCAACATGTTTGTTTTTAAAAAAAAATATTTGCACAATTTATATTTCCATGTTTGTTTTATTTCAAATCCCAAAACAAATACTTACCCAAACCAACATGTCTGTTTTATTTCATATAAAGTGATACAGACATTTAGATCAACCAATTACATAACTATGCACCCAGGTTTCAACGAAACATTACTAAAATGCTATTTTTCAGGATTTGAACCGCCAAAGTTTATCAATACTTCCAGAGGGGCGAAATTGCAAAAAAAAAATGGTCATTTTCTAGCTCATATCTTGATCAAACCAGGACGAATCTCTAAAATCTGGAACATTGGTTTTTTCGGCAACGGGCCGAGTGAGCTTCCTGGGCAAAACTTTCGCGATCGGATTCGCCGATTGGGAGATCCCCTTGGTTCTTTCAAACCCATTTTCTGCCACGTGGTGGCTTGTTACAGAAATTTTTAAAATAAAATGTTTTTTTAAGTTTAGTTTTATTGAAAAATAAAACATTTCGATTATTTCCATTCCTTATTTTGTTTTATTTTAAAAATAAATATTTTTATATTATTTGATTTCTATATAGTTGTGTTTAGTTTTGATTATATATATATATATATATATATATATATATATACACACACGTTTAGTTTCTTATATATAGTATGATATTGTTATTAGATTTTGTTATTTTGTTATTTTATTTTAGTTTTTAAAATTAGATAAATATTAGCTTTAATGTTTGATTTTAGTTTTATTTTTGTCCTTTTTTTAATTATTCTTTGTCTTGTAATTTATTTGGTAAGTAAAAATAGGAGATTTAGATCCTAAGAAAAGGGGAGAAAATCAAATCTAAAAAAGGAAGATAATTTTTTTATATGCTTATAAAATATCATAGATGTAAAAACAAAAATGAGGCTCCTGGTCAAGTAGAGAGTGATTCTGATTCCTATTTGCATTTTTATTTTTCTTTGTAAACATAATTTTTCAATAGGGATGTTGCTAACCGTTATAGATCAACATTTATAAGGAAGTTGTAATGAGCGAATTTTGAAGATCAACATTTATAAGGAAGTTGTAATGAGGGAACTTTGAAGATTGGCTTCAACTTGGAATGAATTTCCTCTATAGAGAATAAAAGTCATTTTCATATTTTCTCACTATGGTTTTCCTGAAAGTTTTATGGAAATTTGTATCTTTGCTTCAATATTTCTTTAAATCTTTAGGATGAGAGTCTTATGCAATTATTTTGTTAATATTTTCATTACTTTTAATTTGATCTATTTGTTATGAGTTGATTTAGTCTATGCAGGTTTAAAAGTGTATTGCAATGGTTATGATTTGCATATGATTCATCTGCAAGAGCTTGGATGGTTTTAATATAAAATTTAATTCTATATTCTTATCATTCACATAGACACAAATGCTGAACCAATTAGATCTTTTTATTCCAGCTAGATAGGTGTTTCAATTTTTGTTTGCTTGTGATTCGATAGTTGTGTGTTTATGGTTATTGGATCACACTTAGATTAGTCTTAGTTAAGCTTCTTTTATATTTAAATTGTAATTATTTTAAAGACTTAATTGAGCAACAAACAAAGCCTATTTTTAAGGAGTGAAATCATTCCTTTACATTAATGCCATTTACATCAGTTTTCGGTCATCATTATCCTTTTGTATATATGTACAATTTTACAAATTAAATAGTAATGTATTTTCATTGTATATATGGCATTGTATGCATTTACGATAATTGTATGATTCCCTTGTCTTTTCCTTTTGAGAGAGGAAGAGGCATAAGGCCAATGGAGCCTTTAAACCCATCGAGAATGACCATCCCAAACAATTGGGGTTGTGTGAAGAGCCTTGGCCTGGGTCATTTATCTTTTGTCAACATATGTGTGTCAATTCTCACATCAACACCTTTGTTTTTTATCTTCAGATAGATCAGGGTCCAATTTTGTTGTTCTTCTGAAAGTTCCCACTTGGAATTCAATTGGAAGCAAGACTTTATTCCCATAGACAAGCTCATAGCGATTGTGTCCAGTCGTATTCCTCCATGTGGTACAGTATTCCCAAGGTGCCTCTGGAATCCTATCTACCAAATCTATTTTATGCAAGTCTACAGTCTTGGTCAGAATTGTTTCAAGTACTTTATTGGTAGATTACACTTGCTCATTAGCTTGTGGATGATATGGAGTAGACTTCCGATGTTTGATTTTGTATTGCTTCATTATTTTATGCACCAACTTGGATGTGAATTGAGTACCTTAATCTGTTACAATTCCCCATTAGGACACTAAAACGAGTAAAAATATCCTTAAAAAAACCTACAATATTTTCAGTAGAAAAATAAAGTGGTTTAGCTTCTACCCATTTGTAACGTAATTTGTACAAACAAGTATATACCCTTTCTACTTAGATGGAGGATTGATTGGACCGACGAAATCTAGAGTCCATTTTTCAAAAGGCATTATAAGTATCTAAGTTTGTAGAGGCATCTCATCCGATGGAATGGATTTTCTCATTCTTTGGAAACTATCACATCCCTTGACATATTCCTTGGCATCTTTAAAAAGAGAAGGCCAATAATATCCCAAAATAGGAACTTTATAAGCAGTTATTTTATCGGAAAAGTGTCCTCCAGATGGTTCATCATGGCAATATTTCAATATCTTTGATACTTCATCTTCTCGTACATATATACAAATGATTAAGCTGAGTCCATTCTGATACAATTCTCTCTCTATCCAAGAGTAAGGTGCACTAGATTTGATAACTTCCTGCTTTTCTTTGGTTGATGATTATGGGGGAAACTTTCCTGTAGCCAAATAGTTATCAATACTTGCATGCAACACCTCTCATTGTTGTTGCTACTATTGCACCACCTGCAACTGAGAAGAATCCAAAAAAACATTGAATCAATTGTGTCTGCAACTGTCTACTGGAAAAATTGTGATGTTGTTGACTCTGTTATTGAGCCTCATGCTCTGTTGTCAACACGTTTGTGCACTCCTCAGTGTCTGACTGACACTGATCCTCCTGCTACTAAATAATGTGGGCCCCTATTGCAAGGTAATAATCCATGGGGAGAACACTTCAATGGACCCTGCCCAAATTTCTACAACTCTGAGACTAAGGATCTACATAGCCCCACCTCACTCCTAGAGGTATAGTTGCATGCATTGTGAAATATGATCTACACATATTTTTGTTGATGTTATGTTGTTGCTTTTGCACTGTTGTTGTGGCTACTACAATAGTGAGTCTGATCTCCCCAGATCCCGAAGTACTAGCTTCCATAGGGTTACTCCCTCTGATTTTCGATCTCCCTGTGGGAAATCCCGTTGATCCTCAATCTACCAATATTAATTATCACAAATCCTTTTTTTGTCACTAAACATTTTCTCACTGATTTTCCCACTAGCAACCTTCTCGCTCCATTAAGAAGTGTGCACATAGGGTCTTCTGGATTTGCCCTAAAATAAGGCGCCATCAACTCTGCCTCCTAATAGCTCAGTAGTTATTCAATGATCAATATGAATTAAGACTTCAATGACTGGTTATAATGTGAATCATGCTATGGTACCATGTAAAAATTCCTTGTAGATTGAAACTGCTAATTGTAATTTACTAAAACAATAGACTTGAATCTACTCTACCAACTGCGGAAATAAGTAAATGACCATGAAATCACGAAGCATACAAGAGAAATAATTCAATAAACACATTACATAATGATTTATAGGGGAAAGCCACATCTAAAAACCCCTCTTATATTTATATTGCATTAGTCAGAAACATAGATAAGATTATAATGATTTTCTCAAGCCCGAGCAACCTCTGCACTATCACAATCTATCTCACTGCGTCACAAGCTGAGTCTGTCCAACACTTAGCAAATTTTTCTTCCTACCAAGCTCCTATTTCCTTGCATTGTTTCTCAAGGAATTACCCCCCTATTAAATAGTAAACTCCTCATTCAGAACTGCACAATCCCTGTAGGTCCTTCTCTGACTGCATGCACCACTTGTACAACATGGATAATTATACAACTTATAATACACTTCCCTTGAACTCAAATCTCAACTAGGTAACTCGAATTTCATGCATGCATGAGTTACTTTAGATTTATTGATCAGTTAACTATTTAAACGCTGAAGTTACACCCCACTACTAGACCTCCCACTAGTTCCTCCAACAATTGGAACTAGTTTAATTGACCATAACTCAATTTAACTGAATTAAATTGTTACAACTGAAATTAACTCAACCTAGGATCCTAAAATTTAGGAATCATTGTACACAACTAAAGTGCATGCCCCCAACTTGAATTAACTAAAATAATTGAGTGATAACAACTATTTCAACTCAGTTAACTCATTTAAGTTGTCTAGTGATGTGGAATTTCGATTTTCCCCAAATTTAATCAAAGGAGAATTTAAATTAGGAATTTATTGATGCATTTTCAACACCTCATGTTCCTGATTTTGATTGATGGATTAAGAAGAAGGATTATAGACGTGCCTAAAAGGGGTATCTTTACAGGGTGCAAGTTGACTAGGAAAATATCACTTACCCACCTGATGTTTGTGTAACACAAGGCTCTGCCATTCTATGTCATATGGGGAATATGGCGAGCTAGAAATGATAGTATTTTTATGTAGAAGAAGCCTAATGTGAGGAGTACATGCACTAAGATTTTCAAATTCTTTTTGGAGATTGGGACACATGAGGAAACGATGCCTAAACTAAATCAAAGCATAAAGAATATCTGGGAAAAATATAATGTGGGATTTTTCAACAGAGCCTCATTCTCCAAGGAATGTGGTAGTGGGATGGTCATATACTTGGGTCAAGGAATTTTCTATCGATTCCTATGGTTTAGAGGTGAAGGCACAAACACTAGAACACTAAAGTGAAGCTTATAGCCTTGTGGAGTGTCCTTTTCTACTCCAAATGGCTAGGGCTTGAGGAAATCGATGATGGATAGGTAGAGAGGAGGAAACACACAAATTTCACACACACACAAAATGAGTTGTGGCTCTTCTATTGATCATACAACTTGATTTTACTTCATTACAATGAAACCATCATGGGAATTTATGACTTTTAGCTAGCGACTCACTCAAAATAACTTCACCATGCAAACACACACTAAATTTGGACTTCTCCAAATATCTTATAACTCAACTTGACTCACACTTAACTTAGTTAACTCACACTCTAAATCTAGATTTAATTTAACTCAACTTATCTCTTCATGCATCACTCGACTTGGATATTCATGCAGGAGAAATTACTATTTCCAACACTCCCCCTTAATTATGACCGTATGACTCAACATGACTCAACTATGCCTACTAGGCTTACAATAGAAATTGACTCAATCATCACTTAAACATGCTTGTTGGTCTAAGTCTCAGCTAAGCTTACAAAGGCTCAATACTTTTACAATTTTTCATTTTCTTTTTCGTTTCTTCTAGATTCTATATCCTCGAAATTGCTTCATTCTTTGTTGCATGTTTTTGTTTTAGGCTCCATATTTTTACTTGTTGTTGCTACAATGTTTATTTTACTTGTCTAGAATTTGCGTTGCAAAACAATATGATCATGTCTTCTACAACTTCCTCTTCAAAGATTCTTTCAACTATATATTTCTGCCACAACTCTTCATCTTCAAACTGTCTTCTTTGCCCTGCTTCTTGCGCTTCATATTCCTGATCTTTATTCTTCCATATTTCTATATAGCAAAATATAATCTCCACTTGAATCCATTGCTTAAAATTTGTTTCAATGCACTCAACCTCGTCTTCAGAAGCTTCCATGTCCTTCTCTTCACTTTCGTCATCAGGTACTACTGCTTTTTGCCTGTAGTCTGCACACACAATATCATCATTAGGCTTACATGTAAAATCGTAATCATGCTCCTTTCTCTCATTCACCACTTCATTTAATTCTTTTATTTCAACATTTGCTTTAAGACTCTCATCAATTTTTTCAATTGATTTTGAGTCCATTCTTCAATGAGCTTCAAATCTGCATCAAACTTATTAGCAACTTTATTTCCAATTTATGCTACCATGCTATTTTTAACACCTGCATATTCAAAAGCAATGTTAAAAGCATCTTTTTTATGCTCTTCAATGAGAAATTCTTTCTCTAGCTCTTGCTTCTCTGCCTTATTTTCCATTGCATGGAGGTTTTCTTCCATTATTATGTTTCCAATGCATATTCTCATAAAAAACCCTTCAATCACTCTATCCTCTTCTTGATCATTAGTTGTTGCTAGACTACATACTGCTTCATGAGAAGTTTCAACTACTTCATAACTTACTGCTACATTGGCAGCTTCAACCTTCAATTCTTCATCAAACATGGCACTTACCATATCGCCACAATCAATTCCTATTTCAAAAAAGAAACCACACATCTCATCAACAAAATGTTCATCCACCCTATGGTGGGATATCCGAGCATGGATGTACTCATTAATAATTTAACCTTTCCAAATTCATCAACTGTGGTTTGATTCACCAATTCACATATCACATTGTAGTCATCATCCACATGTGTTTCGTCATAGTGGGATTCACCATCATCTACACCATCCATGTTATAGTGGATTCCTTGAGAATTTATATGATGTTGCCCTGTTTCACACAGAGAGGCTTCAACTTCTCTCTCTCCAATCTTTGTTGCATCCTCTTCATCCATATGCATGTCTACATAATGGGTTTCACTTTTATAGTCTTCACGACCATCATGCACTTTTGAGTAGGATTCTCCAAGATTTTTTGTCCTCTTAGGGTCTTTCTCATCTAATCTCAGATTTGCGGCTAACTCAACAGATTGTGACACATCTTTTTGTTGCATGTCACACCCCCTTGCCCCAAATTTTTCTTCCAAGATCTTCCATGCTTCCTTGGAAGTTGTATATTTTTCTACCTTGCACAAAAATTCCCATCCAATGCCTGTTTTATAAAATTCAATGCTAAAGCATCACATACTTCATCATATGGGTTATCATAATAGTACTCAATTAACTCTTTAACTCGAAGAAAAGTTAGCATTTTGATAACCCAAAAATCAAAATATTTACCAATAAATATAGGAGGTGGTAGCAGATCAAAGCTATACCAATCAAACTTGATTTATTCATTGTCTTCTGCTAGACTTCTATGTTTCTCGATTGCGGCCTGAAACTCTCTAAGCATGTCAACGATCTCTGCCTCTTCTTTTCTATTCATTTTCTTAATCTTCTTCACTTGATCTTTGCGATCCATGACTATTGTATTTCATCTGTCTTATAGTTGCTTTCCTTATTGAATGAGGCTATCTTCCATATCGAACCCAAATAAATAAATAAATAAATAAATAAATATATATATATATATATATATAATTTTTGATATGTGCCCCCGTAAGGCACAATTTTCACCCAAAACACTGTCATGCTTGACAAAACACAAAAAAAAAAATTGTAGACTGACAGACTTTGCAAAGTCCATTTTCAAAAAAGACCCTTTATATATATATATATATTGAGAGCGTTCATAAAAGTTCAAAACCCTTTAATATATAAATTTTTTTTTCCTTATAAGCATAAAAACCCAACTTCACCTTATAGGGATATCTCCAAAAAGAAACTTTATGAGGAGAACTAAAAATAAAAACCTTTTAATCTAACTCACATTAATCTCCTAAAAGATATATATGAATTTATACTTGCCATGAAATGGTCTTTTAGATTACCTTAAAAGAGCCTTTGAAAAATCCTTTTAAAAGCATTGACTTGGTTTGTTTTTGAAAAACAGCTCTCCACTTTATTAACGTGGCCTTGTCTACTTGAGGCCTACGTTATAACACCTTCTACAAGAAGGTACCCCATGTTAGTGAGCTAACGCAGCCGGAATGCAAAGTGTCACGACCCCATGCCGTGGTGACTTCGTCCAGTGTGGGTGTTGTTCGACATCGATGCAATTTCACTTTTATAATTACTCTTACCTGGACTACGCCTATTCCAACACTTAGTCAAATTTATGTTCAAGTGTTTGTTCTTCGATTATTCAATGTGCAATAGAAATTCAATTGCTTCTTTTGACATTCAACACTTGTGTAAATTCTATGACAACAATATGTGATAACCAAAACAACAATGCAAAAGTAGAACAATGTGTATTGTACATAGCACAAATTTATGATGGGAGGGGGAAACTCCCCAAATAAGTTCGCCCTGACTATTATAATACTTCAACAAATATAATACAAGTATATTTTACAAGTTACAAATGTGGGGTAGTTTCCTGGTTACACCAACAACTTGTCCACACAATTTGTCCCAGTTTGTGCATCTCACCTTGCACGTTCTGCCCAGTTCGTGCAACCTCTGCCCACACAATGCGACCTACCAGAAACCTCGAAATTTTTTCCCAAAACAAATATTCGTGCAGCTCAGTCGTGCAAGCTCGCTAAGTAAGCCTCACTTTGACCATTGCTCTACTACTACATCCCTTTTTTCCTTGTGCGAATTTTAGTTTTATGCAATATCACAAATATTTCCCAAGTGCCTCTCCGATGTCTTCTTTTTGCTCGAATTTCCTTGCTTGGTTCCTCCTTGTCCAAGCTCCTCTTTTGTATTTATATGCTCCTTAGCCAAAATAATAAAGTCGACCGACGCCCCTTTAAGTTCTTGAGCTGACCCAACATGTTTTCAGAATGCCCCTAGACGACCTGCCAATGGGTAGGTGGGAACCCCTCTACGGGCAGGCGCGCACCTGGGTCGACCTACCGATGGGCAGGCGAGCGCCCTTGTTGGGCGGGCGCGCCTATACCTAGGCACATCCCTTGCCTTAATGTTCTTGTTATCCATTTGTCATCGCTCGCTTGAACTGTGGGTCATGTTTGCCACTTCCTCACGCCCCGCTCGCTCTACCTTCGCTCGTCCCATGCCTTTGTCGCTACATCATCGTGTTTCTTGGTTTCCCCATGGTGTGGGTGTGCCCGTGGGCACAAACCGTTATTCCTTGCATGTTCCCATGCGCCTCTCCACTATAACATGCGATCTTCACCTTGTCACCCTTCGCTATACTATGCCCAATGCCCCACCTCCGTGCGGGCATGCTCTTGGCACACGCCTCACCAACTCTCCCATGTTGTGCATCGTGTTGACCTGGGCACCTCCCCTCCATGTAGGCATGCCCTTCACACTTGGGCACTCGTCGCACTCTAAGTCGATTTTTTGCCTCTTTAAGTGCTCGTGGCAGTCATGGGAAATCATTGGTCATAGTGCCAACTCAGGGCCCTGACATCCTCCCCCACTCTAAAAAGGTTGTCGCCCTCAACAAACTCCTTTTTCCAATTTGATCATCCACATCACGACAACCAAATAGCTCTTCCTATGACCTGCTCCATCACAATCCTGCAAGAACATCATGTGTTGGATCCCCTCGTGTTGGTGACTAGTCAGGTAGCTAATATGACCGTAGCACCTCCTCCATAAGAACACATGCATCTCGGAATCATCACAACTATCATTGCATTTCGTTGTCATATGATCCTCCTATCTATGTCGCCTCATAGTATTCTTATCACTTTAAGGGGTCTCATTGCCCTAATCAGATAAAAATGAGTCCATATTCATTCTAAGTTTAGAAATATGGAGGGGATAGGAAGGTTGATGGCCTTCCATATCCATCTTCATCTTTCTCCAACATCTCAATCCGAGTGTCAACATCTTGTTCTTCTAACCTTTGCATGTATGCCACTCAGTCCTCCTTTCTTTGGTTCTCCAATTTCGCATCCTTGCATCCTTCCATTGTCTCTAGTCTACCCGTCAAGTTCAGAACACTATCGGACAATGCTCTTATGACTTCTGCCTGCTCTATGAGTTTTTCCTTTGTTCAGTTCAACCTCTCACAAACCTCTTTGTTTTTTTTATCTTTCTCCACACTTATCTTTGTTATCTTATACTCAGCCTTATTGGTTGTCATGGTTGGAACGCTCGATGGTGTGTGCTCCCTTCCATCATATATGTACAACTTATTCAAATGTGGCACCATCATTGCTTCAAACTTCTTCGTGAATTATATCCCTAAAACTGCTTCATAATCATCCATACACATGATCTTGAAGTCAAATTTTCCTAGCAATTCACCAATATTTACTTTTACATCCTCTGCCACTCCAATCACTTGGTATGGTGGAGAGTTCACTGCTTTGAGACGTGCTTGGTTTTGAACTAACTTCAGTCCAACCTTCTCCATTTCCTCTTCTCTCATGACATTATGGGTTATATCGTTTTCTACCATGGTGAGCAATCTTCCCTGCCCAACCTTCATCTCAACATACTCCAATTTTTTCCTCTCAGGATCGTGTTTTGGGACATCCTCCGTTGCTGCTGCAACACCCAAAATTTGGATCATCCCAACCATTGGTTCCTCTTTCTTCCTTCCATCTGACTGTGTAACAACCACGACTCTCAGTTTTGAAGGACAATTATTCACTGTATGGTCGCCTTTGCACATCCAACACTTCAAAGGTTACTTCACCTTCATTTTACCACATTCCCTCGCCTCATCCTCCTTTGAAGCTTTCTCTCTTGGTTTATCGAGTTGTTTTTCCTATCTTTTACCCTCTCTTCAAGATGGTCTACCAACCTATCAACCGTAGCAAATGCCTCCTCAAGTGTTTTAATATTCTGTCACTTCAGCTCATTGTGTGCCCAAGGTTTCAATCCAATGATGAAGTTGAAAACCTTGTCTTTCCTTTCCATGTTGGGTAACTCCAAGATCACACTCAGAAATTATCTTTGATAAGCTTGGAGACTTTTGCTTTTATTGATGTACTTAATCTTCGTACGTGTGTCCCACATCTCATCTTGTGTGTTGAAATTATCCAATAACGTTTCCTTCATTTCTTCTGAAGTCGACATGTCCTCAGCATCACCATGGGGTGTCCACCACATCTTGGCATCCTTCGTAAGGAATTTTGCAGCAAATTTCACCTTGGCCTCTTCTGATGCAAGCTCGAATAGTTCAAGGTACTTCTCCATATCCCACAGAAAGTTTCCAAGTGTTTTCATGCTTCTCATCTCATCATATGAATCTGGTTCTTTTATTTTGATGTGGGTGGCTCTACCAATCGAAGCTTGCCCAATTTCTTTCTTCAAAATCACAATCTCGTTCAGAGCTTCGGAAAGGCTCTTCTACAACTTTTCGACCTCATCCATGCCTTGATCCTTCACAGCTTCAAGTCCTTTAAATTCCTTCACGGTTTGATCATATCTCCATTCAAGATAATCGTATTGCACCTTCAGGTCCGCATGACTTTCAACCTGCTTGGTGAAATTATCCCTGAGTTCGACATTTTCTGCCTCAAGCAGATCCATTTTGGTGTTCATCTCATCCATTCGGTCCAACATTTTGTTCATAAAAATGACCTCAGAGTTAATGCTAGATTCACCCATTATCTAAATTTCCTCACCAACGTTCGCCATCAGTTTAATTTGAGAACATATTATGACCACAAAATATCCTTCGTTCAGCTTGGCACAGACTTCACTTCCTTGCCTCTGCCAAACTTCGCCCTTCAACCTTTCACCTACGTCACACTGCGACCAATCACTCAATTACTTACGCTAGTCATGCCCAATCTGTTCAGCTTGGCCCTAAACCCAACCTGTCTTTTCCACTTCCAAAATTCAATACGTCTCGCCCACTTCCTTTGAAACGGGCTCTAATACCAATTACTTACAAGGTTGGTAGTTGTATTGCTACCTCAAACCTTCATGACGTAGGCTTTGATACGAACTACTCACAAGGTGGGCAGTTATATTTCTGCCTCAAACCTTCACAACGTAGGCTCTGAAGCCAACTGTCATGGCCCAATGTTGTGGCAACTTCATCTATTGTTGGCGTTGAGCGGCACCGTCGCAATTTCACTTTCAAAATTACTCTTACCTGAACTACGCTTATTCCAACACTTAGTCATTTTTTTTTCAAGTGTTATTTCTTCGATTATTCAATGTGCAAAAAAAATTCAATTACTTTTGTTAACATTCAACACTTCATAAATTAGAAGAAATAAGTTAAAGACTCTAAGCTCATAAATTGGAAGAATGGTTGTTGTCCAGGTAAATCCCCTCTGTGGACAAAGGCGATCCCTCTAGCCCTAGGGTGTGTCTAGCAACTATGGTAACATACTAACATCTACCTTCCTAGATTGTAAATGAGATTCAGAGCAAGGAAGATGTACTACCTCGTTCTGATGCTATGTTGTCTTCTTCCGTCGAAGCCTCTTGATCTATCGCTCTTCTCAAGCTCGATACACACTGCTACCAACGTTTGATTACCTGTACAGAGAGTCAAGACACCACGACAAGGGTAAAACCAAGACAAACATAAAACAATTACAACTTATCTAACTGATCAAGGAATTCTATAAATCTCATTATAAATGTAAACAAGAGTGGAAGATAAACATCATATGAATTTTATTATGATAAAGACAAGGGGAGTTTACAACCAAGCCTTGATGTTGAGGCTCTCCTTCGGTAGGTCTGTATCCAAGCATGTTTGTCACACTGTCATGAACAAAGGTCCAAGATCTCACTATGTTCTTAACACACACAAACAATCACACTCTGCACTATTCTCCCGAAGCTATGATTGCTTCTCTTCTATGCTATCTTTTTCAGCTATCTGTTCAACTAGAACATGTTCAACTATTCAGCCATTTAGCTAGCACATCAATGGAATATGGCCACACTTATAGAGGAGAGGAGGAGGTTGGGATCCCTACAATAGTGTAAGGGAGGCCTTATCCCTTGGGAGGTTTCCCCATAAGGTGGAAACAAGAGGCCAAAGGAGGAAGGTCGTGGTTATTCAATCGAACCACTTCCTATGACTCATCCACGAAGTTGTTGTGATCGAAACTTCACCTCTTTTTTTTTTTAAACTTCCCATAAACAGATTGGTGCGGGTGCTTAACTGGGACAGAGCGCCAACTGGCATGGGCTCAGTGTTAATTTTCCTCATTGGTGCGAGGGCATAACGGGCTACCAGTGCCAAGGCAAAAACAGGTGTTTTTAGTGGTCTGCTCAGGAAATGGTCAATAGAGGGAATGTTGTCCTAATGGAAAGGGATGCAATGATGGTATTTGCAAGGAATGACACTTCTAATTAGTCACAGAAATGACCCTCCAATGGGCGAGATGGGGATTGCAGGGATAGTGACAAAATTTTGTGTAACAGATGCCCCCTAAAGTATGAAGTCCGAACATGAGTGAGGGGTGAAATGCTTTACAAGTACGTGCAAGGAACCAGACACTGTTGTCGGGAGACCTGCAAATCAAGCATAGATACATATACATAACTGAAATCTCTGATAAAAATACATGAATCCATGGTATAGTCGTGGCTATCCATCAAGAAAAGGATCATGTGAATGGATCCTCGGCATGGACGCAACCATCTGAATGAAGGGATCATATGAAATATATCCACGGCATGGGCCCAACCATCCGTCTAAGGAATCATGTATATAATCATGAATGACTCATCACTCCTCGCAACCTGGACTTTTGTGATCGAAGCCCAGGGTCTTACGCTCCAACACCACCTGATAAAAGTACAAATTCCAACATGTGAATAGACGTGTTGAATTCAAACATGTTAGAAAATCACTTGATTACCGGTCAATGATGTGAACCGTTAACAAGTGTGAGAGAAACCACCCATAATGTCAATGGCTCTCAAGGTACTACTAGTCCAATCCACAGAATGTGAGCAATGATCTGAAGTCGAACACCCATGAAATCACCCAATCGAAGGCCAACGATGTGAACCTATCATCGAATGCGAAGAATTTTCCATTAGGGCATGCAAGCTTTAAGGTACCAGAAAGGAGTCTCTAGACCGACTTCCCGGATAACAAGCTGAAGTCGACGACAAGCAATCCGTCGAAGGAGGGTCATAATGAATCCAACATCATCAACACGAAACAGAGAAGGTAATATGAGTGTGAATCAAGACTGAAGCAGAGGATCAAGGAATGTACAAACTGCAAAAGGATTTTCTCTTGAACATATCGGCGACACGACTCTGGGAGTTGGAAGCATTTGACTCAAATAGGATTAGAGGTCATGTTGACAAGATTTGTAATCGAATGAGAGGCAAACAGATTTCCTAAACCCATGGAGGCAAAGTGACAGAGTGAAGATATCCCAACCCGACATGAACTGCAGACAAGTGTCATGTTCAAAAGTGACATACTGCCGACACAACGGATGAATAACTTCCATTTTCCCCCACCATTTCTGGTGAGTACCTCTTTATTTTTACACAAGCTTGAAGAGGATAACATATGCTTGTCATATAATTTTTTCCTTCGGACAAATCCATCCTAGTACATTTTACGAGCCCTAAGAAGGAGGAACTTGGTTAATGTCATGGTGATGATTTCCGATGTCATCAGGGTTTAACGAGTCTAACAAAGGAAGAACTCAGCATCTTTTCATGTTTAGAGAGTTTGAAAAGAAGGTAGAAAATAAAACTCCAGCAGTCCCTTTTCGTAGGTAGTCTCACAAATCCGAAAAGGTAGAAAACTGTGTCTGAGAGAACTTCTTAGTCGTGATAGGCTAAGGTATTCCTTTTTCGTAAATAATCTATCCCAGCCCGAAAAAGGGTTAAATGTATACTAGGTAGATATCATTTTGCAGCCATTTAATGAGTTCAAAATGACAAGAGTCTTGGCAATCTTTTCAATTTTTAAGAGTCATAAAAGAGCTTAAAGTTGACTCCTCCTAGAGGAACGAGTGGTATGAAGGGCAGCAACTGGTTCCAATAATGGTGGAACTGCTCAGAACAAGTAAAGGTCAAGAGGCTGGCTAAGAATACCACTTATCGCAGCGGTTCCTCAGGAATGGGTAAAAAAACCAAGTGAAGGCATATGATCGGCCAAGTAGATGGTGACGATGGAATGAGAAAACCAAGGCTAACACAGGCTGATAAAATGGTAATTACGAGAGGTAAAATGGGAATGGTTTCATTTTTACACAAGCTTGAAACGGAAACAAACTATGCTTGAAAAATTAAGCATGCCCCCAGCATGGTGACTCAATTCGAGGTACATGCCCCCCAAGCTTCAGTCCATATGAAAGGAAGATGAAGTGAAGGTTCAAATTATGAGATCAAGAGAAAGACTCGACTGGGATTTTACAAGATCTTATCAAAGACTTGAATTGAACAGGAAAGTGTTTCATTGTTTTAATGAGTTTGACACATTAAAAGAACTATCCTCAGAACCTAATTCATTTTTTTTTAATGAGGTTGACAGAGAAACGAACCATCCTCACGACTCCCTGGTTCATTTTTTGACGAGCTTGACACAAGAAAAATAACTCTGCTCGGAAAGAGCTTGTTTCATTTTTTAGGAAGCTTGACACAAGAAAAGAACCATGATCCGACATACCTGGTTTCATTTTTTAAGGAGCTTGACACTAGAAAGGAACCATGCTCCGACAAACCTCATCACAGCGAATAAGAAGTCATGGCTTCCAAGAGTCGGTCATCCGATGGAAGGAAAACATCTTGGAATTCTGGACCCAATGCCCCCAACACATGATGCATAACAGTGCTATCACTAAGTACGGGCACAGGACAGGTGGCCACATAATTGACCTGCGGCGAGGATGACACAACCGGCGGATAAAGTCTTGGAAGAGACGATGGTGGACTAGATGCCATATCAGGACCAAAGAATGCAAGCTGATCGATGGTCACTATCCGACCTTTGTGTGGAAAAAAAATCACACGAAAGAGGGAGGAGACAAGCACACCCATGGCATAAGTATAATCGCGCCCCAAGAGTAAATTGAAATCCAAGAGGCCTGGAACAACCATCACGTCTATATAGATGGTTTTCCCTCCCAAAGTAACAGGCAACTTCGGAAGGATCCCTAACGGTTGACTGGTTCCTTTGTTAAAAGCCAACAGATTCTGCGTAATAGGCATAAGCAGTGGAGAACCAAAAGCTTGCCAAGTAGTGGAAGATAGAATACTAACAGACGCGCCTTCATCTATAATAGTGCTGGGTACAATAAGATCAAAGGTCTGTACCGCGATCTCAAAAGGCACATAAGAAGGAAGGTGGTATCCTGAAAATCGATTCCAATCAAAGGAAGCGACCAAACTACTCGGAGGGGCTACCATCGAACCGAGATGGTCTTCTCCTGGTGTTACGGAAGAAGAAGGAGCATCCTCCATGACCTCCATCATGGAGGCAGGAGAGGTATCCTCTTGAGGTATAGGGACATGAGAGTATTAATCCAAGTCCGAGGAATCTGAAGAAACAAGAAGAACCTGAGGGATGTGAGATCCAATCTCAACGGAAAAGACCTGGTGCACCATAGACAGGGCCAGCTCAACCGATCCCATGACCAATGGTTGGTCAGGGATGGATTCATGAGGGTGAATTTCCAAGGGAGCGAGATCAAGCAAGGATGACTCTTGACTGATCATTGAATGAACTGGTGAAGGACTCAAAGAAAGCTATTTGTAACCAGTCGGAAGGCACGGTGTAGAAAAAATCGAGTTGTCCAAAACTCTCTTGGCTTCATCCATATATGGACAAAGGTGAATGGCATGGTGCCCTTCACACAACTTACGGGGATTGGCAAGCTTACCCTGCTTCTTAGGAGCTTTACCAGCACTAGCTGAAGACGTGCCCCCAACCTGACTCCCGGAAGCCAAAGGCAACGACGGATGATTGTTGGACCATACTTCGAGTACATTGGGAATGCTAGGGAAATCTCGAAGAAGATGGTTTCCCTGGCACAACATGCAAGGGAACTTAACTTTCCGCGGAGGGTTAGAAGGTTCATTGAGAGTAGGTGTTTTAGAAGCAACAGCTGCAGAATTAGCCTCTCGCTTATCTGACTTCTTCTTCTTCTTAGCCACCTAGTTACTATAATCCAGACTTTCACCAGGCGAAGTAGAAGACAAGGACGAAGAAATAGGCGAAGAAGGGGAGAGATCCACCTTAGAGTCAACATGATGCTGCTCAGGTGGAGGAACTAATTGAACAGTAGCCGGGACATTCGAGACCACAGAGGTTGAAAACAACCAAACAGGAAACCCAACAGTTAACCCAGGGAGGGATAACGTGGCCATGTAGGGAGCACCAATATTTCCTAAAGCAGGAAAAGGACTAGAATTCCCTTCAGAGGGGATTCCTTGATTGGAAAACTCCGGAAAAGTTGCCATCGAAAACAACCCTGAAATAACACACTAAGGACAATAACTCTAACTAGGAATTATTTCGTAGGAAGTTAACTTTATGACATTGAAATCAAACACTGTTGTTTCATATTTTAAGAGTCGAGAAACAGGCAAAAGGTGACTCTATCACTTTCAGGTTGGAAATAAGTGTGAAAGGACAAGCGCTTGATGATATTTTCAGTTAAAAGAGTTGGTAAAGATCAAAGTGACTGCTCTGGTAATCTAGGTAAATGGGTGTACCAGATATCCGTGAACTGCCATATACACCTTCGTAAAAAATGAAAGAGAAATCAACCAAGGACTTAACGTACGTGCAGGTAATCTCCCCGAATGCTGTGTCTAGTGTATCACGGGTAAAAGGCAACAGACTCGGCTTCCTATGGATAAAGAATTTGCAACCTAATGGGGTCTCCCTTTATATACGCGACGGTACGGGGAGCACAAGTTCGTACTAGCGCTGTTTGTAGCCAGATGGTGAGCGACAACTACTAGGTTTAAAGACGTCGGAACACGTCTCTAGCCTAGACCACTAAATGTGAGCGTTAAGTTTCAATGCTTCCTTAGGTTGATTCAGTAGATTTTAAAGTTGATCTTCAATTTACGTTTCTATTTCAAGGCCCTATCGAATGTGATCTGACAATCTCCTATATGCAGCTATATGAGGAAATAAATATTTCAATTAGATAAATGCTATCTAGTTAAGGGAAGAGTTTCAAACAATGATGCAACAAACAACAATGAAACTTTTCCAATACTAGATGACCTTCACTATCCAAAAGTAATCTAGAACATTCAACGATGCGAATAATGCAATGTAATCTATGCAAAATCCTCTTTTTTGAAAACTATGCAATTGTAATCTATGCACAATTTCCTTTCTCTTTTTTTTGAAGAATAAGAATGCACTCAATGCATTTTTCGATGAAATGAGAATCTACTTAATGCATGATTTTAATGAAAGAGAATGCACTCAATGCGATTTTTAGCTTTCAGTCATTAAACAATGTAATCTAAGTTCAATGACGGATCTCAAAAATAATTTTCAATGCAATGTGATCTAATGCATTCTAATGAAAACAAAAATTTGAGACGAAAACTAAATGAATGCAAATATGAATGCAAAACAGATGCAAACAAACACTAAGAATGCAATCGTTGTTATGAACACTTTGTAATGAAACTCCTCAAAAGGCTACAAGACATATGAGGTCAAGCACAAAAAGGACTTCCAAAGCATGAGCTCAAAACAAGGCATTCATTCCATTTTACATCAATCAACCATAGAAAGAAGACTTTTCAGCTGAACAACGAGCAATGTAATCTATGCTCATAAGTGAAAGAGTAGAGGGGAGAACGAGTAAATCATAAAGAGAAAAATCCTGGAAGGTAAAGACACACTGGTGAAGGATTTAGGGAAAAAATCTCAATTTTCCATACACCCTGAAATTGGCACGACTTTGGTGGGTGAAACTAGCGCCAACTGGCGTGACTTTCTCACTGAAAACTAGCGCCAATGGCCAATTGGCACGGGTTACTAACTGAAAACTAGTGCCAATTGGCGCGACTGTTAGAAAAATAAAATCACCAATGCCTGAACAGGAAAAAACAAAGAATTACTTCCAACCAAGACCAAACTCACCACTTCAAGCAAAAACTAAAAGATTGTAATTGATGAAAAACATAGGAACAAATAGGGAAATGGTCGTTCGACTAAGACCTCAGAGAGTGACAAACTCAAAGGAAACTCCCCAGTGGAGTCGCCAATTGTTTGTCCAGGTAAATCCCCTCTGCGGATAGAGGCAATCCCTCTAGCCCTAGGGTGGGTCTAGCAACTACGGGAACATACTAACATCTACCTTCCTAGATTTTAAATGAGATTCAAAGCAAGGAAGATGTCCTACCTCGTTCTGATGCTATGTTGTCTTCTTCCGTCGAAGCCTCTTGATATATTGCTCTTCTCAAGCTCGATACATGCTATTACCAACGTTCGATTACCTGTACAGATAGTCAAGACACCACGACAAGCGTAAAACCAAGACAAACATAAAACAATTACAACCTATCTAACTGATCAAGGAATGCTAGAAATATCATTATAATTGTAAACAAGAGTGGAAGATAAACATCAGATGCATTTTATTATGATAAAGACAAGGGGAGTTTACAACCAAGCCTTAATGTTGAGGCTCTCCTTTGGCAGGTCTGTATCCAAGCACGTTTGTCACACCGTCATGAACAAAGGTCCAAGATCTCACTATGTTCTTAACACACACAAACAATCACACTCTGCACAATCACACTCTGCACAATCACACTCTGCACTATTCTCCTGAAGCTATGATTGCTTCTCTTCTATGCTAACTTTTTCAGCTATCTGTTCAATTAGAACATGTTCAACTATTCAGCCATTCAACTAACACATCAATGGAAGATGGCTACATTTATAGAGGAGAGGAGGAGGTTGGGATCCCTACAATAGTGGAAGGGAGGCCTTATCCCTTGGGAGGTTTCCCCATAAGGTGGAAACAAGAGGCCAAAGGAGGAAGGCCGTGGTTATTCAGTCGAACCACTCCCTATGACTCATCCACGAAGTTGTTGTGATCGAAACTTCGCCTCTTTTTTAAAAAAAAAACTTTCCATAAACAGATTGGCACGGGTGCTTAACTGGGATAGAGCACCAACTGGTGCGGGCTCAGTGTTAATTTTCCTCATTGGCACGAGGGCATAATGGGCTACCAGCGCCAAGGCAAAAACAGGTGTTTTTAGTGGTCTGCTCAGGAAATGGTCAACAGAGGGAATGTTTTCCTAATGGAAAGGGATGAAATGATGGTATTTGCAAGGCATGACACTTCTAATTAGTCACAGAAATGACCCTCCAATGGGCGAGATGGGGATTGCAGGGACAGTGACAAAATGCTGTGTAACAATGGCACCAGATTGTTGTTGAGAGACTTCATAAGGGTATCCATTTCACATATTTATAGAGTATAAAACAACTAGGCAGAGTTTTTTTTGGTCTAAAGAAGGTTGCTACTCAGAGCTAGGGAGAATCAGATTCCATGCATTCGATGGAGGCTACCTACAACGATCTGGAAACATCTAGATATGATGGGACATCTCGACTTAATGGTTGCATCTGAATTTTTCCTCCACTACAACATAAAGGGGGGTTTTAAGACAATATTTAAGACAATTTTTGGGTAAATTGTCTTAACTTGAGACAAAATAAAACTTGTGTATTGTCTTAAATATTATCTTTAAGTGGGTGTCTCAAATTAAATCATCTTAAAATTAAATTGTCTTAAAATATTGTCTCTATAAAGACAATATATAACACAAGCATTTTTGTCTCTCTAGAGACAATTTCATTTTTGTCTTTCCAAAGACAGTTTCATTTTTGTCTCTCTAGAGACAGTTCATTTATTGTCTCTTATGAGACAATTTCATTTTTGTCTTTCCAAAGACAGTTTCATTTTTGTCTCTCTAGAGACAGTTCATTTATTGTCTCTTATGAGACAATTTCATTTGTCTCTCCAAAGACAATAGTTGGAATTAAAAACATATTGTCTTTATGGAGACGATGTCTTTAATCCTATCTATTGTCTCTCTAGAGACAATATAAAACAATGAATCCATAAAAATATCTCACCATTAAAATAAATCAATATAAAAATAATTAATTAAAAAAATCTACAATATATTTGAATAATTCATGTTAGGGTACAGTGGAATCGAACCACCAACCTCCTGCATGGCTGGTGCTCTTCCATTGAGCTAGCACCCTTTAAAGAATTGTATAATAGGCATTGATTTTTAAAAAATGTTCAACACATAATGGCATAATCCTTGTAAAACATATAATCATGCAAGCCCCTATTTTTAACTTAATAAAAAAATAACACAATGGAGTTAGCTTTTTAACTTAATTAAAAAAAAGCTCAATGGAGTTAGCTCACTGTGACACCCTTGTAGCTTGACTTGCACAAAAAACTAATAAGAAACAATAATCTACAAACAAATTAATCTAGCCATATAAAGAAAATTAACTATAATCTGCACAAGCAATACAACCACCACCCAAAGAGCTACACCAGCTTGCTAGTAGGCACTGATCAAATTGCATGATCTAAAACCAGATTCAAATTTCAGACCTTCATAGTCTTGAGTCCATCCAGACACCTGCATAAATTAAGACAACATAGCGAGAAACAAATAATACTGTTGGGTGTGGAGCCTGATTATCTTGTTTACTTTGTATCACAGCATTGGACCCCTGTACCTTAAAAGGGGCGGCAACGCCGCCCGTAATTAATCGCTGCCATGGGGGGTCCAGGGGGGGCAGCAGTGCTTTTCGGAGCCCCCCCCTGGCGGGGACTTTCGGGGGTAGCGCCCCCGAAGCTAAAAACAGATGTAAAATTGCCTTGTAAAAGTATAGTAATTTCTAGTCAATCTGGGCCGTTCATTAGGCAAATGATCTGACAGTAGAAGTTATGTTTAGTTTAGGGTTTTTTTCCCTAGAAGTCAACCCCTCGCTTTTATGAGGGTATTGTATTGCGGCTGTGTATGGTATGTGTGTATTCTCAGAGCGAGAAACAGAGAGGGAGCCTATGAGAGAGAGCAGAGGATATTACAGCGGATATGTTGTAGGTTTTGTCTCTTCGTTTTGCTGGATAATAGAAAGGAAGGACTGGCTATTCGGGGTGGACGTAGCCCAAACTGGGAGAACCACGTATATCTGTGTCTCTCTGGTTTTATGTGTTTTGTGTGCTTGTATTTTCCGCATATTTTATGTGTTTCATTGCTCTGTAATATTTAATTTTTATAACAAATGGTATCAGAGCCGAAGGTCTATTTGGCTGATAAACTCAGAGGAAAGAAGGGTTCCTAGTTCGAGTGGGAGCAATGGCGGAAGATGGTAAGTTTAGGGTCGAGAAATTTAACAGCCAAAAATTCACGTTGTGGAAGATGATAAAGTGATTATCCGACGAAAGATCTCGCACTTCACTACAATGAGTAGAAATGCAGCCAACGGCCTATGATAGATGCAATTTTTAACATTCTCGAGGAAAGGCACTCGGAACAGTACGGTTGTGTCTTGCGGTGTCAGTCGCCTTCAATATTTCGAAGGAAACAACAACAGAGGGTTTGATGCAGACGTTGGCGAAACTATATGAAAACCCTCGGCCTCAAACAAGGTATTTCTTATGAAACGACTATTTAATATGAAGATGTCGGAAGGTGGATCTGTTGCAGACCATTTAAATGAATTTAATACAGTTACCAGTCAGTTAAGTTCTGTAGGGGCAAACTTTGATGATGAAGTTAGAGCTCTGTCATTCTTGTGCCTACCGCGTAGAGTTGGAATGGTTTGGTTATAGCCTATAGCTATTAGTAACTCGTCTTCCAGATTCAGTAATTTAAAGTTCAAGGATGTTGCTCGTGCTATCCTTTAGGAGGAATACTAAAGTCTCGTGAGACATCGCAATGCTTGAGTGCGTAGTCTAGGGAAAGAGAATAGAAAGAGGAAAGAGCTTCCGGATATCAGAATCAAGAAAGGTATATCCAAGTCCAGATTTGAGAAAAATGAATGCTTCAAGCCTTCTAGGAAGAGCACCTAAAGAAATACTGTAGATCTCGGAAGGGAAAAGAAGGAGACACACAGCAAGAAAAAAATCATGAAGAAAATGTGACAAGTGATGTGTTACAAGATGCTTTGATTCTTTCGAAAATGTTACTGATTCTTGGGTTGTAGATTCAGGGGCTTCATTCCATGCCACACCTGATAAGAAATATTTTCATGACTATGTTCAAGGAGATTTTGGACAAGTTCGTTTGGGTGATGATAAACCCTATAAAATTGTTGGAATGGGTAAGGTTCTTGTAAAACAACAGAATG
The DNA here is from genome assembly GCA_034641835.2 of Pinus albicaulis. Lineage (NCBI taxonomy): Eukaryota > Viridiplantae > Streptophyta > Pinopsida > Pinales > Pinaceae > Pinus > Pinus albicaulis. The sequence continues at coordinate 736,321,086 of CM076575.1, forward strand.
GAAACCAATGGCTATTAAAGAAGGTAAGGCATGTTCCAGATCTGAAGAAAAATCTGATTTCAACAGGGCAGTTAGGCAGTGAAGGTTGTGTGACAACTTTCACAGATAAAACTTGGAAGGTCACCAAAGGAGCGCTGGTAATAGAAAAAGGTGAAAAGGTTGGTACATTGTATTTATGCATTGGTATTTCTAACTCTGTTAATGCTTTAAATTCCAAAGGAGCAGATGCAACATTATGGCATCATAGGCTCGGACACATGAGTGAGAAGGGAATGAAGATTCTTCACTCAAGAAATTTGTTGCCAGGTTTGAAGAATGTTGATTTGGATTTATGTGAGAATTGCATTTATGGAAAACAGAAGAGAGTCAGATTTCTCAGAGTTGTGAAAGAAAAGAAGAGCGAAAAATTGGAGCTTGTGCATACAGATGTATGGGGACCTGCTCAGGTATCATCTCTCGGTGGCTCTCGTTATTATGTTACTTTTATTGATGATGCAACTAGAAAAACATGGATTTATTGTATTCAGAATAAATCCGATGTATTTGATACTTTCAAGAAATGGAAAGTTTTGGTTGAGATTGAGACAGAAGGAAGAAGTGTCCTGATCGCAGGGGGATGCAGATGAATATTATACATGATTTGACTGTACTCTCTGGCATGGAATTCAGAGAAGATAAGCTCCAAGTACACAGAAATGTAAATGGAAAAGGATGAATTCACAATCATGGAGTGTATATGCATGCTATGAGATTTACAGATTGTTTCTACAATTAGAAGTATTTCAGAGATACTTATTTATTTTAATAAACAGAGGGCCTTCAAGTTCCTTGGATGGTGGTATTCCAGAGGAAGCATGGACAGGAAAAAAGGTAAACTACTCTTTTTTAAAGCCTTTTGGTTGTGAGGCCTTTGTCCATGTTAATAAAGAAAATAGAACAAAGCTTGAGGCAAAATCAAAGAAATGTACCTTTATTGGATATGGTGCTAATGATTTTGGTTATCGCTTATATGATTATGAAAATCACAAAATCATTAGGAGCAGAGATGGAATATTCAATGAAAAGGTCTTGTATAAGAATCAGTTGCAGGAAAAGAAACAGGAAAAAGAAAGCAAGGAATACATGGTTCTTGATGAGATAACTGAAAAAGTAAAGGTGCCTGAAAATAATAATAATCAACAACCACAGCAGCAGCAACCACCACAACAGCAACATGCACCTCAAACACTTGAAAGTGGTGTTAGAAGATCTACCAGGATAAGTAGACCCCCTGAACGATACTCTCCTTCATTATATTATTTATTGCTGACTGATTCTGGTGAACCCGAATGTTATGAAGAAGCAATGCAGGTTGAAAGCATAAAGAAGTGGGAGCTAGACATGGAAGAAGAAATGGACTCCTTAATGCATAACCAGACTTGGGACTTAGTCAGGTTGCCTGCAGGTAAAACTACATTGCAAAATAAATGGGTTTATAGGCTGAAGGAAGAAGATGGAGGAAAACAGAGGTACAAAGCTAGACTTGTGGTGAAGGGGTTTGCACAGAAGAAAGGTATTTATTTTGATGAAATATTTTCTCCTGTTGTTAAAATGAATTCAATCAGAACTATTTTAAGTCTTGTAGCAGCGGAATATTTACATCTTGAACAGTTAGATGTAAAGACAACATTTCTCCATGGAGATTTGGAGGAAGAGATATACATGCAGCAACCAGAAGGATATGAGGTAAAAGGGAAAGAAAAATTGGTGTGCAGGTTAAAGAAGAGCTTGTATGGCTTAAAACAGGCTCCAAGGCAGTGGTATCTAAAATTTGACAATTTTATGTTTGAACAAGGTTATACTAGATGTCACTCTAATCATTGTGTTTATCTGAAAAGGAAAAATGATGGCAGCTATATTATATTGTTATTGTATGTAGATGACATGCTTATTGCAGGGTCTAACATGCAAGAAATAAATGTGCTCAAAAGAAAATTGGCAAATTCATTTGCAATGAAGGATTTGGGAGCTGCAAAACAAATCCTTGGTATGAGGATAACTAGAGACAAGAAAAATCGCAAATTAACACTGTCTCAGAATGAGTACATAGAAAAGGTGTTGAAAAGATTTAATATGCACAATGCAAAACCAGTTAGTACACCTTTTGCTAGCTATTTCAAACTTAGTAAGGAGATGTGCCCAAAGACCCAAGAAGACATGGATTATATGTCTAAAGTTCCATATGCATCTGCAGTTGGAAGCTTAATGTATTCAATGGTCTGCACAAGGCTTGATATTTCACATGCCATGGGAGTTGTAAGCAGGTACATGAATAATCCAGGAAAAGAACATTGGATGGCAGTAAAATGGATTCTCAGATATTTGAGAGGTACCACAAATCAAGCATTATGCTTTGGTGGTTCAAACATTGCTCTACAAGGATATGTTGATGCAGATATGGCAGGTGACAGAGATAACAGGAGGAGAACTACAGGATATGTATTTACTTTAGGTGGAACAACTGTCAGTTGGGTTTCAAAAATCCAAAGTGTTGTTGCACTTTCAACAACAGAAGCAGAGTATGTTGCTGCTACAGAGGCTAGTAAAGAAATGATTTGGTTACAATGGTTTATGGATGAATTGGGTAAGAAGCATGATATTGGCACGCTATACAGTGATAGCCAAAGTGTTATTCATCTTGCAAAGAACTCAACATTTCATTCCAGGACTAAACACATAAATCTCAAGTACCATTTCATACGGTCAGTATTGGAAAATGGAGAGTTGAAGCTGGAAAAGATACACACTAGCCACAATCCTGCAGATATGCTAACAAAAGTTGTAACTAGGGAGAAATTGAGAATGTGCTCAGTTTCAATTGGTCTTCAAGGATGATGATGAAGATGAGGAACAACCAGGTCCAAAGATGAGTCATTGTCCAGCAAATGAAGCAGTGGTGGAGTTGCTACAGTCAGTCTCCAAGTGGGAGATTGTTGGGTGTAGAGCCTGATTATCTTGTTTACTTTGTATCACAGCATTGGACCCCTATACCTTAAAAGGGGCGGAAATTCCGCCCATAATTAATCGCTGTTGTGGGGGGTCCAGGGGGGGTGGCAACACTTTTCGGAGCCCCCCCCTGGCGGGGGCTTTTGGGGGCAGTGCCCCCGAAGCTAAAAATAAATGTAAAATTGCCTTGTAAAAGTATAGTAATTTCTAGTCAATCTGGGCCGTTCATTAGGCAAATGATCTGACGGTAGAAGTTATGTTTAGATTAGGGTTTTTTTTCCCTAGAAAGCAACCCCTCGCTTTTATGAGGGTATTTTATTACGACTGTGCATTGTATGTGTATTCTCGGAGCAAGAAAAAGAGAGGGAGAATGTGAGAGAGAACAGAGGATATTACAGCGGATCTGCTGTAGGTTGTCTCTTCATTTTTTGCTGGATAATAGAAAGGAAGGACTGGTTGTTCAGGGTGGACGTAGCCCAAACTGGGTGAACCACGTATATCTGTGTCTCTCTGCTTTTATGTGTTTTGTGTGCTTGTATTTTACACGTATTTTATGTGTTTTATTGCTCTGTAATATATAAATTTCTAACATTGAAATGAGGTGGGAGAGTGTTATACACACTGTTGAACCTAGTGCAGTATCCCTGGACACTTTCCCCATTTTCCCGTTTTAGATTGTTATATTCTGACAGGATTTGAATAGGGTTATTTCGAATTTCCCACTTGTTTATGAAGGTTTGGTAGAGTTCTGGTGGGTTGTGGATGCTGTTTGGAGTTAAGCTTTTGAACCATTTTTTGGGTTCTCCGCCCAGGCTTTGGGCGAACATTCTCATTCTGACTGTGTCATCTTGTATTTCCATGTATTCAAAGGCATCGCTAATATTATCTACATGTTGTTGAGTTGTGGTAGTCTCATCTCCAGTAAAGTGTGGGATTTTGGCTTGATAGTTATCTTGTAAGGGAGCCAAAGGTTGTGGCAACACCAAAGGTGCGTACCAGGCTACCATGACGGGAGCTGATGGATGATGTACAAAATGAGGGTTTGTGGGATGAGCTGAGATGGTTCAAACAATAGTGGTTTGGATAGGTGTGGTGGAAGTACTTGGACTAGTGATTTGATTTTGAGCAGATCTGGGATGGTAGGAGCCAAAGTGATGGAGAATCTGAAATTTGGGAGGTGTGGTAGGTGAGGCTTCTCTACTAGGACTCTGGGGCAGATCTAGGGAATCAAGATTGTCAAACTCTATCTTACTTTGTGACTTGCTTCTAAAAGGGGTTTTTGCTGATTTCAAGTCAAAGGGGGAATCCTGCAAGGTAGTGAGATGTTCGAGCACTAATCCTGCTTTATGGATGGACCTATTGGTAGCTAAATCGCCAATTTGGGAAGCTTGCTACAGAATCTTCTCTGGGTCATCTACTATGATAGGAGGATTTGGGTCTGGATGAGATCTGGTGTTGATTCTTCGTGAAGCCAGATTTCAAGTCTAGAGTTTAGAGAGGATGGTATTTGTGAAAGTTTCAGATGGATGGCCTCTCTAAGGTTTTACTGATGTTAATGATGGTCAAAACTAAAAGGATCGAATAGTGGAGTCGCCAGGTGGATTTCTTATGAGAACTATGGTCCACCACCAACACTATCAAAGATGCTTGGGGAAAAGTTTTTATAGCAACTTTAATATGGGAAATGGCAAAGAAGAGTGACTCACTTGGTTTCAACGGTCTGCTAGGCTGTATGGACAAGCTAATGGTTCTCTTGGCAAGAAGGTTTCTGCTTATCTCCTATGTTTAGGTGAGGTTTTTTGAATCACTAAGTTATACTTAGATTGTTACTGATTTACAGATTTTCCACCCTAAGTTTAAGTTTTTGTAAGGATGAATTAGCAGAAAGGTATGGTTTATGAATTTTTGGTCTTTTATGGAGTTTTTAGGCCCTACTGGAGGCTAGTGGAGTTGCCAAGTGGAACTTGGTTGTTTTTTGAAAAGATGTAGGTATGTTCCACCACCAGTAACTAGGAAAAATCCAATCTGGGAATGTTTTGGGGTTTTTCTGAGTTTTTATGTGCAGCCTATGGTTTATTAAAGTATTCTAAACTTGTTTCATCACTTTGCTAGGGTGGCGAGAACAAAAAGAGTTTACTCTAAATGGTTTTATGGAATTCTTGCCTGTTTAAGTTTTGAAGACTAATGAATCTACAAGAGTTTGCTAGACTTTTATGTACTCAGTTCGTCCCACCGTGATCGCCATTATGTTAGTGAGCAGTGGGATAAGTCAATCAGATAGTATTCTTAAGGCTGCTAGAATTTTTAGGGAATCTAAGTCTGTATATCACTCAGAGTCCCACCGTGATCGCCATTATGTTAGTGTGGCGATGAGGTGGCTCAATCGAATAATAGCCTAGAGTTTGTTGGAAATATGATGCAGAGTGTTGTCCTTGATGGCAACCCACTAAATGAAGATGAAGACATGCGACTATTGACATGTGTTGTCCTTGATGGCAATCCATCTGATGAAGTTATTCTTGACTTAATGAACTTGGTAAATAATGCAAATCTGATATGATATGATGTTTGTTGACAATATGATGCTGAGTGTTGTCCTTGAAAGGCAACCCACTTGATGAAGATGATGGAAACTTACTTGATGAAGTTGTGCTTGATAGAATATGTTCTTGATGAAGTAAATCTGATGTATCTACAATAAGTACAAAAGGCTTTGAAGAAAGTAATTTAGCATGTGCTAAATCTATGGTAAAAAGAGTATGTCTCAAGGCATACGCGGATATGTCTAGGGAAAGTCGCGTATGCACGTAGGAAAGAACGTTCCAAGTCGCGTATGGGCAAAAGCGCTCAAAAAGTGCAAAACCAGGGGTGACCACCATGGTATTGACCCATTGTATTGGGTAATGATCCGCCTAATTGACCCCGTCCATGAATAACATCGGAAGTAATGTAGTTTTGGGCTCATGGTATTGTTTTGGCTCATGGTATTGAAAAAAAAGGGGCCCGTGGTATTGAAGGCTCATGGTATTGCTTTGTCCCATGGTATTGAAGGCTCATGGTATTTCTTTGGCCCGTGGTATTGAAAAAGGATAAACCTATATAAGGAGAAGAAATTCATTGCGCAAATCATAAGTGTGGGTGCAAGATGTCTGAGCTTGAATGAATACTTCTCTCTGAAGTAGATCTGAATGGAAAGGGTTACACTTGAATGATAAATCTGAATGTATGATGCACCAATGATGAAGAATGGGATTTAGATCTGAAATGTACTTATATCTGCTAGATCTGATTATGGAAGACTTAGATCTGAATTGAGGTGAACATCTGTCTGAAGTAAAAGGGTAAATCTGAACTGAATATCTGATCTGAAGAAGTATGCTGCTCTGTAATGATTGAAGATATATATGCTACCTCGCCGCAGAGGAAGCGCGTGTATACGCGGCTTCGATGAAGACAAAGCGCGTATGCGCAATGAAATATACACAGAGGTATACGCTGGTTTGTGTGGACTAAAGCGCGTATATATGCGACATCAGTGAAGTGAAAGCGCGTATGCAAACTAGGGTTTGCTGAAGCATGGGTATGAAACATCTGATCTGTTCTGCTGTATTTCTGCTATCTGATTTGTGTTGTTTGAATTGGTATGTATCTGTTGGTGATGTATGTTTGAGCTTAAATGTATGAAGAGGGTCCAGTCTGAAATGAAGGAAGGAAGCAACAGCTGCAGTGTTGTTTTTCCTTTGAAGTTTGTTGGGTCCAAAGTAGCTTATTACGGTAAACGTGGTCCCCAGAAGCTTAGTATGGGCCCCAGCCAGGTTGGCCTTCGTTAGAGACTGAAGAACGAGATCAGTGGGTCGTAGCTCCCTTCCAGGAAAGGTTGGTAAACGAGTCAGGGGGTTGGAGCTCCCTTCCAGGAGAGGCTGGTAAACGAGCGTAGGTGGGTGCCTGCGTGCTGGTCAAGTCTGCGCCAGCACATATGTTGTAAGATGCTTTCTCTATAATAAAATATTGAAGGCTGAGCAACTGCAGCGGTGGTTTTCTCCCGATTTGGGTTTCCACCTAAAAATCCTGGTGTTCATGTGTGATGCTTTGTGTGATGGTTTATTCTGTTCTTACTGCACATGTTTACTGTTTAATGAATATCTGATGAATAAATGATGGAATGGTTTAAGTGAAGAATTAATGACATAATTAGTTCTTTGTGTATACGCGAGTTTAATAAAGGGTATCCGCGTATATACGCGAGTCTGCTTCAGGAAAGTAGCGTATGGGTTTTGAAGTAAAGAAAAGTAAAAAATTTTGAATATGCTGTAAATACTGATTCACCCCCCCTCTCAGTATTTTTCCCAACAATTGGTATCAGAGCAGGTTCTTCTGCAGAAGCTTGATCGCTTGAAGAAGATCCGTCGCAATGGGAAGTCAAGAAGGAGTGATGTCTATAAAGCCACCTCTATTCAATGGAAGCAATCTGATATTCTGGAAGGTACGAACAAAAGCATATCTGCAAAGTCTTGGTGCAGATGTATGGGCAATCGTAGAAGAAGGTTATCAATACCCGGCAAGTATTCCTACTGATGCAGCAGAAAGGAAGAAGTATGAAACCAATGCCAAAGCAGTAAATCTCTTGCTAGGAAGCATGTCTGAATCAGAATTTGCTAAAGTGATGCAGCTACATTCAGCAAAAGAAATATGGGACAAAATCATTCTGAGCTATGAAGGAGATACAAAGGTAAAAAATGCAAAACTCCAAACTCTTAGAATTGAATATGAAAATATGAAGATGCATAGTGATGAAAGTGTTGCCAGTTTCTTCCTTCGTCTAGATGATGTTGTAAATCGAATGAGAAATTTGGGTGAAACCATAACTGATACTACTTTGGTGGAAAAAGTCTTAAGATCCTTGACTTCAAAATTTGACTCTAAAGTCTCAGCTATTGAAGAAAGGCAAGATCTGCAAACTCTTACTATTGTTCAATTACATGGTATTCTGACTGCTTTTGAAATGAGACAAGGAGGTCCTTCTCAAATCAAAGAAGCTGCTTTTAAGGTATCTGCAAAAGGAAAAGAAAAGGAAGCCGTCAAAGAATCCAGCTACATATCCGATGAAGAAGAAGCGAATTTCATGAGAAAACTCCAACTAGGAACTGGAAGATTCAAAGGTAAGCTTCCTTTCAAATGTTTTGAGTGTGGAAAAGTTGGTCATTATGCTGCAAAATGTCCTTATAAAGGAAAAGAAGTATTAAGAAGGAATAAGAACCGATCTAGCTCTAAGAAAAGTTACTATACTAATGAAGACAATGATGGGTCATCTGATAGTGAGGAAGAATGTGAAGAAGATCTTAGGCTTCTCATGGCATTTGAACAAAAAGAAGAAAAGGATACGTTTATGGATGCTCTAGAGGAAAATGATTTTCTTGAAGAAAACAATCAACTCAAACTACGCTTAGAAGATTATAAAATTCTCTTAGAAGAACAAAAGATAATCAGAGAGACCATTGAAAAGCAGCTTGAAGAAGTAAAGAAACATATTGAAAAATTAGAATGTGAAGTGGTAAGTCAAAGAAAAGACGTTGAGAAAGCAAAGACCTTGAATCTTAGATTTGCTAAAGGATCTGAAACCTTAGATGAGATTATCAAGGTACAACGTTCTCCTCTTATAAAGACAGGGCTTGGATATACTGGAGAATCTTCTCAAACTTTAGCACCAAACTATCTAAAAGCAGCTACAGGTGGTTTACTACATTCAGCCACTCAGCAAGGGAATAAAGGATCTCTACAGGGAAAGCAGGACCATCTCAATTCAAGGAACACTAACAGGGATAGCTTTCAAAGACGGTACAACCAACAGGTAAATTCAAATAGAAGATTCCATGATCACAGAAATTTCTACTTCAATGGGCAATGTTTCACATGTCACAAGTTTGGTCATAAAGTTGTTCAATGTGTTGCATATAAAACCATCATGACAAGAGAAGCAAGAAAGAAAAGGTTGGATACTGAACCAAAGAATAATACCTATAACAATTTTCCTCCTCTTCAAAGTGAAGTTGAATGTACTTATTGAAATAACTTTGGCCATGAAGAATCTGAATGCAGGAACAAGATCCAGCCAAAAGAACATGTTCCCTCAAGCTCTAAAGTGTGGAAAAAGAAACAACCGCCGGTTGAAAATTGTGGGATAGCATTATTTGTAGAAGGTGAAGAAAATCAATGGTACATCGATAGTGGGTGTTCAAGACACATGATAGGTGACAAAAGCAAACTTCTTTCATATAATGCTCTAGAAAAGGAAAAGAAAGTTACATTTGGAAATGATACTCCTGCTATAATTAAAGGAAAAGGGTCAGTGTTTCTAAAAGAAAAGGTGAAGGCTAATGATGTCATGTATGTGGATGGATTAAGGCATAACCTGTTAAGTGTAAGTCAAATGTGTGATCAAGGTACATAAGTTGTCTTTAGTTCAAAAGAATGTGTGGTTCGTGATCTGGATACAGGTAGAACTATTATAAAAGGGAAAAGAACTCCAAGCAACCTGTATGTATTGAAGAACTGCAAAGATCAATGTTACTTGAGCAAATCTTCAGAAAATTGGCTATGGCATAGAAGGCTGGGGCATCTGAGCTTCTCTCAAATCAACAAAGCAAGTAGACTTCAAGTTGTTCGTGGTCTTCCCAATATTAATCTACCAGAAAGTATCATATGCAAATCTTGTCAATTCGGTAAGCAGACCAGAGTATGATTTAATGCCAAAGAAGGATGATCAAGTGAGCCACTTGAACTCATTCATACTGACATATGTGGACCTATGAGGAAAAATTCACCACGTGGGGAAGAATACTATATATTATTCATTGATTATTACTCTAGAATGTGTTGGATCGGGCTCATTAAACACAAAGATGAAGCATTTGAAAAATTCCAGATCTTCAAAGCATTAGTTGAAAATGAATTAGATCTAAAAATCAAGTGTCTTAGATCCGATCGAGGAGGAGAATATACATCAAATGAATTCTTTGAATTTTGTGAACAACATGGCATAAAAAGACAATTCTCTGTAGCAGGTACTCCACAACAAAATGGCGTAGCAGAAAGAATGAATAGAACAATTCAACAAATGGCTAGAGCTATGCTCGATGATTCTGGAACTCCTGACATGTTCTGGGGAGAAGCAGCACATACAGTAACTAACATTCTCAACAAGGCTCATGTTCGGGTAAATAGTGACAAAACTCCATATGAACTCGGGTATGGTAATTCTCCATCTGTGAAGCATTTTAAAGTTTTTGGAAGTAAATGCTTCATCAAAAATAATGATGAAAAGCTTAGAAAGTTTGAACCTAGATCAGATGAAGGGATATTTCTTGGTTACTCATCTTCAAGCAAAGCATTCACATGTTACAATAAAATGCTTCGAAAGACTGTTGAATGTATTGATGCTGTTATTGATGAGTCTCCTGCAGCTCCTAAAGAGGAAAAACAAACAACAAAAGAAGATGATAGCGACATATGGCCTTCTACATCAGATGAAAATGATATAGACAGTGGATCCAATGAAGAACCTGAAAATGATCTATCTGAAAAATCTCCATCCAGATATGTTCAAAAGAATCATCCTGAATCTCAAATCTTGGGAGACAAGGAATCAGGTGTACGAACAAGGAGAACTCTTGTAGGATATTCTAGTAATCTGGCACTTCTATCCACAATTGAACCGCACAATGTCAATGAAGCTAGCCAAGATGAATGCTGGAACCAAGCCATGAATGAAGAGATTGATCAAATTGAAAAGAATGACACTTGGGATTTGGTACCCAGACCACATGATAAAATGTCATTGGAACTAAATGGATCTTCAAGAACAAGTTAAATGAGAATGGGGATATTGTAAGAAACAAAGCTAGACTGGTTTGCAAAGGGTATACTCAACAAGAAGGTATAGACTTTGAAGAAACTTTTGCTCCTGTAGCTAGACTTGAAGCCATAAGAATGTTTCTTGCTTTCTCAAGCTATCAACGAATAAAAGTTTATCAAATGGATGTTAAGTCTGCTTTTCTTAATGGTGATCTAGAAGAAGAAGTATATATAGAACAACCGGAAGGATTCATTTTGGGAAATGATGCAAGTCTTGTTTGTAGACTTAAAAAGGCTCTGTATGGACTCAAACAAGCTCCAAGGGCTTGGTATTATCGTCTTGACAAATATCTTCATCAACAAGGATTTTCAAAGGGGTCTGCAGATAGCAACTTATACACAAAAGTTGAAAATGATAAACTATTGATTGTAGTTGTATATGTTGATGATATCATTTTTGGGAGTAACGAAGAATCTATGAGTCAAAAATTTGCCTCTGTCATGCAGCAAGAATTTGAAATGTCTTTACTTGGGGAACTAACATTCTTTCTTGGCTTGCAAGTGCATCAATCTGCAGATGGTATATTTCTATCACAAGCAAAATATCTTAAGCAAATTATGAAGAAGTATGGCATGGAAGAATGCAAACCTGTAAGTACACCAATGATAACCGGATGCAGTCTCAGTTCTAATGATGATTCTCCCACTGTAAATCAACTAGAATATAGATCGATGATTGGAAGTCTACTTTATCTCACTGGGACCAGACCAGACATTATGCATGCTGTTGGGATTGTTGGACGATTCCAAGCTAATCCAAAAGAGTCTCACCTTCAGGCCATCAAAAGGATATTCAAATATCTACAAGGAACTCAAGACTTTGGTCTATGGTATCCAAAGGATGCTGATCTTACTCTTCATGCTTACACTGATGCAGATTGGGCTGGAAGTGTTGATGATCGGAAAAGAACTAGTGGTGGTGCATTCTACATGGGACCCCGGTTAGTATCTTGGTTCAGCAAGAAGCAAAATTCTATTGCCTTATCTACAGCAGAAGCAGAATATGTGGCTGCCGCATCTTGTTGCACTCAACTCCTTTGGATGATGCAAACCTTACAAGATTTTCAAATCAAATGTACTCCTCCTATCCCCATTAAGTGTGACAATACAAGTGCCATCAGTATTTCAAAGAATCTTGTTATGCATTCAAAGACTAAGCACATTCCCATCAAGTATCACTTCTTACGTGAACAAGTGCTTGAGCAAACCGTGAAGTTGGAGTATGTTCCCTCCAAAGAACAAGTTGCTGATATCTTTACCAAACCTGTGCCCAGGGAAGCGTTCGAGTATCTAAGACAGAAGCTGGGAGTGTTCTCTGCCAGTCAAAAGAACAAATCTGCTTAAATTTAGAAGATGGCATTAGATACGCGGGTTTCATGAAACACAGTCGCGTATATACGCGAGTTCCTGCACAGAAAACCGCGTATGTTTGGTTGCTGGCAATTTTTGGTTGGTTCAGCTCTCTTCAGCACAGCTGCAGTGCTGTTTGGTATCTCTGATACTGTTTGGTATCTCTGGTGGTGTTCCAGTTCTCATAATTTTGTTTCTAATGTTTTGATGAAGATGCCTTGATGATTTGTTGGTGAAAGTGTTCAGGATGCACAAACTAAGGGGGAGCCTTAGTCATATGAAAAGGATGCATGGATGCACAGATTCAGGGGGAGCATTAGATTTGCTGAGTATAATGCATTATGATGGTTCTGTTATATGATCTCTCTTGAGGTCTTCTTGGTATTGGTTATGAAAAGTCATATTTGTATTTTTGATGAAAAGATCTTGTTGAGACTCATGTTGTAAATTTGTAATATTCAGTCATGTAAGGACTTGTCAATTGTGTAAACCCACTTGGTTGGGTAGCTGAGTCAATTTTTGTAAACTCACTTGGTTGGGTAGCTGAATTGAAATGTGTAAACCCACTTGGTTGGGTACTTGAGTCTCATATGTAAATCCACTTGGTTGGATATTTGATGTAAGTATGAGTCTTTGGTGATAGGAAGTTCATAGAGTCATATACTTCATTGAAAAATATGTTTGAAGATTCAGCATGAACTTAGGGGGAGCTTGGCCACTTCAGTACATATCAGATCTGTAGAACGCTTCGTCCACATATGAAGAAAAGGAGGAGAGTATGTTGGTTTTTGGTCCGCCCTTTGCCCTTGATGTCAAAGGGGGAGAGTGACATGGTGTTTGAATGAAGAGAAGATAATGATGTCAAATATTTGGGGAGAGTGACATGGTGTCAATGTATTCTTAATGTATCTATCTGTTGTGGTATCCAAACACCATCGTGGTTGCCATCAAGTCCAAAGGGGGAGATTGTTGGAAATATGATGCAGAGTGTTGTCCTTGATGGCAACCCACTAAATGAAGATGAAGACATGCGACTATTGACATGTGTTGTCCTTGATGGCAATCCATCTGATGAAGTTATTCTTGACTTAATGGACTTGGTAAATAATGCAAATCTGATATGATATGATGTTTGTTGACAATATGATGCTGAGTGTTGTCCTTGAAAGGCAACCCACTTGATGAAGATGATGGCAACTTACTTGATGAAGTTGTCCTTGATAGAATATGTTCTTGATGAGGTAAATCTGATTTATCTACAGTAAGTACAGAAGGCTTTGAAGAAAGTAATTTAGCATGTGCTAAATCTATGGTAAAAAGAGTATGTCTCAAGGCATACGCGGATATGTCTAGGGAAAGTCGCGTATGCACGTAGGAAAGAACGTTCCAAATCGCGTATGGGCAAAAGCGCTCAAAAAGTGCAAAACCAGGGGTGACCACCATGGTATTGACCCATTGTATTGGGTAATGATCCGCCTAATTGACCCCGTCCATGAATAACATCAGAAGTAATGTAGTTTTGGGCTCATGGTATTGTTTTGGCTCATGGTATTGAAAAAAAAGGGGCCCGTGGTATTGAAGGCTCATGGTATTGCTTTGGCCCGTGGTATTGAAGGCTCATGGTATTGCTTTGGCCCGTGGTATTGAAAAAGGATAAACCTATATAAGGAGAAGAAATTCATTGTGCAAATCATAAGTGTGGGTGCAAGATGTCTGAGCTTGAATGAATACTTCTCTCTGAAGTAGATCTGAATGGAAAGGGTTACACTTGAATGATAAATCTGAATGTATGATGCACCAATGATGAAGAAGGGGATTTAGATCTGATTATGGAAGACTTAGATCTGAATTGAGGCGAACATCTGTCTGAAGTAAAAGGGTAAATCTGAACTGAATATCTGATCTGAAGAAGTATGCTGCTCTGTAATAATTGAAGATATATACGCTACTTCGCTGCAGAGGAAGCGCGTGTATACGCGGCTTCGATGAAGACAAAGTGCTTATGCGCAATGAAATATACACAGAGGTATACGCTGGTTTGTGTGGACTAAAGCGCGTATATACGCGACATTAGTGAAGTGAAAGCGCGTATGCAAACTAGGGTTTGCTGAAGCATGGGTATGAAACATCTGATCTGTTCTGCTGTATTTCTGCTATCTGATCTGTGTTGTCTGAATTGGTATGTATCTGTTGGTGATGTATGTTTGAGCTTAAATGTATGAAGAGGGTCCAGTCTGAAAATATGATGAAACGTGGCCTGCAAGTGTTGTTCTATTGAAGTTGTTGGATCCAGTGTGAAAATTGATGAAATGTGGTCCGAAGGGGTGCTGAGGGTTGTAGCCTTCAGTCAGGGGGTTGTAGCTCCCTTCCAAGTGAGGCTGGTAAACGAGATCAGGGGGTCGTAGCTCCCTTCCAGGAGAGGCTAGTAAACGAGTCAGGGGGTTGGAGCTCCCTTCCAGGAGAGGCTGGTAAACGAGCGCAGGTGGGTGCCTGCGTGCTGGTCAAGTCTGCGCCAGCACATATATTGTAAGATGTTTTCTCTATAATAAAATATTGAAGGCTGAGCAACTGCAGCGGTGGTTTTCTCCCGACTTGGGTTTCCACCTAAAAATCCTGGTGTTCATGTGTGATGCTTTGTGTGATGGTTTGTTCTGTTCTTACTGCACATGTTTATTGTTTATTGAATATCTGATGAATAAATGATGGAATGGTTTAAGTGAAGAATTAATGACATAATTAGTTCTCTGTGTATACGCGAGTTTAATAAAGGGTATCCGCGTATATACGCGAGTCTGCTTCAGGAAAGTAGCGTATGGGTTTTGAAGTAAAGAAAAGTAAAAATTTTTGAATATGCTGTAAATACTGATTCACCCCCCCTCTCAGTATTTTTCCCAACGGAGTTTAGTAAAGTAGTAAGGCCTGTTGGAGGCTAGTGGAGTCGCCAGGTGGATTTTTAGTTGTTTTGAGGTAAATGTGCATGGTCCACCACCAATACTGTCAAAAACCACTCTAAAGGAGTTTTTGTGGTTTTTCTGAGTTTTATGTGCAGCCTAGTATGTAAGAGTGTTATAAACCTGATTCATCACTTTGCTAAGATGGTGAAACAGAGAGTTTACTCTAAATGATTCTAAAGGCTGATGTTCTAAGTTAAATGTTGAAGGACTAAAAAGTATATAAGAGTTTTCTAGACTGTCATGTACTCAATAAGTCCCACCGTGATCGCCATTATGTTAGGATCGCGTGATTTGGCTGATTGGCAAGCCAAATGACAGTGTAACATCAAACCAATCTTTGGAGCCCAAGGACCTAGCCTTCCTGGACTCAGAGAGGGCTCTCTCTATTTGTGTAAGGGATATTTGTGTGTTTTCTTATTGTGTTCTGATTCTAGGCTAGTTATGAAGTAGGTTTTTTGGCTTTGGTTTTTTAAGGTTGTGAGGGATGAAACTTATCAAAGATATGAGATAGGTAAAAATATGTCAGATCAACTAGGCTATGGGTTCGAAGAGGTCAAGAAAGCTATCAGACAGTGATGCAAGGCTATTGAAGGGCTGATTTGATTCGAGGTAGAAAGGATCTTTGGGAAAAATGGAACAAAATGGACATCAAGTTTGGGAACAACAAAGGATTTCAAGCATAACTAGTTTAATAGATGACATAAGCATGGTAGGGCAAACCATTAATCATAAGAAATGTAACTATAAGCTAATCAATACATAGAAATAAACATTCAAACCATGCACAGAGATATATAACTCTCTAACTTTGGGAAATGGCTATCAGACTTTGGGAAATACACTTAAGACAGACAAACAACTCAAATCACTATGCCGGAATGCCTAAACACAGTACTTCAAGTTATTGGGCACTTTAAAAACAAGATTGCATAGTCTTAGGCAAAGGGAAAGATCGGAACAAGACCTCCTTGGTTCAACAAATGACAATCTAATCAGTCAAAGAGAGATTTCATGGATGGAGCTATGGCTAGCTATTGGTAAGCAGGGCGTACCGTAAATCAAAATTAGCATGCATAAAACCATGAATGAAACAAGCAACAATATCCTTAAGTTATTAAAGAGAAATCAAGAATTCTTTAATGTGACTAAGGAAGAAGAAAACATGGAAGCTATGAAGAAAACATGGAAGCTATGAAGAAACAGGAAATTTGAGGTGCCTCCAAGGGCATGTCTCAAATTTGTTCTCTACTGATCTATAGAAAGCAAGAAACATGGATTCATGAATGAAAACTAGAAAACAAAAACAAAGAAAGAGACACTATACCATTCTACCAAGTCATGGAATCCAACAACAATCCTCTTTCATCATCCAACAACATCCAAGAGACTATCCAAGAGCATGAGACAAGTATTTCTTCCAAAGCTTATATGACCATATATTGCTTCTATCATCAATTTTAACCTTGTTTACAATGAAAACCTTTGGAATATATAGGCTCAAGTGAGGAAAACCTCTTAGTTCAATTTGCACTCTCATTGGCCTATTCAAAATATCTAAACTTGTCCTTGAGGCTTTGCAAAGCCCAACGCACAAAATATCTCATAAAATATCTAAAAAATGCTAAAAAGGGGAATTAAATTGACTTTTCATAACTTCTCATGTGCAAAAATAGCTAAACGCACATGAGGATAAATCAGTTTTTAAAGGTTCAAATTTTACAAAAATACTCAAAAATTACATCAGCAAAAGGTCCACTGACTTGCCAACAACCTTTGGCAGCCTTCCTGATGTCGAAACGAGGCTCATGATAGCTCATTGGAAATATCTGTGTGTCTACTTTCTGGAGAAACTAGAATTTTCCCAATTTGATGTCTGGAAGTCTTCCAAAAATGGGCCTGTGTGTAAAAAACCAGAAAATAAGGTTTGCTGATAGACCAGGCAGAGTGTAGAAAAAGAGGGCATTTTTCGCCATTTCAGGGGATAAAATGATCTTCGAATGTCCTGAAAATTGCTAAGTGTGTGCTTCTAAAATTATGGCATGCAATGATACCATTCTCCTCCTTTGTTGATTCCCCAAATTGAAATGGTGAAGTTCATGAGTTTTGGCCAAAAAACCCAAAAATGCCAAAAAACCAAAATATGTCGAAAAATGCCCAAAATTGGTGAGCATGAACCTCAAGGGTTCTCAAAAACATGTTGTGAATCAGAGGAAAAAATATGAAGTCCTGATGTGTCTTTTCTCACTTTCTGTGTCGGGCGCTTCCCTTTAGTCTCCTTGAGCTTTTCTTGAGCAGCCTTCAACTTGCACCGGGAAAACTGATTTAACTTTTTCTAATGCCTCGTCATTCTCCTTTGAAGGTCTAAATCCCTGTTGTCCCTCTCCAACTTCTTCTCCAAATGGTCATTGACTCTCTCAAGCCACGCCTCCTTATTGTTTTCTATCTCCTGTTCAAACAATGCAGTGAGAGGAGTATATTGGAGAAGGGCATTTTTCTCTTCTTTTTGCTTCTCAAGGGCCTTTTTGAGCCCCATGGTTCTAGGCCTCTTTCGCTTAGGCTTATCATCACCTTCACTTTCATCAAATTCTCCCATGAGCTCTTCCAACCTTTCTTGGATTTTGGAGGCCTCCTTCTTGTACTTAATCACCCGTGTCTCATAAATATCCATATGGACATTCATTTGCCTATTTTGGATTTCTAGAAATTGATTGAAATTCCTTGCCCTATGAAGATCATCCTTCAATGCATCAATTTGGCCCTCTCTATGAATTAAGAGGTTTTCTAGAATCTGCACCTCATTATCACTATCATCGCTTTGGATTGGGATGATGTTGAAAGCACTCTCTTGTCCATGACTTCCTTCTACCTTGCCCTTCCCTTTGCTTTGGGTGGCTATTCTAGTGCTCTTCCTCCTAGGCAAATCAATGATAGGCTTCTTTGGAAATTTACCTTTACTACGGAGAGCCCTTGTCACATTTGGAGTGACCACTCTAGGCGCTCTCTTCTTTGATGTCCGGGGCTTGGCCTTTTTAGGAGAAGAGGGCATGACCCTTTTACCTTTGTCATATTTCTTTTCATCCTTTTGAGTTTGTTGTTCTTCTTGAGGAAGATGTTGTTCTTCTTGAGGAGGCTGCCCTTTCTCATCATCTTCATGCTGTTGCCTTGTCTCTCCCTTACTGTCATGCTACTGTCCAACACCTTCTTCCTCTTGTTCATGTTGTTGTTCATCACCACTGTGATGTTGCTGTGTGTCACCATAAGGCTGATGTTCAGCCTCATCATCTGTTTGTTGTTCAAGTTGCTGCCCTTCATCACAAGGCTGCTCACCTTTATCATGAATCTACTACTCACCCTCATCACTGTCATGCTACTCACCCTCATCACTGTCATGCTGCTCACCCTCATCACTGTCATGCTGCTCACCCTCATGACCGTCATGCTGCTGTTCAGCACTTTTTTCCTCTTGCAGGTCACCTCCTTCTCCTTCTTCATGTTCCTTTCTTTTTTCTGTAGTAAACTTGAGCTTTTTAGGAGTAGGCCTGTTAGAGGAAGGAGATGGACGATGAGTAGGAGATGTAGGGGATGTATGGACTAGAGGGACAATGGAGAAATCAGGATGAGAAATGAAAACATCCCAAGAGACCTCTCTTTTTTCAAGCTGGTGAAGAATGATGATTTTGATGAGAGAGTGATGGAAGAGACAGGCCATTTGCTATGAGGGAGGCCTCTTCTAGACAGTGGAGGCCATTTTCTCAATGCTCTTGTGCAAGAAGAAAGGAAGATTTAGCTGTTTGGTACTTGTGAAATTCATGAGCAGTCAAATGTGATATGCATAAATTCGGGAGAATCTTCCCTCACAAGTAAAGTACTTTATGATAATCTTCATGAGGGGGGAGTAGCTGGCTAAAAGATATGAGAAAGGGAAAATAGCAGGATAAGAATCTCTATGTTCAGGCTTTAGAAATTTTTTGTAATCATCTAAGTCCAAATGGCTTTGTTTAAACCATTTCTCGCCAATATAGGGTATTTTAGTGGCCTTGGAGATGGATCTTGGGGAGAAATTGAAGTCAAGGCCAGCCAACTAGAAATGTTTTTCTCTGAACCTCAAAGTGCAAAGGTGTGTCAGAGGAGAAAAAATCTTCACCTGTTTCACCCTTTGGAAAAAATATAAGCATCCGACCTCATGGAAATTGAACAATACCGATGGGTGGGCATTCACTTCTTTGGTGGAAATAGGCTCATACCTCTTGTGCAATCCACTCCTGCTATCTTACCTGGGAGACATCTTGTTCTAGATGCTCTCTATAAAACTCAAACTTCCCTAAAAGTTCTTGAAATGTCTTCTTCGAACAAAACTCTGCCCTCTTTGTCAATCACTGTTTGATCAAGGTAAAATCGGTTTTCAAATGTTGTGTGAGTTGCCCTTTTAACACACAATTCTTTGCTCTTTCCAAAACAATGCTTTTCCCTTTGTATGCCACTCAAAAAGTAAACTCAAGAACAAAAACACAGTCAGTAAAAGATACACACAGTCAAAGTGATTTTTCTGTGTTTGTGGTAAGGTCACATGGCTCTAGGTGTTTTGAGGACAACAAAACACCTTGTAGTAGGCAAGCACCTCTCCTGATCAAAAAATGCTCTAGTTTTCACTTATTTCTTCACCCACAGTCAAATAACAACACCTTAAAATGATAACTTATAGCCTTACACACTAAAGTTGGTTTATGGACAAAATGGCAGCCTTGATTTTTCTCTTCACCCCACCGAGGAAAAATTCGAGCAACAACCAAGTAATATATGGATGATTATTGTAGTTGAAATTTAGACCATTGTTTTCACTTTCAACCCTTAGTTTCCCTTTCCAAACCTGCTCCACCTTTCAAATTGTTTTGAGGGCAGTTATTTGGTTTTTTATATCAATAGAAACACATCAATTTTACTATGCAAACCTTGGGCTAACAACAACATAGTAATTTTGAGTTTCCAACACAAAGCACTTCTCCCTCAACAAACTCAATACTATGATTTGGACTATGAACTTCATCCCTTTTTCCACTACTTAATAGTTTTTGAAAAGAGCATGGAGGCATATAAACACCTTGAAGATTGATGGTGTCGTTTTTCTAGAGGAAAGGAGCGGCTGTACCACTTGTTAGAGGCGTTTGGATGGTGTAAAATGAGCGTGGCACGTTTAGACTGGGAGAGCGCCGCGCAAAAGGCTGTCGGGTCACCTGTCGGGCCGATGCGACCAATGCTTACAAGCACGCCGCGCACCACTACAAGCGCGCCACGCAACAATGTATTCCTTTGGTAAACTTGCGCCTGAACGCGCCGCGCAATTCTACAGGCGCGCCGCGTGGTCTCTAGGCCCGAAAAACTCTGTGGAATTGCTAAAAAATTATTTCTCCAGTCTAGTGAACAACAAAGGGGAGTTTTTCTTGTGGTTTGAGATATTTGAAGAAGCTTGCAACGGTCCCTTTGTCCATTTGAATGCAAACAAATCGAACTCTCTTGACTTTGACTTGTGAGGGTTTTTGAAAGTTTTCTTCTTTGAAACGACTGCCTTGGTTTGTTTTTGAAAACCGAAATGATTTTAAATGCACTATAGGGGGCCCATTCTTTGAATAATGTTGGCAAAAGGATGTGTATGCTTTTAAACAGCTTTAATAGGTATTAACCTATTCACTTATAAAAAATATTCAAAAGGTCAAACTCTGTTCACTGTGCTTACATGTTTGAAAGGTAACTTCTGCCACTGCTGAACCTTGAGTGATATTTTCAACATGGAAGATCCACTTAATAATACACCAATGATTGATGGAGCATCTTTTTCCATTTGCAAGGAAATGACCTATCTCTTCAAAACTTGATTTGGCATTTTCTGCTCCATATACTTATATCTTCTTGCTAGAGGGAAACTGGCTCAAATCCACCTTGTGACTGTAAATGCACTCTCCAAATGATGCTTCTTTCTGACTGTGGGTGAGACCTAGTTGTATTCACCCGAGCTTCACTGTCCTCTGTCTATCAAGAAGGGAATTTTCTTCTAAAAACCTTTCCTCTATTCAAAATGCAACAATAGAGTGCCTTTGAACTATTTTCATAAGGAAACTGCCTTCCTTTGTAATAGTGGCATGCATATTTTTCTTTTAGTGAGTTCCAGAATCCTGAAAAACATGTCATGATATTTCTCACACATTTTTGAACTTAAGTGTTCAGTTGTACTGCATTTATGGGAAAACTAAGCCCAAATCGCTCTATGTCTAGTATGATAAATAATTTTGAAAGGCATTCCCTTATGAGTAGGAAGATCAATACCCTTTTAACATAATCATCATCTTTGGCTTGTGTTATGACCCATCTCTCAATCATCAGCAAGGTTGTTTTATGTGGGCTTCAAACTTCTTTGTCAGAAAACTCTGATAGGAGATAAGCCAACCTTGTTTGATAGTCATAGTACTCATGTGTTCCCTTCATTTTTACATGATTTCCCTTTTCAGAGGCTTTCAACTATTTTCTACTGCTCTTACCACTTATTTCTTGATCAGTAAAACCTTGAAATCAGTCACTTCCCTGGCCTTCTACTTTTGATCATCATTTTCATGCAGAGACCTTCAGTTGTTGTCTCACTGTTCATCAAAAATTTGTGTTACAGTCAGTTGCAACTCTTGAAATCGAACTTTGTCTATTTTCCCTCTACTTATAGATGAAGGAGGCAGTCCTAACCCTCTGCTTGTGAAATGAAGGAGGTTCTTCAGTCTTCAAACCCTTTTCTTATAGATGAAGGAGGTTTTTAGTCATGTCATATCATCAGCCCTTTGACAGTGTTATTTTTCCTTTCACTATCCTTTCAGGCCTTGAATGTGATTACAAGAGCTTGGTGAATAACTCTATGTTATGTGGCTGCATCCCAGGCTCAATATTACATTGAGAAGCAGTTGTCTTCTCATGTGGAACCAAATATTGTCTTCTGAGATGCTGGTATGCCTCTGTCCTTGAAATATTTATTTAAAACACTGTAAAAACACCTAGAATTAGTTTGACTTATGGTCCATGTATTGTTGAGACTTGAGGGTGTATTAGTGCTGCAACCTATGGCTGTAACCAACTTTTTTTGCAAAATGGGAAGGTCTGTTATGACTGGTCTATAGCAGATGGAGGTTCTTTGGCTTTAGAATAGTTTTCCAAGGGATAAATGCCTAAAGCACCACTTCCTAACTTAGGGGAGACTTTTTGGACAGATTTGGATTATTTTTTTAGAGCTGATGGGCAGACTAGTATGGCTGAGGCTAGGTAGGAGTTGATAATGAGGTTTCATCTCGCCATGGGTGGGCTGACAGGTGAGAAGGCAAAAAAATTTTATGGGTGTTTTCCAGCTGGAAAATTTGACAAATTTTCAGATCAGCTGCTAGAAATCTTGGCTGTTACAACTAGTCATCACCAACAAGTGAAAAATATTGATGACTAATTATCACACATCAATTATTGCTTTGAAAGTTGTGCTTGCATAATTTTTGTACAATAAATTACAAATTGATTTTCTGAAATCTATTTTGTGTAAATGTCCACCAATAGAATATATATATATATATATATATATATATATTATGGAGGATGAACGACGGAGATCAATTGAATCCCATATGGGGGTTCGGGGATCGTGGGATGTTCACTGGATTTAAATATAATCTAAATCTCCATACATGTGTGTACATATGGGATTGACTTTTTATTAACTTTGTGAGTTAAATTAGTTGTTAATAAGTTTCATTTTTTAATTTTTTAGGAGGTAAGAGGAGAAGGTTTCTACTCCATCCATGGAGCGTGCCCATGGTTCACGAAATATGGTATGGTCACGCAATTTAATCAATGAATATGTATATGTATTTATATGTACACATGAATGTATTTTTCAATTGATTATAAATTCGTATTTGTTTATGAAAGCTTCTCTCTCATCTTGAGAGGTTGGTGGTGGTTCAAATCTACTTAGAGGGCCATCAATGAGTGGTAGCAAAGTCGCGTCGGAGGGAGTATATTTACTCCCCCGAAGGCCAATCAACGGTTGTTGGTTCTCAAGTGGTCATTTTGAGTTTGGTTCTCGCAGGGTCGTTCGGGATCTAGTTCTCGCGCTAGGTCATGTTGGAGAAGATGCTAACCCACAACGTCAAGGTTGCCATCAATTTCAATATTTTTTTCATTAAAGTTGTACTACTTTTTTACATGTGTTTTTTCTAATATACGAAATTTTATATATATTGATGCAGAGGGCCAAAAAATGTTCCAACTAGTGGTCAAAATAGACATAGGGAAGACCGCTACATTCAAGAAGAAGGTTGTCTATCCAGGCACAACCTGTCACGCAAATTTCTGACATACCATGGGAAACAAACATGGCGCAATGCACCTTACAAAGGTGTGAAAAACTTCATGCAAAATTGCAGGAGAGATCTCATGGCGTTTGACTCTACTGTCGAGAGTCGACAGACGCTGAAATAGTTACACATTCATGAGTAAAATTATAAATGTGTACAAAACTCTTGGGCCAACGACCGATACATTTGTAGAAGTGATGAGAAAGAGAAAGAAATAGTAATGGGTCCCGTAAAATGGGAGGATGTAAAAACAAAAAGTTACAAAAGATGTGGCCAAGTCAATGTTTAATTTCAACGAAGGGCCAAAAAGAAAAATGTTGAAGGTACAATATTTCAAGCTACCAAAATATAGTCGCGTACTATGTATGATAGGCACCTTGCGGCCTATGGAGGGCTCCCATGGAACGACGAGGTTCTTTTTTATTTTGCATAAATGTTTTATGCGAAATGCAGAAACCTCAACTACAATCGACCTTCCATCGTAAATTTTTGGCTCCTGGGGAAAGGTCGAATATATGACCGTAAGGGCGCTCAAGCGAGATGTGGAGTTACCTCGCCCGATTCTCCATTGCGAGTCGACCTTTCGGTCGAAACTCTGCGATCAGATATGGATGCGACTTCTCAAATAAGTCGAGAAGCAAGGGATGTCATGATCGACAATGTTTACGGCACATTGGGTGGAGTCAATGTTTGTTTAAATCGACAAAGAGCACGAAAATGCACGTGCCAATTTGTGTATTATACAAATGAAGATATTGACAACATGAATGTTGAATATCTTCAAATATATGCAAAAAATTGTCGCAATGGTTTGCATAGACCTAATTATTCATGAGGAAGAGGGCATCTGAAATCCGTATGTGTTAATGACCTTAGGGTTTTCAAAATTAATTTAACATACATATACATGTGTGACAATTTGTAATAAATACATGTGTATGTACATGTATACATTTATTTGTATGTACATTAATCTAACAAAAATGTATGATTATATGTCAAAACACCATTTGCGCTTCTCACACATGATGCATGACGAAAAATGTTAATATCATGTTCGGACTCTGCGGTTCAAACAACGTAGATGGGTCCGACCATCAAGATATGTTGGAAAATGTTAGTGTTTTTTAAGTGATTTTAAAATAAATAATTGTGCACACATGTACATGTATGAATATAGAATTTGATAAAATGTTTTTCGACGTATACCGATTTCGTCCGATGTTTTTGGGATGGCTGTACCTTCTTCTTCCCTTAGGAGATGTACCTTTTACTTCCTTAGGAGATGAGCCACAAGTATGGACAATTTTTCACAAGTTTAAAATTTATGTTTAAAAAGTTATATATATATATATATATATATATATATATATATATGTGTGTGTGTGTGTTCCACTTCGAAAAAGTTCCATTAAAAATTGAGATATATATATATATATATATATATATATATATATATATATATATATATATATATATATATAAAACGATAGCATGTATATTGTACAAGGCATACATTACTGTGATGTTTCTATGGGGGGCGAACTTGTTCATCAAATGGAGAGGGAACCACATGAGGGTATTGCATGACTTTTTTTGTTATACATGAAGTTCTAGATATATATGATTCTCACTCATTTTTTAAAACATAAAATTTTAATGTTCAAGTGCATGTGCTTTCTATGTAGCTTTCCCATGATGTTTCACATGATAGTGCATGGATTGAGACCGTGATAGGAAAGAGGCTAAAATCCATCTCTATTTGATGGACATGATTTGTAGATTTGATTTCAAGATTTAGATGGTCTTAAAATTTCTTTTTTATATATGCTCTAGATGAACTTTCACATATATATATATATATATATATATATATATATATATATATATATATATATATAATTTATATCTGAGCTTTGATACTTGTGAGATCCCGTAATTTTTTCGACATATTTTATTGTACTGTTAATATAATTTTGTTTTGTTTCAAAGTTAATTTTTGGATGGTTTTAGTACTTTTGGCATGTAATGTGAAGTAATGTTGTCATCTATAAATTAATGTTGTCATCTCGAACTACATTTGGCATGTTATGTAATGATGTGTTATAATTTGTTTTGTTTTTTAAAATTTAAGTTTTGGATGCTTGGAGTACATTTGGCATGTGAAGTAATGTTGGGATCTATAATTTTTTGTTAAATTAAAGGTTAAAATTTTTGGATGGTTTCAATCTACATTTGGCATGTGATATAATGTTACATGTTTTTATTGATAGTTGAATTATAATTTGGCATGGCATGTGTAGTAATGTTATGTATGATATAATCCAAAAAAGTTATTAAAACTCAAGTTTTGGATGGTTTCAATCTACATTTTGCATGTGATATTTAATTTTTTAATGTTGCACGATATATAATCAAAAGGTTTTTAAAACCCTAAGTTTTTGTATGGTTTCAATCTTTCACATTTGGCACATGTGGTATATAATGTTAAATGTTTCTATTGGATCTAGTTGAACTATAATTGGCATGGCATGTGAAGTAACGTTGCATGATATATATAATCAAAAAGTTTTTAAAACTCAAGTTTTTAATGGTTTCAATCTACATTTTGCATGTGATATTTAATGTTTTAATTTTTGCACGATATATAATCAAAAGTTTTTAAAACTTAAAAGTTTTGGATGGTTTCAATCTACATTTGGCACATGTGGTATATAATGTTGATATGTTTTCTATTGGATAGTTGTTCACTATAATTGGCAGTGCCACGTGAAGTAATGTTGCACAAATCCCTTTAATTTTGATTTAATGTTAAATTCTTTTTTAAATGTAAATCCATTTAATTTGATTTCGATGTTAAATGTTTTAAATGTTTTGATTTAATGTTAAATGTTTTGATCTAATTTTTTGATGGTTTCAATCTACATTTGGCCTATGGAAGACCCCCATGCGTAGACAACAGAGATGAGTTGCGTAGGGGAGGTGGGGGTAGGGATGGAGCGGAGGCCGGGCTCTCGCCTCCTCTTTCCATCCATGACATAGGTAGCCACCCTCCTCCAAACATAGTCGATGACATGAATTTCAGCTCACCAATGCTATGGTCAGACCGCAAATTACAAAAACCATTTCCATCTCTTTTTAGGAGGAGTCGCAACATCAAGGTGCTTCTAGTTCCCGGTAGGGTGGTGGAGAAAGTCCACCATCCCAACCCATCAACCTGTGACACCGTGAAGTGTTGGCAGCTCTTCTAGTCAAATCCACCTCGACGAGCTCCGGCCAGTGATGGCGTGAACATCAACAACTCCTCCCAACACTCAACGAGGTAGATGATGATCCGGAGGAGTACGCATTGTCCAATTGTGGAGGAGAATCCTCCCTACACATCGATGGCTAGCCTAATGTCAGTCCTATTTTGTTTTTTTCTCAGCTATGGGGCCCCTTTTTCTATTTTCTGAGTCATACCCCTCGGGTGTTGGCTAGTTAGGCAACCCAAGAGACGGGTCTCGCTAGTGTATATTATGTTCATTACGATATATATGTGTAAATCCTTTAATTTTGATTTAATGTTAAATGTTAAATGTTTTAATCTAAGATTTGGATGGTTTCAATCTACATTTGGCCTAGATGGAAGACTCCCATGTGAAGTATTATTCCGATTGAATCAAAAAGAGTAAAGAAGTAGTTGTATATATATAAATCCCTTTAATTTTGATTTAATGTTATTTAGCATGTTAAATTTTTTGATCTAAGTTTTTGGATGGTTTCTACTACATTTGGCCTAGATGGAAGATACTCATATTTGAAGTATTGTTTTGATATATTCAAAAATATTTTAAAGTAGTTATATGTAAGTCCCTTTTAATTTTGATTTAATGTTAAATGTTTCAAGATATAACATGTTAAATTTTTTGATTTAAGTTTTGGATGGTTTCAATCTACATTTGGCCTAGATGGAAGACTCCCATGTGAAGTATTGTTTTGATTTAATCAAAAAGAGTAAAGAAGTAGTTATATGAAAATCCCTTTAATTTTGATTTAATGTTAAATTTTAAATGTTTTGATATAATGTTAAATGTTTTGATCTGAAAGTTTTGGATGGTTTCAATCTACATTTGGCTTAGATGAAGACTCCTATGTGACTTGTAAATTGTTTTGATTTAATCGTAAAGTTTTTAAAACTCAAGTTTCTGATGGTTGAAGTAATTTTGGAATCTTAAGATTGATTTTGATCTCTACATGTAGTCTTGGTTGAATGAAAAAATTTCCAATAGGAAGAACATAGCTTTTTCAATGCAACTAACCATGTATCAATTGAGCTCTAATTGAAAAAAAGAGTTTAAAAGAAGTAGATATATGTACAAAATTATCCCTTTAATTTGATTGGAAATATAAGTCTAGTACATATATGTTTGTTGAATTTGGGTCCAATGTCATTAATGCACTCAAATAGGTAGCCTTGTTTGATTTATAATTTGGTAATTGATGACATTCAATTAATTGCATTCTAGAACATAGAACATATATCCGACCATTGACGAGTTTAAAAAATTTTGTACTAGATTTTCAATCGGAAATAGAGATGTGGGTCAAATCCCACCAAAAGTCTGAGAAGTGCTTCGAGTCTCATCCGAAAGGAATATTTGTACAAACTATACTATGGATGATTTATTTACATTGCACGCATACTTTTTTACCAAAAAATCTCACAAGAAAAATTGGGCACATTAAGTTCGTGTATATATCCAATATGATTTTTCATCAATGCACATAGTAAAACTACTTGAACAATTAATTTCATTCTAGAATGTATATATATCCAATATGTAAGTAACATTTTTTCATCAATGCACATTGAACATATCCGACCATTGGACAAACAAATTTTGTACTAGATTTTCAATCAGAATAGAGATGTGGGTCAATTCCCACCAAAAGCTCTGAGAGAAGTGCTTCGAGTCCCTTTCGTCCTAGAAGCGCTCTTCATACAAAACTATACCGCAAATGACTTATTTACATTGTGGATACTTTTACCATAAAATCCAACTAGTTTTTCATCAATGCACATAAGAAAAAACTAGTTCCGGCTAATTACATTCTAGAACATATATATTGAGTACACGTGAATCATTTTTCATCAATGCACATAGTAAAACTACTTGAACAATTAATTGTGTTCTAGAACATACATATATATATATATATATATATATATCCTTTGATACTTTCAAATTGATACTAGAGCACATGCATAGGTACCAAAACAATTTGTACATGTGCAAACACTTGCAAAAATAGCATAAGCAAACTTAATTTTTAGCTTCAAGTGTACTATGCTTCTAAAAAAATGTAATCCAAAGAGAATAAATTGAATTAATCAAAACAATTCCAATGGAATGCCATCTTCAATAATCCATTCATGATCAGATTTTGACATTTTTCCATTTCTTAACTGGCTTTTTCCTTTGATTGAACCTCTATCAACTTTATGCGTGTCGCACACCAAGTGACTATATTGACAACTTATGGAATCAGGGTTCATAGTCTTCAAAGTAAACAAAGTCCTCACTTTGATTAGTTTGTTTCGAAAAAATAACCTTTCGCATAATAGATCCTCTTTCATATTGAAATCCATGATCATTATAGTTTTCTAATAATTTCATTTTTTCATTCAAGTAGGACAACGATCAAATAATAATTAACATTTTCATCGTAGTCAATAGGTGCAATTACGTACATCTCCTACACAGATAAAACAAACTTTTTAAACAAAATTATACATATTTAAATTTATTTCTAGATCTTTAAATCATTATAAAGAAATTCAAATGTTACCTTCTCTAACAAGATCGTAAACTCGATCACCATCGGATGATATTGTCACTAGAAAATTTGGCGGAAATTTCGACTACCAGTTCATCGCTATTCCGACATAGTCGTCGCAAGAGCGACTGAGCCGAGGGCGGGTAAAATGTGGTTTACCATACCGTCAAGCTTCCGACGCAATTAAAAGTGTCGCACTATCGACACTTTTTTCCGTCGCTTCCAAACAAGCGTCACTCTTCCGACGTTTCCCAATCCGTCGCACTTCCAACCTTTGTACATCGCACTTCCGACGAAATGTGGTCCGACGTTTGGAACATCGTCTCTTCCGACGTCCGTAAACTCTCACAATTACGACGGGAGCTGTGGTCCGACATTTTGAACGTCGCTCATACGACGTTTTTATACTCTGTCGCTCTTCGACGTTTCTAACTGGCCGCAATCCCGAGCGCTTCAAGGCGCTCAGATATAACGGCAGTTCAATTTAGAAAAACATGGAAACTTGTAGAGGAAAAAATTTGTTTTGAATATATTATATGAAGTAAAAATGGTCCATGAAGTCATTACATTTTCACATCCGAAGATTGGAACCCAAATATCCATCCAGTGGAAGTCCCACTCGAGACAATGATAGAAAAATAACCCATGTCACATACAGGACATGATATAAAAACTGGCACCCAGTCCACATGGATATTATCGACAATCCGAGAAAGCATCCAAATATGCCCAGAGGCATCTATAAGAAAGTGAAATAGTAGTATGTAGAATAGTAAAGCAACGATAGAGTACCGACATCCATTGTTCCAAATACAAATTAAAGTACCCAAAATCTTGAACGAGAGAAAATGCTAATCATGTGAGGAGTGTGATATGTCCAAAATATGCAGACCATCTACCATATCAATAAACCAAGAACATAGACCAGCATAGCTAGTTTTGAAGACAAAGTGATAAACATTAATCATTTTTTTTCATCAAGAGAAAAAACGTTGTTTTTGAATATATTATATGAAGTAAAGTAGTCCATGAAGTCATTACATTTTCACATCCGAAGATTGGAACCCAAATATCCATCCGGAAAAGTGGAAGTCCCACTCGGACGTGTGATAGAAAAATACCCCATGTCACATACGGGGACATGATATAAAACCCGATAATGGTCCACATGGAGATTATCGACAAATCCGAGAAAGCATCCAAATATGCTTGAGGCATCTATAAGAAAGTGAAATAGCAAGATGTTGAATAGTAAAGCAACGAGATAGAGTATCGACGTCCATTGTTCCAAATAAAAATTAAAGTACCCAAAATCCTTTTGAACAGAGAAAAATGCTAATCATGTGAGGAGTGTGATATGTCCCAAATATAAAAAGACCATGAGACCATATCAATAAACCCTAACAACATAGACCAACATCGCTAGTTTTGAAGGCGCGAGTGATAAACATTAATCATTTTTTTTCACAAGAGAAAAAAACATTATTTTGAATACATTATATGAAGTAAAACGCGCTCCATGAAGTCATTACATTTTCACATCCGAAGATTGGAACCCAAATATCCATCCAGAAATGTGGAAGTCCCACCGAACATTGATAGAAAAATACATGTCACATACAGGGACTTGATATAAAACCGATAACGGTCCACACTGAGATTATCGACAATCCGAGAAAGCATCCAAATATGCCCGAGGCATCTATAAGAAAGTGAAATAGCATTATGTAGAATAGTAAAGCAAACTCGCATAGAGTATCGACGTCCATTGTTCCAAATACAAATTAAAGTACCCAAAATCCTTGAACAAAGAAAACGCTAATCATGTGAGGAGGTGATATGTCCAAAATATAAAAAGACCATCGTGACCATATCAATAAACCAGCAACATAGAACAACATCGCTAGTTTTGAAGGCAGAGTGATAAACATTAATCATCACAAGAGGAAAAAACGATGTTTTGAATATATTATATAAAGTTAAACGGTCCATGAAAAACGTTGTTTTATAGACACATGAATCCCTGTAAAAAGTCTCTAGCATCAATTCATCATCCAGCAGACACGAAAGAAATTTCTCCAACAACACTTTATTCGAAAAAGTCAATGTTACTCTAAAGTATATAAATCTACACTTACTACTCCAATTGATGGGAGTATTTATACAAAAACTCATACAAAATATCTCATAACAAATTGAGATATTATCTAGGATAACTAATAAGTATTTTACAACAATATAGAGACAAGATGGTCTCGTAGATAAGAAAAATGATAACCGATAGTCGTGTCGTTTCCTTCTTTTAAGAATGTGCCGGAGGCGAGCCCTATATCTTGGCTTGTTGTTGTCCTCTTCGCAATTCTATGATGATTATTTCGTTTCACTGATACTTTTTAACTGGCTTCGCGATAACTCTTTTACCTTTGTTCATCCTTTTATCCTTTTTATCATGATATACTATGGTAAATAGGCAAAATTTATGTAAGGATAATTTTTTTACAAAAGTTCCATCATTTCTTCCCACCATTGAACTTCGGCACTTTGGTCCTTTGCGACATTCTTAGTGTTTCATTAGCCTCAAGATATCTCGAAGAAATTAGGGCCGATTTGGGAACAAATGATTTACTTCATGCTCAAGATTAAATAAATTCTCCAATCTTGTCATGAAGGTTTTTTCCACTGTGAGCCGCTTTAGATTGATGAAATGGTTGAAGAACTAGCTTGATTATCAACATATTTGTCCAATTTTTCAACATAGCTATCAAGGTCCATTAGCTTCTCTTTTGCAACTATAGGACTGGGCAATCCTCTATTTAAAAAAATATTCAATCTTTCTCTCGAAGGCAATGATTTCTTCTGTATATCCGAGCACCCTTTCGTTCTAAATTATGTACCAAAGTTCTTTTTAGTAAAAAACTCTCTTTATTTCCAGCATTGTTTCCGACTCATTCCGAATACCAATTTCTGCAGTTGATTCTTAGTCGAGTATTCAAAAAATGTATAAGTCTATTGGCCTCTTCTGCATATTTCCCAACTCTTGTCTTGATCTCTCAATCTCATCCAAAGCTAATTTAACTCGTTATTCTGCTCATCCATTATTTGAATTGAGGACCAAACATCCTTTATTGATTGAATGTTATTATCCCAAAGAATATCATTTATTTCTTTTTAAAGGTTTCTCCAGATGCGAGATCCTTTTCCAATGCTTTTGATCTGTTTTTTTCTAATTTTTTTCACTCTTGTTTTATCGACAACACTCATTTTCGAAAGATCATATTTATGTTCTAGAGTGGCAATTTGTTCCTTTGTTTTTTGTGCTCTATGGCCCGAAGTTTCATATCTTCCATTGACTTTGAAATTCATCGTTGTTCCATTTGCGGTGTTGCTTTCCGCGACACTCCCGCTGGTGCGACCGTTGTTGCTGTACTCGTCACTAATCTCTTTGGCCAGATGACCGGAATATTTGCCCGCTATCTTTTAATGCATTCTCAAGTTCTTTGTTTCATTGTAGGTTGCTCATTCAATTTTAAGAGCAAATCCATTAGTTCTTCTCGTAATTTTGTTTGATGATTTCTACGATCCGTGGATGTCTTCGAGGCCGTAACTTTAATTGTTTTCTCGTAGCCGCAATATCATCATCTTTTCTCTTGATCAAAGCTTCAATACCTTTAACATATTTAGGATTATGACGCAAACCAATGATTATTTCCTCTAAAGTTTTGATTCTATTATCCTTAGCCCGGGAGGAGGCTTTTTCAAGCCGCAACTATGTATTAGTATTATCCAAAGAATCCCGCAACTTATGGGTCATCATTGATTTATCGCGTCGAGTAGAATAAATCATCTCACTTCGTTTGCTTATGTAGCCCAATTCATCTAAAGTATGGATATCCTTTGCTAAGACTTCAAAATTAGTCCTAACGTAATGCAGCTGTTCTAAAGGCCGCCGTAGCTTGGGCTTCAAATGGCTCATTAACATCTTACCCTGTTGGATGTCATAAGTCGACATCAATTTTTCTTGATTTTTCAGAGCCATCTTCAAAAATTGGTTGTACACTTGAAGTCTAAGTGGATCGTTTCGGCCTTTATATTGATGAATGTCTCTTTTGATGTCCCAAGCGAGCTTTTTGCAGAGGTTTGAAAGAAGATATTTCTACACTTTTTTGCCTCCGTATTCCTTGTTTTTTGGAAAAATTAGTGGATGTCCCACTACTCGTACTCGTTTGTTGACCTGCTTCTCTTCCTTGAGCCGTCGTGAGTTTCCTAAAATGATTCATCTTCACGAAGGGGAGTTAATTTCGCCTTTTAACATCTTGTTGTTCGAAAGAGCCACCAATAGGAGTAGTTGTTTCAGCCTCTCTCTCCTTTTCTATATTCAAAGGAGTTTGTAAAATAGAAATTTCAGCTCACCGTATCCGAGTAGGAGGAATTTTTCCTGACCTTTTTCTTTAAGTCTCGGTTGCTTTGTCATTATGAATTTTTTAATTATTTGTATATCAAGCTCCTTTTCTTTTTCCTTTAGATTCTACTTTACCGTACTAATCTCCTGCAAATTTTGTTGTAAAGTTCTAGTCGAAGAAGATCCCCTCGCACATGTCCAAAATATTCTAGGTCAAGTATCTTTTCAAGATCTTTCATTACATTTTCAACATTGACCTACTCACTATCTTTTTTCAACTCAATGTCCCTTCTATCCATTCATCCATATTAGCATATTTTTCTATTTCTAGGATTCTTTGATGGATGTATGGTGACAAGTTTATTTTTCATTCTTCTATCACGAGATAAAGTTGTTTGGATCATAAGGCACCTAGTAGAAACTCTTTGTAGTACCGAGATAGTCTTCTAAAATCCTTTCGGCTTCCTTTCTAGCTTCCTAAGAGTTACAAATGAAGGGACCTAATTGGCTCTTGATCCCGAGTTGAGCCTTTTTCTTTGTACATTGCAAAAATGAATTATATCTAAATTATTCATACTGCCTAAAATATTCTAATGCAAAGAGTCTCATTGGGACATACTTGGGCGATATGAATGGGCATAATTCACATCCATATATCACGATCTCTCAGTGTAGTTTTGATATAGGTACCTAGCCACCTATCTTGTACTCGCTTTTGAGGAGTGCGAAGGATTTTCTCTGATTTCATTGTTAATTCTAGGAGGAGAGACTCTCGTCAACAAGGTAGTTGCGGGATGAACAAAAAGGTCAACAAACTCATTATGGGAATAAGGAGAATCGGAGGAATTGTGAGTAATAATGCACCAAAGATGAGCGACCTAGGATTCCCTTTGGCATCAAGTTTCTTAACATA
Source organism: Pinus albicaulis (assembly GCA_034641835.2). NCBI lineage: Eukaryota > Viridiplantae > Streptophyta > Pinopsida > Pinales > Pinaceae > Pinus > Pinus albicaulis. The sequence goes on from CM076575.1 coordinate 736,355,793, forward strand.
AAAAGGAAAATTTTCGACTGAAAGTAAATCATGAGATGATATATGACAAAAGAATACTTAAATACTCTCTCATTCTCAAATATCATGAACTGATCATGGATTTTGTCGGTAATATAAGATGCAAAATCGTACTTGACGATGAGGAGGTCTGTCCGAGGGGGTAAAAATGGATAAAAATACTAGGGTTAAAGCGATCAACATACTCACTAGTATTGCTACCCCATTATGGAAGATATCATGTTTAAAAATAAGTCTACCCTCATCGAGTAAAGAAAGTATAACCATAAGGGGGAGGGTTTTTGAAAGCCGTGCTCTGGTAACATGAAGGTTTGGCATAGGGTGGTTTTAACTCTTCATGGGATAACTTAGTATATTTCTCAAGTAATTTAGCCATGGACGGGGAGTGAGAGCTTGACCCAGGTTGGAATTGTAACATTTCATTTATGGACCGAGGCGATTATTGGGAAAAGGACATTTTGACTTGGGGATAAAACTACTCGTTGGTTGGGATCATAATTTGCGTAGCAATAATGGATTAACTCAAGAAAAATATGGGCGAGGGAGAAGGTACATAGGAAGATTTGATTCCCAAAGTCCAAAGATGTCGAGAACCATTCAAATAATTGTCTTTGCAACGGCAAAATATTCGAAGAGGATTCTCACCTAGACGCAAGTCCTTAATTTGAAAATCCATATCAGGCTAAAGGCAAATAATCCAAGTCCTTGTGAGGGGCATTGATGGGCATGACATTCAAAGCTACGGGAACTTCCATTTCTAGTTCTTGTGGATTCAAAAATGGAATTTTGTGGTTTTGTGGAAAAGGGGCACAATTACCGAGCTTTTGGGAATATAATTGCGCGTTTTGGGAATGAAAAATACCAAACTAAACTTCTTTTCGGACCTTAGTGCGGAATTAAAACTAAAACCGGGTCTACGAGTTTAGGGGGAATTGGAATAAATACCTATTTACGGGAATTGAAACGTGTTTAAACAGTGATGGTTATGACAGAACAACACGCAAATACTCGGCTTCAATTCTCTTCGTGCATAGGGTGAGGTCGGCAAGAATGTAGCGTTGGTTTTTGAATTTTGTTGCATGGAAGGCTGGCCAGCACACGAACAATGAAAATGGCGCGTACGCAATTTGTTTTATTTACAAAGTCAAAATGGTGGCGGGTTTTGATTGATGACGTCATCATGTACGATGGTTTCGTCACGAGAGGGATAGGAGCGGATCTTTGTTTAGGCCGCTCATGAGTGAAAATCCGGACCCGAAAAATATTAGGGCGAATTTGATAAGAAATTTGCGTGGGCACAACTCTCCTTCGTACGCCAACCCAACTTCGGACCCGAAAAATATTAGGGCGGAATTCATTTGGTTTTCGCGTCACAAAATTGGCCGACGTTAGCGAGGCTATTTTGGAACACGAATTTGGTTTGAATTATGGTTTATCGCCGCTTTGAAGTCCGGCGTCTCGACTTAAGAAAAAATTTTGTTTGATCCCATCTTATAAAATTTGTGTTGGTTTTCTTTGATAATACACATATTTATAATAAATCATGGGAATACCACACTAGTAAACATGTGGAAAAGTTATATAAATTATTGAGAAAAAATCATTTTTATGTAAAAATATCCAAATGTTCTTTTGGGAAATAAGAATTCGAGTATTTGGTTCATAGTGTTTTAAAGGAAGGAGTGAAGTTGGAGCCTCAAAAGATGCAAGCTATTACAAAATGACCTATTCCTAAGAAAATCAAGGTTCTTAGAAGATTTTTTAGACTTACATGATAGTATTGATCATTTGTTAATAATTATGCATGCATTTCAAGTCCACTCACATATCTCTTGGAAGAAAATATCATTTATATGGAATGATGAGGCTACTTTGGCATTCTCTCTTTTAATGGATGTCATGTCTTCTACACCAACATCGGTTGCACCTACTTTTGGTAAAACATTCATAGTAGAGTGTGAGGCACTAGGAAAAGGAATTTACGTAACATTAACACAATAAGGGATATCATTGGCTTTTAAAAGCAAGGAATTCAAAGAAAATATTTGGTGAAATCTACGTATGAAAAATAAATGGAGGAAATATTACATGCAATAAAAAATGGGGATAGTATATCACTGGAGGTACTTTAAAGTCAAGATATACCATGATAGCATAAAGTATTTTTTGAAGCTATGGATTTCATTGGAAGATTAACAAAAAATGAGGAGAAAAAAATGCAAAGTCTTAATTTTTAGATGATACGCAAAAGGGTAAGGAAAATTTAGTACATGATGCTCTTTCTAAAATAGAAGAGGCCTCAAATTTATATCCAATTACATTTTCTATTCCTAGGTGGATAGAATAAGCTTGCCATAATGGAAAAAATGACAATAGTACTAAACAAAAACTAAAATTTATAAAGGATGGAATGAACTCTATGGAGCATTGGGAGTGAAAGAGAGATGTACTTTGGTGCAAATGTAGAATATTTTTATGCACGCAAGCATATTTGAATAAAAAAAATATTAAGGGAGTCCCATCTCTCTCTGATGGTAGGACGCGGGGTTCCTTGAAACATCTCAAAGGATCAAAAAATATATTTTTGGAAGGAATGAAGAAAGATATTCAAAATTTTGTAAAGAAGGTCAGGTTTGCATAATAAATAAAAGAGAGATAGTAAAATCTCTAGGGGTTACTTCAACCATTCCACATACATATTCAAATACTAGAAGATATATCAATAGACTTTTACTACGTGTTACTGAAATATAAAGGTAAGTACTACATTTTTGTGGTCATTTATATAGACAAATTTTGTAGATTTTTTTTGTAGAGCTCAAAGTACATAAACAACAAGCCAAGTGGCGAAGTGTCCAAAGTGAAAGAAATTATAGTCTTCATGGTTTTCCTAAAGTAATAGTAACAAGAAAAAATTTGGAAATAAATATTTAATATGAGTGGAGAAACACTAAGTCGCCATGAGTTCTACATATCAAACACAATCAAATGGTCGAAACAAAAATAGTTAACAAATGTTTTTAAGGTTATATACAATGTTACTCTTTAGAAAAGCAATCTCAATGGATGAAGTGGGTTCCTCAAGGAAGAATGGTAATATGATACTATGATACTACCTATCACACATCTACTAAAATTTCCCCATTTAAGGCCCTTTATGGATATCCAACTCCTAGTATCTCATACTTTTTTGCAAGATAAGTCCAAAGTATAGGAAACAGAGTCACATATGGAAAATACTAAAGAAACTTTGAAAATTATTATGGAAAACCTTCAAATGACATGAAACATGATAAAACAACAAGGGGAACAACATTGAAGTGAAAGATAATTTGAGAAGGGTAATTGGGTATTTTTTAGATTATAGCAAATGATAAGCAATCTTCATTCAAGAAAAAGAAGAATAAAGAATTAGCTCAAAAAAAATTGTTATGGCCCTAAATAATTATTCATAGGATTGCACAAGTGGTATAGAAGTTATATTTTCCTTCTTCTTGCATTCATAAGGTTTTTCATGTATCTTGCCTAAAAAAGGTTTTGGGAAAAAATATGCCAATGTAAATAGAACTTCCAAAATTAGATGAAGAATGAAAGTTGATTCTTGAACCACAAAAAGTTATAGATAAACATTATGTATCTCTTTGACATATAACCATTATGAAGTACCTAATCAAGTGGAAGAATATTCCTCTAGAAGAAGGTACATAGTAAAATGATCAATTCGTGATGAAATACCCATGGCTAAAGGGTTCGTTTGAAGTTTTGACAAAGGTTTTGTTATATGTTTTATATAACGCGTGGCGGAATAGTTTTATTGTTTGTTAAGGTCCCGCACGGTAATCAAATTTGAAGGGCAGGTCCGAATTTCAATTAGAAGGGCATATATCTATGTCGCCCTTCCATAATGAAAAGATTTAAAAAACTTTTCAATTGACCACAATAAATTATTTTTACATTTCATTTTCGAGAAGACAAAACCATCAATCTTTATATTAATAAAAGATACGTTACTATATACAAAAATGAAGAAGGCTCCATCTTTCATTGCTTAAATATCTCATTGGCAATGTCAACATAAGTCTTGAAGAAACTATTATAAGAGTTTGGATACATACCACCGGATATAGGAGATTCTTATGTGTCAGTTGTGTAATGCAATTTTGACTTTGTCTCACAAGGAGCAAGACAGCATGGAGGTCCGGATTTTTCTTATAGAAATTTTTTATTATTATTTGAAACGTTGTTTATAGATATGAATACAACAATGAAATTATGAGCATGGTGGAAAATTAGTCAAGCTCATGATGCCAAACCATGATGATGTAAGTTTGGAATTTAACATTTTTACATGTTAAAGACAAATAGTCAAAATCAACGACAACTTAGTATGCCAAAATTACATCATTCCTTGTTCACTTTTGTTAATAGGTTTATGTCACACGATGATGCGAGGGCATTAGGCACTAGCCGACAATGTAGGATGTTTTTTCCACATGTTGTGGCTAGGAGGGTTCGAAAACATTTGATTTGTAATAGCTAGGTGTCAATACCTCAACTAATTGTCTTACTTAGACTAGTTAGAGTTGTAGAGTCGAACGATTTCGATGAGTTGAATTATTATAATTAGACCTTTTGATTTCTAGAGCTTGTCCTCTCGAGAGGAACCGAAAGAGCCATATGTTATGTATATAAATTGTAATTCCTCGGATGAATAAAAGTAGAGAGGGAAGAGGAGAGTAGAGAGGGGATTTACCCGCAATAAACCCTCTATGTGTGAACAATTGTTTCCAGCACAAATGATTTCCAAGCTTAGTTTCCATTGAATTATCTCGGGTCGATAATTGTGAAGAATTTTTTTAACTATGAGGCGATTGGGTGCGATAATTCCATTATTTTGTCTTTGAATTCCCATAAATTGTTGGATAACCTCGTGAACTCACACCCCACCGAAGGCGAGGGTCCGTGCAGAGAACCCAGGGTCGTGAACACTTGTTCAAATATAAAAATCCCACTTAATAAAGAGACAAGACTATTGTGCTTTCGGAACTCCGACTCGAGGATTGGACATGAGTTAACAAACAAAAAGGATATCGAAACCGAGACTTGCACCCGTGATCAAGCCACGTGCCAAAACCACGAGCGGAATCACAAAAGCGGGTTGCCCATATCGCACCACTTTTGTGGAGTAGGAATATTTCCCTATTCGCAAGCGATTCCATAGGGAATGTGACACGTGGTGAAGTGACCCCGAAAACCACCGTTTAACCCGCGTCATCACACGTTAAAGCTCGACGTTGGAAGCCGAGTGAAATTGCCAAGAGTCGTTGATTTGGAGAAGGGCCATCGTGATGGTGGTCGCACGTTGAACTTGCCCGTGAGGTTAACTAAGGTGTGCGGAGGATAGCTAGGTACAATACGCGTGTTTGATTGGTTATTGATATATATATAGGTGCTCGGATTATAATGAAATTGTTTAATTAAACGATTGGCGGATAATTAGCATAAGTCCGGAGCATGATTATTGTAAGGGCGGGTGGTGAAATATAGAGCCGAAAGTTCATTACAAGTTATTTATTTAAAAAGAAACATGGAGTATAAATACAAAGTGTTGAAAGTTAAACATTAGTTATAAGGCTCTGGAGATAATATAAATTCGGGAATATAACTTAAAGTCCAACCATTGTGGATAGTATTTATTTATCAAATTCTACGAATTTGATAAATAAACCCGAAGAAAGAAGAAGTCAATTAAGACTCGGTGCGTGGAGGAAAATAACGAGGTAAACCAAGGAAAATCATGATGAGCGATTGTAGACACACCCGGCCTCTCCTTAGGGGGTCCAATTTCGAGTTTTGTTGCGTCACACGATGATCTCTCTTCTCTGGCATTTACTTGTATTGAAGATCACTATTCTAGGAATAAGGAGTTATTTTCTCCAAAAATAACCCTAGCCAAACATTGAAAATGCATCAAGGATATCTTTCTATGCTTCATAAGTACATATGTTCTACTTCTAAATCATGTCTTGGAAGTGGTTGTTTTTCTTTGGAAATTATTCACCAATTGGTTTCATACCAAAATCTTTTTTCACATTTTCTGCGCATCCAATACATGAAAAAGATAATGGTTTAAAACAACATAAATATTTGAAATTTTGCAAGAATTGTCCAGCACACTTTGAATATGAATTTTGAAGTCAAGTGCATGATGTTGTATAGGATCAAGTGTCATTTTCAATACCAAATGTTTCAAAAGAAACTTCTCAACATGCTACTGTAGTAAGGATTAAATGACAATATTGCATCAACTATTTCCATAATAAAAGTGCACCTCGGCCATAAGACTAAACAACTACAAATGTTGTAGATCTAACAAGACCACACAATCAAATGTATTCCACAAGGCCAATAGCGATGAAAAAATGAAAAGGAGTTTGCAAACAAAAATACCTTAGGAAACTAATTCAATTAGATACACCAAACCATCACAGCCAAAAGGAAAACTAGCCTACTTGGCACCAATAATTTCAATTGGGTCCTCTAATTCAACCAATAAAAAAGGCCAAAACCATAGCATTGAGATACATTTCATTACACCGTCAATAACAATAAAATTTGACTCGACCATAACCCTTTCATTTTATTGTTGTGAAAAGCTTTATGCATTACTTTAATATTGAATTATGAAGCTCGTAAAGAAACTTACAAAATGTGACATTACGAACCCGGTCAAGTGCACAAGCAAAAATATCCTGGACATGACCCTAGTTGACAAGTTGTATTGCTCATGATGCAAGAGTATTTGTACTGCTACTTGCGAGTCAATCAAAATCCATCATTATCTATACAATAAATACAAGTAATTGATGTAGTATTTTTTACTCTAAGATGCATTCTTATGATAATGTTAGAACATATGTTGAAAATGTCAAAACATACGAATAAGCTCTCTTCGTTTCAAGAACAATTTATTGGAGTCACAAGAACTTGGAACAAGCCTCCCACGATTCGAAAGAGTAGCAACTAAGTCAACGGTGACTTTTTTGTTGCTACACTGCAGATCGAGGGAGGTTTTCTCCAAGATTAAATTGCTCCAATAAATTATTCTCTACTAAACATGGCCAAACACGTGAAGGTGGAAGCTCTTATGACCCCTCTCCCACATTACTCTCAATTCCCCAATACCCAATCTATATTTAATTTTTTACTTTCATGAGCATAAAAAAAAATTCAATAACTAATAAAAAAACAATGCAACAAAAATTATGCAAGGAAACATTGAAATTAGTGTTTGACATAAAAATAGTATGATAAATGAGTTTTTATATAGACCGCAAAAACGTTCCAAGTATGGTAACGTTTGTCTTATAATAATACAATATTTTACATTATCAAATTTTCTTTTTTCTTCTTCCTATTTTTAAAGCTTCTAATTACATCATCAATATAATCATGCTCGCACTCTGCTTTTGTGCCTTTCGACCCACTGCTATCGACCTAGTTGTGTAGTGACGATGTCACGGTCTCATCCAATGACGGGGCATCGCCTACAAAAACGAGATAATATTAAATTTTAATTGTTAGTTTTTAAATATCATTGAACTAGTTCGTGTAATATTAACAAAAAAAATTGCAATGAGATTATTTAATTCGGTGCACTAGTTGTTGCCAACGACCTAGTTGCGTAGTCACGATGTACGGTCTCATCCAGTGATGGGGCATCGCCTACAAAAAAGATAATATTAAATTTTAATTGTCGGTTTGTTTAAATATCATTGAACTAGTTCGGTAATATTAATAAAAAAAATTACAATGAGATTATTTACACGTGCACCGAGTTGTCGCCGCTGACCTAGTTGCGTAGTCACGATGTCCGGGCTCATCCAGATGATGGGGCATCAGCCTACAAAAACAGACATAATATTAAATTTTAATTGTGATACTTTTTAAATATCATTGAACTAGTTCAGTAATATTAATAAAAAAAATTGCAATGAGATTATTTACTCGGTGCACCAGTTGTCGTCGTTGACCTAGTTGCGTGAGTCACGATGTTTGGTCTCATCCGGTGACTGGGGCATCGCCTACAAAAAGCGAGATAATATTAAATTTTAATTGTCGCTTTTTTAATTATCATTGAACTAGTTAGGTAATATTAATAAAAATGTAATGAGATTATTTACCCGTGCACCGAGTTGTCGTCGCCGACCTAGCTGCGTAGTCACGATGTCCGGTCTCATCTAGTGACGGGCATCGACTACAAAAAATAGATAATATTAAAATTTTAATTGTCGAGTTTTAAATATCATTGAAGCTGGGGTAATATTAATAAAAAAATTGCAATGAGATTATTTTCAATTGCACCGACTGTCATCGTTGGGACTATTGCCCTGTCTTCCTCTCGGTGGTAAGATCCTCAAGGGAAACATTCTCTGTCATTTAAACAAAAAACGTTATAAGGAGAACCATCAAGGTATAATTAGAAAAAAATTATAAGTGGAAATTAATTACCGTCACGGCCCTCACCGATAGTAGCATTGTCAGGCTGGTCCCTACCTACAATGATCGTGGATGCATGTGAGGATCATCTACATTTGGCTCTAAAGCCGGGTTATTTGCGTCGTCAGGTAGTGTTGCTCCCTAATTTAAACAAATTTATTAGACATTAAATTTATGGATGAAAACAAACATATTGAAAGGTTAATGTTTTACCTTATCAAGCATTTTGGATCTTGGGACCTGCCCCAAGCTTATGCGACGTTCAACTTTGGCTTGATAGCCAAAATGGAAAAGCGTATATTTTTATCTTCCTCTCGTGGTTTGCGTTCAATTCATCACCCTACATTACATATGATTTTGTATTTTTAATCATATTTGATAGGATTACAAAAAGCGGTTTTCGAAGGCGATGCAATTAATTATAAGATGTTTAGATACTTAATTACAATTCTTGCGCCCAATTTCAAGTAGACCGCACTGGCCTAGCTTGTGATGGCCCTTTTTTTCAATCCTAGCTTTGGTTGCCTTTGAGGTGTTAGGAAACCTAGCATCAAAATATTAAAGTCGGATATGAAATAGCACACTTTTATTTTAGACATAGAGAAAAATTAAAGTTATTGAATTAAAGTTGTAATTTACCTTGCGGGTCCAGTTGGCATTTTTCCTTATTTCCTTTTGCCCTTTTCTCTTTTCGCGTCATGGATGAGTGCTCTCCACTCACTCTCTAGAACCGTGACGAGGATGCTCATATCTAGGGTTAAATTACACCATTGCGTCTATAGGTGTCCTTGGTATATTTCAAAGTATATTTTCCGACTACCCCAGGAGCCACCTGTTGTTTCGTCAAATGTGCCGAAGCCCTCAAAAAGGGCTTCTAGATAATCTAGAAGTTCTTTTTTCAGAGTTGGAACTCGGGAATTCCACTCGTGCGTATGGATTTGGGCCAAAAATTACCAATGCATGCCTCTCCCGGATACCTGTAGAACTCATTGTTTCCTACACGGAGAAAAAAAGAAATATATTATCATTAATTTAAAAAATAAAAATCATGATAAATATGTTTTAGATAAAGTACATGAAATAGTTAAAAATATTAAAAATTTACCCGCAAGTTGTACATGCTTTATAGGGACACCTTCATCGTTCACCAACAACGTACCATTAATGGTCATATGGAGCTGACACGTGTAGCTCCAGAAACGCAATAATGTAGTTGGCCATATCAGCCTCATCATTGCCAACACGTTACGTGTAGTTGGGTGTGTCGTCGGGTAGGGTGTGTTTTCTTGGTGCGGCACCTAAAGGAGTAGAAGGTGTACGAGAGGGTTGTTGGGAAATCTCTTGCCCTTGTGTCCCACTATCACAAACACCGGATTCGGCAAGTGCCGTAAAAAGCGCTTACATACAAAAGAACTCTTTTGTTAGTTTATTCAATGTAAAAATTAAAAATCAAACTATCACAATTCATCTCATGCAAAACAAAAACAAAAATCATTTTGACTTTTTATTATTACCGATATATTTCTAGTTAGCTCATATGTTGTTTTTATCCTCTCTTGCTTCGCTGGTGTTTGAGGCGCGTCTATCAAAGTATTAAATTCTGACCTTGCATCTCGTGCCTTTTTTTTGCAACAAGAACACCGGAGATAGGGATGAAGAAAGCTCTTCCTCAAAGAGGGAATCATCGAGCATACCATGGCTAGGTGTCCGCATATTTGAACAAAATTAATATTATTTCAATTATGTAAATAACTAAAATACATCGAAGATAGAGCAATGTCGGCACATTACATGTTCTTGCGCCGACCTCTTTCCCTGCGATCATCCTATCTCCAGGGTTGTTCTCGCATCTGCTCTCATCATTCGCCACATTGCAATAAAATTATAAATGTAAAAACTTGAAAACAATATCTAACTTGAAAACACAAAATGAAAAGCTCGAAATAATTTCTAATAAGACACGAGATAGACGAGTTAGAGTTTCAAATATGCCTTGCATTGAATTTAGTCCTGGAAACATGTCATTTCACATTAAGGCACCCAAACAAGAGACGAGTTGACAATGAAGACCTTATTGAATATATTGTTGGAGCAACTTCTAGTAAACCTGTTGTGAAGACCTTGAGGACATTTTTTGGAGCAACATTGTTGAAGGTCGATGGTATAGCATTGTTGGAGACGATCTTGAAGGGCCTTGAAGTGAAGCTTTTGGAGCAACTATTGAAAAAATCCTTAGAGCATTTAAGTAAGTCACTTTCTATCTTCCATCACCTTTTTCCTTTCAATATCCTTTAAATTATTTTGTTGATATTTAATGTTTGAAATCACGTTATAATTCCTTGATTATATGTGTTTGAGGGACTAGAATAATTTCACACTAAACCATGCAAACTTAAAAGTAACTTAACGAGATCCATAAAGTAATAATAATCATAATTCCTAATTTCCTATTATACGATATGATGCAAATTATTCAAACATGAAGCAATGAAGACATGCAATGTGCGAATTTCAAGATTGATGAACCAATACAAGAAGTTAGAACCGCAACTTTGATTCAATACTCTGTGTCCTAACTCAGGAAGGAATCTAGTTTGTAGTACAAAACATGCATCGTGTATTATCAATTCTTAATTGACAACAACTAAAGGTCATATACCTCATCAATTCCTTCCCATTTTGTGTTTTTATGTTATATTCCTTATAAAAGTGTCAAATTTCTCTCAAAGTAAGCAACCATTGAATAAAATAAAAAAATAGTTGAGATATGATTGAGAAATGGTCATTTATTTCTTGAAAGGATCTTCTACTAATTTCTTTGGTTTTTTTTCATCTCAAGAAACAAGAAATGACCTAAGAAACTATCGTGATGTAATATAAGAAACAACACGGTGCAATGGCCATTTTCAAAGCCAAATGATGTCCATTGAGGACATGGCCTTTATTTGGTTCTGTTTCATAGGAGTTTTGGGGTAGAAATGGAACTTTGTTGTACCATTTCCGGTAGTAAAAAGGGAAAACCTTCTTTTTCCATGGGAAATAATTTACCTTTCCTTTTTTCAAGATAATCTAAATCACAAAAAAATATGAACTATACTCGCACACATTCTTGGATAATGTGAAAGTGGAAAAGGAATACCCTACACAAGTGATGCACACATGTACATTTTGAACACTAATAGATTTTTGTAGTTGAAATACAATGCTTGTTTTCATTTAAATGTAGGATTTTTAAAAGCGAGGGGAGAAATAATGGTCAGCCAAATTAATAAGTGTTTCTTTGGGAAAAAATTTAAATCTTGTATTGGGTGATGAAGATAATAGAGGGTATTGAATCTTGATTCTCGACATCTAGAGAGAACCCCTACAGACTAACACAATCTAATGGAATTGACCAAAAAAACCCAAATAGATTCAACCCTACTATAGGAGGAAGGGCCTCGTAGTAAGAACTTACCATTTTGCAAGGGCGAGGGGCGAATGTTGTTCGCAAGAGGCGAGGGCGAATGTTGTTACGCAAGAGTTTCGAGGGCGAATCTTTCGTTCCGCAAGAGCTAAGGGCGAATACGGTGGTGAATGCTTCGTTGCACGAGAGCGAGGGCAAATGATGTTCGCAAGAGCTCGGGACGAATGTTGAGGGTTAATGTTGTTACGCAAGAGCTCGGGCGAATGCTGAGGGCGAATGTTGTCGCAAGAGGCCGAGGGCGAATTTTGTTCGCAAGAGCGGAGGGCTGAATGCGCACATGATATTAGACGTTAATGTAGCACACATGTACATTTGAACACTAATAGATTTTTGTAGTTGAAATTCAATGCTTGTTTTCATTTAAATGTATGGTTTTTAAAGCGGGGAAAAATAATGGCCGCCAAATTAATAAGCGTTTCTTTGGGAAAAAATTTAAATCTTGTATTGGGTGATGAAGATAATAGAGGGTATTGAATATTTATTCTTGACATCTAGAGAGAACCCTACGGCCTAACACAATCCAATCGAATTGACCAAAAGAACCCAAATAGTGTCAACCCTACTATAGGGAGGAAGGCACTGCGGTAAGAACTTACCATTTTGCAAGAGCGCGAGGGCGAATGTTGTTCCGCAAGAGCCGAGGGAGCGAACGTTGAGGGCAAATGCCGAGGGAAAATGTTGTTTTGCAAGAGTCGAGGGGTGAATGTTGTTCTACAAGAGCGAGGGCGAACGCGCGCGTGATATCGGACGTTAATGTAGCTATTGCAACGAATACGAAACAATAAAATCATTTTTATGTAGCGCGCATATAAGTTTCATATTTGTATTTAGCGCGCATATAAGTGCCATTATACCGAAGGCAAAAAATGCGTCACTATTGCAACGAAGGCCTCCAAACGTCGCGACTACGACACTTAGACATTGTGCCGCACTTGCGACGTTTAGAGGCGTCGTCGCAATAGCGACGCGTTGGGCCATAGTGTCGCAATTGCAACGTCTTCCTCCAAACATCACAATTGCGACACTTTTCTAAGTGTCGTATTGCGACAATTTTCTTTAAACGTCGGTATAGCAATGGTTTCGGGCGGGATGGAAAAAATTTGGGGAAATGTCCCAGGCATTTGGTCAAAAGCACTCGGAACCAAGTGCTCGGAATTTACGCAAATGTAGTAGTGTGTAGTTTCCTCGATTGCATTTCTTCAAACATTGCAATAGATATTTTTTCCCCTTTGTATTTAGCTGCAGTATGTTTCAATCTCTTACATACATATTGTTTTCACGGACGTCATTGGATTTTTTGTTGTCTATGCAAACATCACAAAAACAAGAATATTTTCTTTTATCCAATGCAAACACATTATGGGATGACTTTGTTTTAACTGAATGCAATTTTCGAGTCCCTTTTATTGTTTCAACGTCATTTCCAATTGATCTATCTACGTCTTCGATCCCAATATGCCAAAAAACCTTTATATGGAAAACTAAAAGAAGAATTTGTAAATATGATCTATCAAAATACAATCAAAGATAATAATTGCATGATAAATGTACACAATGTTTAAAATTAGATTTCCAATAAAAATTAAATTGAATGTACCTTCACACTTCCCTTGATGGGTTAGTCTCATGGATTATAGTAGTGATGCACCATTGAACAACTTCTTTAGCGTTCACAAGTCAACTTGCGAGAGGGGGTCATTTGATATCTTCGAAGTGCTCATTTTATGCATGCTCCTGCTTCGTCATGTTCTCCTTTTCCATGGCTAGTCTCAAATAAATTCCAACAATGTTTAATGCGAGGTTTTCTTATGAAGACAACACAACCAAAAGAATGATCATGTAGATTTGAATTGACACATCATCAAAGCCGACCATATCCAATGTTCATTGAATTTTATTCCACGATTTTTCAAGGAATCATAATTTTTTTCCAAAACAATGTTGTACCAAATATTTATCATGTGTACGGTCGTCACCGATATAAAAGTGATATTATTTAATGATATGTTGATTTTAACTCATGCTTTCTATATGATCAACGTTTTGTTCGACATGTCTATATAGAATATGGACAAGCATGGAGACTTGGTCGAATGATAGTATTCACTCGAATTTCTTTTTGTGGAACAAATGTGTAGTTTTACGCAAAATCAATCAACGACAAAAGTGGTCCCCGGTGGAAAAAAATTCACGAGATTTTTTGAATTGCAAGTCTTGCCATTGAGCTCTATGGGAATGCTTGGTGTATTTGTAAATTTCTACCTCAAACTTTCTCAAAAAGTCTATCACAAAAATTTTGTCTTCTAGTAATTCAATTCTTTTTAACACTATTTGCACCTTGAATCGATGTACCAGATATATTCATATCTCTTCCATTTCATTTTCATGTTGGAAAATGATTGAACATTTATATCAGTACAATATTTGTTTTGAAATTTAGTCAAATTTCCACAATCATCGCATTTTTTTACCACCAACACATTTCTTTTTGTAAAATAGTTCATCGCTTTCTCTTTCACATAGAATTTGAGATATGAAATCACGGATAGTGGAAGGAGGAGGTGAATCCTTCCACCATGTTCTACCAAAATCAAGGAATGTATCATAATATAACTCAAATTCCACATGATAATGGAAACAACAAGTGTCGCGTACGGTGATAGGTTTTACATACCATGGTTTTTGTTGAACAAAAGCACTTTGGTTGAAACATGAATTTTACAATTCTCTTCTTTGAACTTGTTGAATAACTCTATCCGAGTGGTTTCAAGAAATATTTTGTGCTGATTTCATGCTATTCTTCTTCGCATCACATGCCTTGTATTTGGCGAAGCACTGCGAATTTTTCTTCCAATATTCATATATTATTTTTTTAACATTTTCTCCAAGTCTATCTTTGTATGGTTGCCTACAAATAGCTCTCCAACAAGTGAGTTCATCATTTACATCTACTTGCTGCCAAAATTTACAAGTTTGTGCAAAGTCTTTCGTGAGGTTCCTAATGCTCATGCCATAGATGTTACCAAACGATTCTCTTTAGTACTTGATGAAACCATTGCCATATGTATTTCTCTACGTACAATTGAAACATTTTTATCTCTAGATTTTGAATTGAATTTATAGTACTACTTATATTTTGTATCACATTTTCCTTCATTTTTTTTATCTTTGGTTGATTTTTGAATACCGGTAGTGTCATAGCTTCTTTTTATTTTCCTTAACGATAGAGACCTTTCAACATTTGAGCTTGAGCTGTCACCCGCTCATTTAAGAAATACTTTTCAAAAACACGATTAACACGATATCGTATAACATGGTCGAGGTTTTTTTATCTCCATATCCGTGAGTGTCAACATTTTCTAACATCTCATCATCGACATCGATTTCATCCGTACATATTCGAAAAAATAGTACATAATAAGCTTACATATGAACAATAAACAACTAAATTAATAAATGTATGTAAAATTTCAATAATACGTGCATGTGTTCAATATATATATATATATATATATATATATATACTTTGTGATTAAATTTCTTCATTTGAATTTCTTTCAATATTTTCACCATCTTCAATCATTGGTTCAATACCTCTTTCACTTTCTCTTTCAAAATTTTGTATCTCATCATCAATGTTTTGAGGAATATCTCTGTCTGTTTATATTAAACAAAATATTTAAATTCAAATTAGTTCATCAACTAAAAATTAAGCTTCACATTTTACACTAGGAAAATTTTAAATATATCAATAGATCATAATATTTACATTTACATACCTACTTCAATTTCTCGCTTGAGGTTGATTTTTCCCCTTCAATATTTGAGAGGGCTTCTATCTTTCTTTTTGCGAGATTGTCTCGTCTCTTCTCTACGTTCCTCGGGGGTCTCTTTTTCGATCATATTTTCTCGCACTAGTCCTTTGATTTCCCATGATAATAGAGTATGAAGTTCAAAAAAATTTCCTTCAAAAAAATTAGACAATAACTGAATTATAAAAAGCATCACAAAAGATTTAATTTAAAAAAAAATTCATTTTAATTTTTTTTGCAAAAAAATACATACTCCAATCCAAAACACTTACTTTAAAAAAATTCGAGAAAAAAATGTCTTAAAAAAATGAAACGAAGCTCAAAAATATTTACTTCAACTCAAAACACGTACTCTAAAAAAATGTCACTTCAAAAAATTCCTCCAACTTAAAAAAAAGTCACTTTAAAAAAATACTTTCAGAAAAATGTCTTTTCGAAATTAAACCCAAATCCATACTTTCAAAAAAAATGAAGCACAAAAAAACACCCAAAAAAATGTATTACATACCTCCAAGAAATTTCCTTAAACCCAAAACAATTATTTGCAAAATCGAGACCATCCCCCGAGAATTCGAAATTAAACACAAATCCATACTTTCAAAAAAAATGAAAAAAAAACATCCAAAAAAATGTATCACATACCTCCAAGAATTGTCCTTTGAATGTATGTCCAAGAAAATTCTTTAAACCCAAAACATTTTTTTCAAAAAATCAAACCGTCTCAAAGAAATGTCCTTAAACCCAAAACAATTCTTTGCAAAAATTGGTCACGCCTCAAGAAATGCCCTTAAACTCAAACCTCCAAGAAATGTCTTCAAACCCAAACCAAGACCTTTATAAAATCGGATCAAATGTGTGAAATGTGTGAAAATTATGAATGATTTCGCGACAATTTATATTCTTGTGAAATGTGTTTTAGGAGGGGCGCAGCGAAATTTTCAGCGCGACGTAAAATTAGATTACGGTTCGGCCAAAATTTTATTAAAACTTTGGCCGAACTTCGATAAATAATTCAGACTCGAACTATTAAGTCATTAGATTTAATGGGCCGTACGTGCAAAAAAATAGTTTGGCCGAACTTTTAATCAAATTTCGTAGAACTAGCAGCATCACTAGTCACGCGGCTTGACGTTTACGCAACTCTCGGACTAATTAAACTCCATGAAACATTTTGAATTAATTGTCGGAACCAAGACAAGCATTTTCAGAATTGAATATACTTTTAGGAAATATAAATTTTATGGAATTTCATAAACATGTACTAATTTTAATTAATTTTTTAATAAAATGGTTGCAAACAATTTCGAGGTCATTGTGATTCGGTGAAATCGAAATTTTGTATCTCCCAAAATACATTGTAAAAAAAATTGAAAAAAATTATGGGCCATTACATTGGTCCATCATCTCTAATGGGTAGCTTTTATATTTTTAGTTTATAACTTATATGTTAAGAAATTTGTTGTGTCGTGAAACATATCCAAAATATGCAGTTTTTTCATATTGGACCGGTTCAAAAAATTCTAATAATTATGTTATGCATCCATTGGCTTTGTAAATATGATGAAACCAAAGTAGACTGTTGCCTAGATTGTTGTAACACATTTTTTTTCTAAAAACACAAATTTTCAATGAATACAACATTGCGTATTAACATGACTTCTTATGAATCCTTTGATTGTTAGAAACACACACTCAAAGAAATGCTAAGTTGACGAGATCAAATGCGCATAAAAAAATTTCAAAAAAATAAGTAATAGAAAGCTAACAAAATTTCTGATCAACTTTTATTTTTTATCGCAAAATGAAATTCTAAACGGAAAATTTGTTATAGTTTTGCAAAAAGTTGAAGAACCGAAAAAAAATGAAATTTTTTCTCAAAAAAAGGGACAAAAAGTGTAACCCAACTTCACATTTTCACATGATTCATATGAGACAAGGATAAAATTTTGATCACTCGTGTATACATTGATGATCTAATATTTTCTAGCAATGATGATGGGATGAGCCATGAATCTGCTCTAAATATGTCCAAAATATTTGAAATGTCAATGATTTGTGAGTTATATTATTTTCTTAGGCTACAAATATCTCAATCCACTATAGGCATGTCTATATATTAGCAAAATATCTTAAAGACATGCTTTCAGAGATATGGGATGGAAGATTGTGTTTCTATGAGCACACAGATGACCACAAATTGTAAATTAAGCAAATATCATGATTCCCCTCTCACTGATGCAAATGCTTATAGGTAAATTATTGGAGCTCTTATATACTTAAGTCGCCTACAAGACCAAACATTATTCAAGGAGTTGGAATCATTGGCAAGATTTCAATCAAGTCCTAAATGCGGTCTCATCTAGTAGTCGTGAAGAGAATACTTAGATATTTGAAAGAAACTATTGATTTTTGTCTTTGGTATCCCAAGAGCTCAACTTTTACTGGGTAGCAACATAATCCGATGTTGATTGATCCGGGAAGCGTGGATGATCAAAAAAGTAGCGAAAGTGGAAATGCATTCTTCATGGGATATTGTCTTGTATCTTGGCTTGGAAAAAAGAAATCATCTATATCTCTTTCTATAGTGCAGCTGAATATATAGTTGTTGTTGATTGTTGTACACAAATACTATGGATGAAGGAAGCCTTGAAGGATGTCAACATAAAAACTAAGCAACCAATCACTATTTTTTGTGACAACACTAGCGCCATCGAGTATTTCAAAGAATACGGTGATGCACTCAAAACCCAAACATATTCCAATAAAAATACCATTTTTCTCTGTGAACAAGTTGTTGAAAAAAATATCAAGTTAGAATATGTCAATAGAAAAGAACAAGATTGCAGATTTCTTTAGAAAACCCCTTCCTTGAGAAGCATTTGAATATATGCATCAAAAGATGGGGGTCATTTCTCTTACATCACATTAAAACAAGCAACATGTCGGGGGAGTAGCATGATAGGGGGAGCAACATGATAGGGGAGTACGTTGGCACCCCATTTTCCATTGATGTCAAAGGGGAAGAAAAAGGTGGAATATTTCCATCAATGCAAAAAGGGGAGATTGTTAATCTAGGTTGTCATTGTTGTCAATATGGAAATAGGATGCTAGATGATGATGAAGTAGTGTGACTCATGTACCTTGATGAATAATGATGAGTGGCCATACTTGTTGAAGGACTAGATGATGTCCTTTGGTGATCTAGATGATGGAAGACTACATGATGAAATGATGATTCATATTATTGATGATGATTGATGACATTGACGATGGCATTATATCCCTATAATGAAGAAGGAAAACAATAAAGAAATCAAACCATAAAGAAGCCTATCACCCAAAGGCATTCTGTCGTACCTCCATTTTTTGCATCAATAAATTACCGATCACATAAAAAAATATTTTTCGCTACCTTAGAGGTAGAATTTCTCTATGAAACCTTCACCATCCTCTAGAGCATATTTTTATATTTCTAATGAGCTATCACTTGGCCGAAAAATCCAAAAGGTGAGGGAGAATGAGATTCTTCAAGTTAAAAATATTGTTACGGTCTTGGACCCTGACCCTATCCTAGCCTACCTATGCTAGCACTGCCATAGGGACATGTATGTTCACGTTTGATTAAGAAAAAACCACTATAAAAACACTAATCCGCTTTATTTCTCCAATCATCCATCTCGATCAAAAATATCGGATACGTATGAGCAGGTTCACATCTCATGAACTTGAAGGGCTACAAGATAAGAGAGTTTAGAAAATTGTTTGGGTTATAAACGAGGTTGGATCATTTGACCCTTGAAGAAGACTTGAACTTGGAGATGAAGTAGGCTATAGGAAGCCTAATTAAGCACGAGATATACCTTCTATTTGTGGCTTGAATCTTCCACACGAGCTCGGATTACGGGCGCAATTATACGACTGCGTTCGATTAAATTATTAAGGGTCACACACAACTTGGATTTACGAAAAAAACTATAACACAGTTTGATTAATTGTTAAATGTCACATAGAGCTCGTAATTCTGGACATAATTATGCCACAACTCGATCATTTTTTAAGGGTCACGAAGAACTCAAATTTTTGGGCGAACTATACCTCATAGTTTGATCAACTCTTGAGGGTTAATAGCACTTCAGAAATCCCACAATTTCAAATTTTTGACACTTGATTATAGTGACTGCGAAGAATAGCCTAGTGTTTCTTTTTTAATCTTGGACATACCTCAAAGAATTGAATTGTGTCATCTCTTTTGGATAGTGTTGATTGTGTCATGTGTGTCTTGAACTAATGCGGACATGAGACTTTGATTGCGAGTGAGTAGATATATATTCCTTTGAGATTATGACACCTTTAAGACAACACTATAAAGCGTGAAATTGACAGTCATCAATAGTAAAATCTCCCTTCAAAATTGTAGCCTCAAGCCATCTCATAAATTATGTTTAGAGAGCTTAGGTTGAGCTTTGAAGGATCCCATGGAGTAACAATATTGTATATTTGTGAAATTATATGTGACGGGAGTGTACCACTTACATACCAGATCAAGAAGCGAAAGACAGGATTGGTGTCCTTGGGGTAGGTGCCCCTAAATTCAAGGTTGGTGTTGAGCCCCCAAAGATTTCCTTTTCTTTCACCAAATTTCACTTCATTTCCTTTGTCCTTTATCAATTATAGGCTTAAAAGATCAATAGGATTGATTAAAGTCACTTTAAGAATGCATACAATATGCGACTTACTAAAATTTTTTTGGTCTTGTTGTTGTAGTGATTTTGACTAGACTTAGCTATAGAATGTAGCCAAATTACGTATCTAGTCGCATATTCCGCAACTATATTTATGTTCACACGGGTTACGGGTGTCACTTAAAGGAAAAAATTCATATGGTTGAATTCGAGAACTCACCTACATCATTCCTTGCCCTCTGTGAAGTCCGAGCAAAAATGCGCACGTGGTTATGCACGTGGAGGAAACCAAAACTAAGAAGTAGACTTCTACTAGGACAAGGACTCTGTCGAGTGTCTTCGAGCAAAAGTACGAGGCCTCAATAGGATTTATAATTCGATTTTGATTGAAAAAGACACCTATCCCTATTTCTTCTCAATGGCGCTTATGTATTTTTCTTATAAGAATAACTTGGGGAAGCAGAGATAGTTAGCTAGTTGATGTTTTGTTGTTAAGTTGTCCAAGGTCGTAATACTCTATTTTTTGGAGAATTTTCCTTTAATGAAATAAATACCAATTTAATGCATGATCGAAGTAATCTTGAGGAGATTCGTGTGCTAATCCGATGATAGAGGGCCCCCTACTGTCCAGAAAGGCTCATGTGCATATTTTTTTAGATAAGTAACTTTAGCTTTCTGTTTCGTTCTTAATTTAGGAAATTTTACGAACTTCATGCTTTATGCTTAGTTACATCGAATAATGCAGTCAATCTTGTTCTCATAAATTGTTCCAAAATATCACTAACATCTGAATGAGATAGAGTTGTATTATTTCAAAGGCTAATTGCGTATTATTTAGGTTCTATCCATTGCATTTCAAGTTTTATTAGCTACTTGTATTCTAGTTACGTTAGAATTCGACTTAAAGGCCTTTATTATTTACAAATTGCTCTTGTTCTTAGTCTCTTATAACACATTATTATCATATGGACAAGAATTAGTAATATCATTTTGAGGCCTTGACTATTTTTCAATTTCTCATAATTTTACAAACAACCTTTTTCCAAAGCTATTCCAAGAGATCTCTAACCCTTGAATGAGGCTTAATAGTAACATCTTGAGTTGCGGAATGGGTTGATTTTAGTGTCATAAGTTAAATTAGCATAGATTTCCTTACTATTTTGCAGATAATCTTTTCTCAATGTGTTCCAACAAATTTCTAACTATGGATGAGATTTTCTCTGTGATATTGTAAGTTGTTGTTTACTTAAAAGAACCTCACTACATCAAACTTATCCTTTTCTCAAGTTCTTCCAACATATCTATAATGAAATGAATTGAGTGAGTTAATGTTGTGAGTTATTTTTTCTTGTCAAATTTTGCAATCTATGAATTAGCCTTTTCTATTCTTAGGTGCCATACATAGTTTAGAGTAGATTTTGCTCTGTTTTTTAGTGTGACCAATAATTTCTCTTTGCCAACAATTTTGTTCTTTTTCCTCTTAACACAAAAAACACAAAACCAAAAACACTAGAATAACAATAAACACAACGAAGTAGGAAGAAGATACCTAGGCACATACGGTTGCACTTCACTTCAACGAGCTTTACTAGCCCTAGTTGACAATTTATGACATCAATTTAGGAACACTAAGTTGAGAAGACATTTTGGCGTCGTTTCTAGGGAAGTGTAAATAGGTAGCCTTGTTTCTTACCTCCCAAAAAACAATGATATGCATAGAGAAAGAGACTCAAGGGGTAGATTCATAAGAAAGCGAAATCTTGATTCCTAGAACACCACTTGTTCCACCAAGACCAAGAGCGAGACACACCTCCAACTCAAACCCACATCCCATCCTATCTCGATCACAAACTTCTAGAGGGCTTAAGATCAGATATTCCATCAAAGAGACCTTCCACTTCATCCATCGAACCTATCCTAGAAGAAGATTCAAGAATCCACTGCTAGAGACATAAACTTTTCCACTTCCACAGGGAGAATCAACCATGGCAAAAGAGGGGGGGGAGGAGGAGTCTTTAATGGAGAACATACACTATTTGGAGGGGGTAGAGGTAGAGGAGAAGGAGGTAGAGGTGCAAAAGGAGAAGAAGGTAGAGGTGAAGAAGGAGCGCGAGAAAGAGGTAGAAGGGAAATGGGAAGCTCTTTTGGGTTTCCTATAGTAGATGAAGAAACCAATGCAACTATGAAAAAAATTTCACCCTATGTCCTTCCAAACATTTATGGACTCAAAAAGTGAAGATCCCGAAACCTTCTTATTTGAATTTGAAGTCCTATGTAGAACCTATGATTACTTACAAGATGCCCAAAAACTTAAATTATTCCCTTCAACATTGAAAGGAGCGACATTAAAATGGTTTATGAGTTTGATCAACGGTTCTAATAGGACATGGAAAGACATGAAACATGCATTTCTAGAGAGGTATTTGGATTACTCTATTCCGAGTCAACCATAAGGAGGAAGTGTTTAAAATTCTACAAAAAGAGGATGAAAATGCGGAATATTTGTTGGAGAGGTTTAACTATAACATCAATGGGGAAAAAAATGGAAAACTTATACCAAGATACTTTGAAAGCGATCTTGTTGAAGACAATTAGGGATGAATGGTTAGATATCCTTAATATGATGGGGAAAAGGGGATATATCTCGGCTCACATTACACGAAATAGTTGAATTATGTATCAACCTTTCAAGAGGGAAATCTAAAAGCTGTAAAAGGACCAAGAGACCACTGCTCTTGCAAGGGAAAGTAAGTACGCTTACAGGGACGATAGTAGGGCAGAAAATAGGACATATGCTTGATGAATTCAAATCCGACATTTTAGGGAGTCTTAGTGAGCAAATAGACACCCTCAAGTTACAAAACAAGCAAAAAGCTGAATCGATGCCTTAGCAATCTTTTGTCCCAAATGTAGAAAGAGGCATGCCTTGAGAGAGTTCCCTTTGGATGCAAAAGTAGTAGAGAATTGTGTAATTTGTTCGAGAAAAACATGAGACCAAGAGTTGTCCTTCACTTCACTGGTCTTAAAGTTGTCTTTCAACAAGAAACCCCTAAAAATTCCACTTTGAATCTTTCAATTTTGTCTCTAGGAGGCCTTGGCAAGGACCTCAAACACAAGGATTCCATGATCGATCGTATAATCAACCCCCACCAAATTGGAATTCTTGGCAGCAACCTTGGCCCCAATTTCAAAATCAATCTCAAAATTGGGCACAAGGAGCACAAAATCCCTATGGAAGATATTCTCGGTACTATCAATATCCACCATCCTATCCACCATATCAAAATTTCCCTCCTCAACAAAATCTTCAACAAAATCCTCAAAATCCACAACATCAAAATCCACCACTTCCATTACCATTTCCTCAAAAAAAAATCGGTTACCCGCAACCCATACCAAACCCCAACAATAAAAAATCCTCGGAACACATACATGATAGAAGGCCAACGAGTTTCCAACCTATTTGATTACTCCTTTAGACCTTAATGATGTTCAACTTAGGTATGGAAGAATACTTGAAAAGAAGAAACCTTGTGTAATCATACAAAAGCAAAACAATTTTGAGGAAGATTCTCTACGGGTAAATAAAAGTCTTGAAGATAACACATATTTTCAAGCCCCAACCATTGAAAAATCAAAACAAAAAGAACCAATAATTTCAACTCCTATATTAGAGCGAGCCATCAACATCCACCTCTACATCTCCCTTTCCAAAAATATTACAAATTTATAGGGGTGTAGAAAAACAAATTATGGTGCCTAATTATGATTTCCTAGATGAGCTAAGGAATGTTTGTATTAAGATCCCATTATTACAAGCTATCAAGGAAATTCCAATCTTTGAAAAAAACAATAAAGGAGTTGAGCATGAAAAAAATTAGGAAAAAAGAATCAAAGAGATAAAGAAAATTCAAGTTTGGAAGGAAAAATAGCAAATATCATGATGGGTAAGATTGCCATTCCAAAGTATCTAGACCCAGGGAAATCCAATTGTTAAAATACACATCAATGGGCTGAGATCTAAAACACACTTATTGATTTAGGAGCAACAATCAATATCATGAGTAGAACAAATCATGGATAAACTAAAGCTTCCTAATCTTCTTTTTACACCCACATTATTACAATTAGCAGACAGAGCGTGATTAAACTTGATGGCGTAATAGAAGACATTCCAATGTCCCCTAGATTCTTGAGAGTATCCTATGGATTTTATGATCTTAAATCCTAAGAATAATCTAGGAGGACTTCCTATTATATTAGGAAGACATTGGTTAGCTATAGTTGATGCTTTCATTAGCTATAGATCCGGTGATATGTACATCTCCGATGGTAGTTCAACCGGGAAATTTACCTTGTATCCTCCAGACAAAAACAATTATAGAATTAGATGATACTCAATGGATAGAGGATGAAGAAGACATACAACCTCTCTTCACAATTTCAAAAATTAGTGAAGATAGCCGATTTTAAATACCTTAGAAATTTTTTGAATCCTCTTCGAATACAAACATGAACAATTTCAAGAAGAATCCAACATTGATTTTTTATCATCAAGACATATGTCTCTTTATTCCATGGATAAATTTGGCGGCTCTACAATTGAGATATTTCCGGGTAAAACTTTAAACATAAATAAGAACCTAGAGAAATCTCAACAAGAAAAGCTAGTGAAGATATTACAGAGACATTCTTCTCGCTTATGCATGGGAGTACACCGATATGAAAGGGATAAGTCCTAAGACTTGCACACATCACATCTACATAGAGGAAAATTGTAAACCAATCATACAACCTCGGAGACGGATGAATCCAAATCTTAGGGAGATTGTTAAAGAAGAATTGCAGAAATTGTTAAATGTCAACTTTATCTATCCCATTTCGAGATAGTTAGTGGGTTTCTCCCTTGGTAATTGTGCCAAAGAAAAATGGTAAATGGAGGGTGTGTATTGACTATCGAGATTTAAACAAAGCTACTCTTAAAGATAATTTTCCCCTACCTTTCATAGATCGGGTGTTAGATACATTAGGCGGCAAAAGTACTTCTCATTTTTAGATGGGTTTAGTGGTTATAACCAAATTCAAGTAGCACTTGAAGATCAAGATAAAACCACATTTACCTATCCTTTGGGTACCTATTCTTACCAGAGTATTGCCATTTGGACTATGCAATGCACCGCACATTTCAAAGGGCGAGTACTAGGAATATTTTCGGATCAAATACATGATTGTGTAGAGGTATATATGGATGATTTCATAGTCTATGGAAACACATTTGAAGAAGCCTTAGAAAACTTGGAAAAAGTTTTAAAAAGATGTAAAGAAGCAAATCTTTCACTAAGTCATGAGAAGTGTTTTATGATGTTTACTTGAAGGAATTGTTTTGGGGCATCACATTTCGGGGGATGGGATTAGAGTTGATGAGTCAAAAGTTGAAGTCATCTCTAACTTATCCGTTCCAAGTTGTCAAAAAAGATGTTAGGATTTTTCTAGGATTTATAGGATATTATCGAAGGTTTATAGAAAACTTCACTAAGATAGCATCTCCAATTTTCAAATTACTTACCAAGAACTCGTGAGTTCAAGTGGAATCTCGATTGCCGAGTTAGCCTTTGAGACCCTCGAAAACAAAAATCTCTCGAAGCACCTATTTTAAGGGGACCTAGCTAAAATTACATTTTCATATTTCAACGGTTGCCTCGAGATACAACTTTAGGAGTAGTATTGGGACAAAAAAGACACGATTCCTTATGACATCTACTATACAAGTAAAAAATTTGACTCCTTCGAGTAAAATTATCTTGTAACTCGAAAAAAGAGTTCTTAGTTGTTGTTCATGCCATAAATAAATTCGGACACTATATAACAGGGCTATGAGACTTTTGTTCACACAGTATCACTGCGCAATTAAATATCTAATGAACAAATCAATTACTAATGGCGAGAGTCATAAGATAGTTATTGCTTTTACGAGAATTCAACATTACCATTCTAGATAGGCACTGGGAAACAAAATACGATAGTTGATTTCCTATCTAGACTCCAAAACATCAAAGATAATACTCCGAGTTGAAGATCAATTCCTATGATGAATATCTTTTTGTAATTTCTACTCAAACTCCTTGGTTTCTTGAGCATTGCTAATTATTTAGTTTCGGGTAAATTTCCTTCAATAATGAATGCAAGATACAAAAGAAAGATCATTTATGACGATTGCAAAATATTCATGGGTTGCTAATGAGTTATACAAAACGAGTCCGGATTTTATCATTAGGAGATGTGTTCGAGAAGATGAGATGCACGAGATCCTCAAGGCATGTCATGATGAACCTTGTGGTGGACACTTTGCTAATAAAAGGATAGCTTATAAGGTCCTTCATTTAGGATACTATTGGCCATCCCTTTTTTAAAGATGCTAAAGAGTATGTCAAAAGGTGTGACAAGCTGCGAAAGGGTAGGGAAACCTTCTCCTTCGAGTGAGATGCCATTGCGGCCTCGGGTACATATTGAACCTTTTGAGAAATGGGCGCTAGATTTTGTAGGACCTATTAGTCCTCCATCAAGACAAAAGAAATATATATTACTTTTCACTGATTATGTTACCAAATGGGTAGAGGCCAAGCCATTACTTTTTGCTACTGAAGTATCCGTAGTTAATTTTTATTTTTGAGGATATTTTTACTCGTTTTGGTGTCCCAAGAGAAATTTTTACAGATCAAGGAGCTCAATTCACGTCAAGGCTAGTGGAACAAATGATGGAGAGGTACAAAATCGGACACGGAAAAATCTACTCCCTATCATCCACAATCAAATGGTCAAGTGGAATCTACTAATAAGGTCATTGAAGGGATCCTAACAAAGACTATTCATTTACACGAAGAGATTGGGTAGACAGGCTTCTCGAATCCTTGTGGGCCTATAGAACTACATGGAGAAGCACAACGAGGTCATACTCCTTATGAACTTGTTTATGGAAAACAAGTCTTGTTTCCCATAGAGTTTCGATTCAAACTTTTAAAATGACGAGTCAGACTAGGACTTGATCTAATAGAAGCACAAAAGCATAGGTTGGAGTAGATTAATGAATTGGATGAGATTAGACTGGATGCGGTCAAAGAAAAAAATATAGTCAATGACAAAGGACTAGATGGCATGATAAGTAAATTAAGGAAAAAGAAATTCAAAGAAGGTGACTGGGCCCTCTGTTTGATTCAAAGTTCAAATATTTTCAAGGTAAATTCCAAACACATTGGCTTGGGCCATATGAAATTGTGAAATTTTTTTTGACAATGGAGCAATAAAAATCGGGACAATAGATGAAGAGAAAGTCACTTTTCTTGTAAATAGGTCATAGATTGAAGTTGTATCATAAGCCACTTTTAAGAGAAGAATTTGTCAAGAGATTCCAGGGAGAACGATGATGTGAAGTTAATGAAGAAGAATCCTTCTTCTTCATCAACTTAATTGAATTTTCTGAATTCGGATGCATGAAAAAAAAAGTATAAACACGAAAACTAATCATCGATTAGCATGTTTATACTGTAAAAGATAAAGTGAAAATCATAATCCTTCGACACTTTAGCTTTTCAAATTTGTTCTTTTCACCTGCAAGCAACTATCATAAAATCATAAGTGGAGGCCCATTTTATATATCATATTCCACTTATGATCCATTTCACTCCATCATGTCTCACTTCATTCATATTTCATTCACTCCATTCATCCATATTTCATTCACTCCATTCATTCATACTTCATTCACTCCATTCCATGGTCCACCTCATTTTCATTTCAGATTTTTAAATTTGATCTCTTTCTGCAATTGAGTATTACAAATCATAAGTTGCGAGGCCACTTTTCATAATTCATTCCACTTTACATTTATGATCCATTTCATTCCATTATATTCCACTTCACTCATGCTCCATTCCACCATATTTCATGATCCATTTTATTTCATTTTATACTACATTCCATCCATATTTCAAATCATTTCATTCCATGTTTCAAAGCTTCTACATGTATTCCAGCAGCTAGACATTCAGCGACGAGACATTACTAGTGACGAGATATCTTGCGAGCAACTATCAAAGCAACCACTTGTTCGGTAGCAAATTGATCCTGCACACCTATGTCAACAAGAAAAAATTAAAGGGATTATGAATACTGAAAGATTAATGACTTTCAAAGGAAGACAAAGCATATTGAAAACCACAAAAAATATAAAGAAGGGCTAAGGTAACTTGTGAAATTATTATGATAACAGATTATGAAAGTTATAGTATGGTTAAGTTATACGTATGTTTCATAAAGTTATTTTGATTATTCGTATTGATCAAGTCTATCAAGCCTATCATAAAATTCATGGACAAATCCCTTCCATTACGCCATATCAAATCATCATTTATTAGAAATTAATGATTAGTACTTGAAGTGACCTATTAGGTCACGTCACTAACAAAGTATTCGAGTGATGATTTTGAAATTCTCACAAGATTTTTTCCGCGGTATTTCACTCCATGACGGCTCTCAAACTCATTTTTTGTGTAATTTACCCTCACCATATTTCACTCTTTCCATAACCACCTCATGCCATTTTTCCCGTAGCCAATTCCCATCCGCCAAAATAGAGAAGTTATATTTGGGGGTGAAAACAACCTTCTACAACCATTTTTACCGTGAATAGGAGAGTAGTTACGGAAGCGGTAAATTGAAGATTGAGAAAAGAAACCATGGGACTCATTGTAATATACGAACCAGTCGGAACAAAATACCTAGAGGGTTACCCATAGATTAGAGAAATGTTACGAGCGGGTGGGGTGGCTACATTTTTTGGAAAATTTCAATGGATTCCATAAGGAGGTTACCAAGACATTTTCCCGATCCTTCAACGGGTCGAGAAGTTGAAATAGGTGATGTCAAATTCACTATCACAAAATCCTTCATTGCGGATAAAACGCAAAATTACCAAGGAAAGGTGAACAATGGTTCGAAAACAAGGAATTTCACAATGAGGGCATGGAGGTAGATGCTCAAAACACCAGGTATGGATATCTCGGTTTTCAAGAAAGGCATTCCTAGTTCGGCCTTAAAGAATAAGTGGCGAAATATGTTGTTAATTCGCAAAAGTTTATAACTTGTGAAGGAAGGTTTGGCACCCTATATGTTTATCATATTCGGCTTATGGTGCATTTCCTAGATGAAGAAATCAATTTACCCTTTTTTCTTACTCCATAGCCTAAAGAGGATGGCTTCTAATGTACAAAAAAGGGTTCAATTTTTAGAAACCACCTTGTATCACCATGGCCTAGTTAAAATCCTAATTGAGCATCATTTGAGAAAGGTGGGAGACAATTGGGATGAGTTCCTCTTGAGGAATCACTTTGAAGAACCTAAAGAAACTCCATACGAAGGAAAACTTGCAAGACGAAGCAAGAGAGGAAAAATTTTTCAAATCTGTTGAAATTAAAATTGGTAAATCCATACAAGAAGATAGTGAGGAGATTATCTCACGAAAAATTGGCTGAAATTAAGAAACATCTTAAAAAGGAGAAGATAATAAGAAAGTATGCCAAGGAGAGAGGTGAGGGACCATCTAAACTAAGACGAAGCCATAGGCTTAGAGGAATATTAAAGAAAACAAGGGTTAAACAAACGGGAATCATAGATATTGAGGATGAAGAGACACCAAGCGATAGATCTCACGAGTACTAGTAAAAAGAGGATCTTGATAGAGGAACTCCGGAGGTAAACTCAACACAACAACAAATCTATAATTATGTTGAGTCATTGGAAAAAGAGAGCCTCGGAAAACGAGAGGAAGAACTCCTAGCCCACAAGAGTCTTCCATTGAAGTGTTGAGAAGGGATAAATATGAGCTGGAAGTACTTAATAAGCACATAAAAAATGAAAATGAAATCTTGAGGGAACAAGTCAAGTCTGAAGAGTAACATGAACACAACTCTCTCTTTGCAAATGGAAAAAATTGTACAGAGGCTAGTGAGAAGTCGAAGAAGAAAAAATAAATTGTAAAGGCTAGTGAAGCTGGGGGCACTTATAAACTTGAGGTTCAAATTGGTCATAAGGAAGCCTAGGATGCCATTTGAACATCAAGCAAAGTAGAAAAAAGGAAGTTAGATGTCCTAGAAGAAGTTTCAGAATACATGGATTAATTGCATGAGAACATGAAAAAGCTTTGCAGGTGGGGGTATGTTGAGCCCCAAAGATGTCCTTTTATTTCACCAAATTTTACTTCATTTCCTTTGTCCTTTATCAATTATAGGCTTACAATATCAATATGATTGATTAAATTCACTTTAATAATGCATTCAATAACCGACTTACTAAACTTTTGTGGTCTTGTTGTTGTAGTGATTTTTTTACTAGACTTAGCTGCTGAATGCGGCTATTATGTATCTAGTCGCATGATACTGTGACTATCTTTATGTTCACACAGAGTTATGGGGTGTCACTTAAATGAAAAAATGCATATGGTTGAATTCCATAACTCACCTACATCATTCCTTGCCCTCTACGAAGTCCGAGCAAAAAATACGCAAGTGGTTATGCATGTGGAGGAAACCAAAACTAAGAAGTAGACTTCTACCGGGACAAGGACTACTGCAGTGTCTTCGACAAAGTACAAGGCCTCAACGGGAGTTCTAATTGGATTTTTATTGAAAAATAAACCTATCCCTATTTATTCTCAATGGAAGTTATGTATTTTTCTTATAAGAATAACTCAGACCGAGAGACGGTTAGCTAGTTGATGTTTTGTTGTTAAGTTGTCCAAGGCTTGTAATACTGTTTTTTGGAGCGTTTTCCTTTAATGAAAGAAGTACCACTTTAATGCATGATGCTGAAGTAATCTTGAGGAGATTCGTGTGCTAATCCAATAGTAGAGGGCCCCTACTGTACGAAAGGCTCTGTGCATATTTTTTAGATAAGTAACTTTAGCTCTGTTTCGTTCTTAATTTAGGAAATTTTACTGAACTTCATGTTTTATGCTTACATCGAATAGTGCAATCAATCATGTTCTCATAAATTGTTCCAAAATATCACTAACACTTGAATGAGACAGTAGCCGTAGTATTTCAAAGGCTAATTTCGTATTAGTTCGATTCGATTCATTGCATTTCAAGTTTTATTAGCTAGTTGTATTCTAGTTCTGTTAAATTTGACTTAAAGGCCTTTATTATTTACAAAGCTTGCTCTTGTTCTTAGTCTCTTCTAACACATTATTATCATATGGACAACAATTAGTAATATCATTTTGAGGTCTTGAGTCGTTTTGCAATTTCTCATAATTTTACAAACAACCTTTTTCCAAAGCTATTCCAAGAGATCTCTAACCCTTGAATGAGGCTTAATAGTAACATCTTGAGTTACAGAATGGGTTGATTTTAGTGTCATAAGTTAAATTAGCATATATTTCCTTACTATGTTGCAAATAATATTTTCCTAATGTGTTCCAACAAATTTCTAACTATGGATGAGATTTTCTCTGTGATATTGTAAGTTGTTGTTTACTTAAAAGAACCTCATTGCATCAAACTTATCCTTTTCTCAAGTTGTTCCAACATATCTCTAATGAAATGAATTGGACTGAGTTAATGTTATGAGTTATTTTTCTTGTCAAATTTTGCAATCTATGAATTAGCCTTTTTGTTCTTAGGTGCCATACATAGTTTATAGTAGATTTTGCTCTGTTTTAGTGTGACCAATAATTTCTCTTTGCCAACAATTTAGTTCTTTTCCTCTTAACACAAAAACACAAAACCAAAAACACTAGAAAAACACTAAACATAATGAAGTAGGAAGAAGATACCTAGGCACATATAGTGCACTTCACTTCAATAGTTTACTAGCCCTGGTTGACAATTTATGACATCAATTTAGGAACACTAAGTTGAGCGAGACGAGTTGGTTCCTTGGTGAAGATAGGGTTGAAGCCCTAGAGTTTGTAGCCTCATTAAGTCCAAGTTGGGACTTGGAAATCATTGTAATCATTCATTTGTAAAAGGATCATTATCCTTCCCTATACAATAAATTGTTTATTTCTCTATTTTTGTGTAGAATCTAACTGGTTATAATAACAATTGAAAAAGAAATATTAATTCACCTTAGTATTTCCAACATATAGCACAATAATGCTCGTATTTTCATTTCAAGGAATTAATTTTCAAAACACATATTTTATTTTTCAAGTAAATTTCAAACGCTTATGGCATAATAATTCCCATATTTCATTCCAAAAAATTAATTTTGAAAAGACATTTTTTATTTTTCAAAGAAATTTTAAAATGTCACTACTAATGTGAATAATTGTTACCCTGGAAAACTTTCTATAAAATCTCAAATTATTTGTAATTACTAATTCTTCATCTCACATCCTACATATCCATTTCCAAACTTTATTTTACTAATATATTTATGTAATATTATTAATAACAATGAACATATAATGGAACCCACAAATCTTGATTCTATAGCTCAAGCATGAATACATTCACTTATATACAAAAGTATATTCAATACCCTTTTAAAGTTATCTTTACCATACATTCAATACCATTTAGACTTATATTTTCCATACTTTATATTTAGCTTTGCTATGAATATTTGGGATTGAAATCCTACAGTAGCCTTAATCAAATTCTTGATTATAATAACATTATTTAAAATTTTGGTTCCATGTTTTCAATTTTTTTTCCAAAGAAAATGACATGAATTTATATACCTAAACTCGGGTCAAAATTACATTTTGTAGATGCCAAAAGGAATTACGGGAACATAAACCAAAAAGGCCTACCAAAAAAGAAGAGCTCAAATCTCGTAATAAACATTCCTCCAAAAGCGGAGCGCCATGAAACAAGCTGTAGAAAACCGAGCATAGCCCGCCGAGATAATACCCCGAAATTCCCCAAAAAACCCTAAAGAAATCAAACCCTAGGGAAATATATGAAGAAAACTAAGAGGGAAAGCATGCGGGCCCACCAAGAACCTAGAAGGAGCAACAAAAGAATTGAAACCCATCGAAAGAGACTCGGGCTACAAGTCGCCCGAGAAGCCCAATAAACCCCACAGATGAATTGTAGTAAGAAAACTTGGCGAAGCTAATGACCACGAGATCGACCAAACCGAGGTAAACAAAAACATCCAAAACAATGTCGGATCATCCGCAAGACCGGAAAAAATAGAGGCATGAATACAACGTCGAAAACTACAAAAGAGTCGACTCGACCCTCTCCCTCAACTCCAAACTCCATAGCAATGGAAAGAAGAAAAAGGAGGCTCAAACAAAGAGTCAAGACGACAAGGGAACTCGCCTCATTCATGCATCCCTCAACACCCTTCTCAAATTAGAGTCAAATAGATAGAAGAATTTTTGCAAGAGGTAGGAAACATCAAAGGACAAAATTCGATTTGTCAAAAGTGCAAAAACCCGAAAATCAAAGCCACGAACCGAGGCAACGACAGCGTCCAAGAGGCATGAGTCAACAACGGACCACAACGATGAAGGATTGTGCCAACTTCATACCAATGCTAGAAGAAAATAGAGGGTTGCAGCGTAGAGATTCCTGTAGGCAATCCCTCCCATCTACCCATCATTTGTTCCATGTTTTCAATTAATTTTGATATTTTGTATTTAATATAACTTCCATTTTAATTTTAATTTTATAATTTTTTCTTTTTTTATTGGCTCTCCATTTATCTATTTAATTTCATTTTTTAAATTATTATAAAATGTAATTACCCTCTATTAGTATAAAACTATAACATTAATATAAAATATAAAATATTATATATAAATTATTATTAATTATATATATATATATATATATATATATATATATATATATATATATATATATATATATATATATATATATATATATATATATATATATAACATTTTTTTCGATAAAATATATTTGCAATAAAACTATTATATTGAATTCATATTTCATTTGAACTCATATTTTCTTTTTCCTTTTTAAGTTGACATGCTACTATTTTTTTAACATCTTTTAAAATCAATAGATATTTTTTTGACTAATAATTAATTAAAGAAAAAAACTTTTAAAATAAATAAAATTTTATTTGACTAGTAGAGATGTAAGGGATAATTCAAGCTAGTAGTTTAACCCTAAGTAAAGTGCTCTATTTTTAATCACTTTTACTAATATTTCTTTAAGTTGACATATTAATATTTTCTTAACACCTTTTAAAATCAATAAATATTTGTTTGATTAATAATTAATTAAATAAATAAACTTTTAAAATAAAGAAAAAATGTATTTGACTAATAGATATGTAAGGAGAATTTAAGTTAGTAGTTGAACCCTTAAGTAAGGTGCTCTATTTTTAATCACTTTTATTAATATTTCACAAATCAAAAAATTTCGAAACCTATCAATTCGTTTTTTCGTAAATGCATTTGTTTGACAAATGGAGATGGAAGGTCAATTTATTTAAATATATTTTTTTGATTAATACAAATATAAAATGGTTGTTTAAATATATTTGTTTGATTAATTCAAATATAAAAAGGATTATTGTTTAAATATATTTGTTTCATTAATACAAATATAAATGGAATATTGTGTTGAAATGAGTTTTAACAATTAAATAAAAAAATTTATAAATTCAAATTCAAAAAGTTATAAATTTAAATTAAATTAAAATAAAATATATATATTTTATAGATTTTGGCAAAGATTCAAATATAAAAGAAGAGATTTATAATCAATTCTTTATAATTTTAAAATTCTGGATGAATTGGAAACATGGAAATCCTATTTATTAACCTATGTCAAGCACGACTATCACAAGCCCATGATGATTTCATCACTTAGACCATCGAGGATGTGTGATACCAACAAGTTTTCATGTCGTAAGGCACAAAACTACTTGCTTCCGGCTACACCTATGTAGCCTAGTGTCCCTTAACGAGGCCATTATCAACTTTGCGAATTGGTTTTAAGAAACTCCAACACAATAGCCCTTCACTTTATATTACAACACTTATCCAATTCTTGAATTAAATTTACTTCATTAACGTTCATCAAACTTGCGATATAAACACTTCGATCATAAATGGAAATATAAAAAACAATACACTTCAATAAAATATGAACATGTACAACAATAATAGATGGGAGGAACTCCCAACAAAAAATGTCCCTCTTCTTTTATTAACTTCAAACTTCATAGACAACAAATATGTAATAGGTGTTATTGGGTTGAACCCTAAGGTTCCCGGCCACAACGACCTTACAAAATTTTCTTACAAATCTTGTGCACAACCAAAGACTCGCACCTCAACCAAGCATGATCCATAATAGAGTTATAAGAAAACTCTTTATAGAGTTTTCACTATAATATCCCAGAGGGAGAATGCGGTGAATACACAAACACAATATTTGAAACAATAGATATGTACACACATAGTTATGAAACACATAGATACACAGAATAGATGAGCCATTTTTATTATGTGGAGATGGATGACAAGTACAACAATCCATAAAATAGAAGCACTCAAGCCAAGAAAGATGGCTTAATGACCGAAATCATGCCAAAGTAGGCACCGCGTAACTAGAGCCGGCCGGAAACCGAATATTGCGTTGTCCCTTCAACTGATGATGATCTTACGTACTCGCTAAGCTGAAAGGAAAATGCATATTTATGGTGATATGGAGCTCTAATGATGCCAAGATTGGGTATCTCGGCACAATGATGGAAACCCAAGATAACCTAGAAAGGAAATCCATATATAAGAAGATCGAAAATTCACCTCCTCGATCGTTAGGTTATGCATCTAAAGCATAAAATGATATAATATGGTTGCAATGTGTTGTAGATCGATATATTCTTTGAGGGTTTATCCCTCCTTCATATCTCCAAGATAAAGCTTGAGATCTAGCTTCTTCTTCCTCCTCTCAAGATGACAATTGTTGCATACACAACAGCTTGGAAAAATTGTGTTGTCCGGGAGGGAG
This sequence comes from Pinus albicaulis, assembly GCA_034641835.2. Taxonomy (NCBI): domain Eukaryota; kingdom Viridiplantae; phylum Streptophyta; class Pinopsida; order Pinales; family Pinaceae; genus Pinus; species Pinus albicaulis. The sequence continues at coordinate 736,392,274 of CM076575.1, forward strand.
AGGTTGATGCCTACCGCCAAATATGTCTACTTATCTCAAGAATGATGGAAATATTAAGTAAAAAGTGAGGGGAAGATCCTCACGAGGATTTCTTGTAAAGTACTAGAAACTTCCTTCCTCCAAATGATCTATAGGAATGGACTACAGACCTTTGATGGGACTATTGTTGCATGGAGGTGTGATATGTTTGGACTGATACTTGATATAAATCTAAAGTGCTGGAAAGTTGATTTTGAATTTCAAAGCGATGGGATGAATCCTTTACTTGTTCCTCACTGCAAATATCGAAGGACAAACTCCTACTCTCAAACCCTAATGCAGAAATGCGTTATTTCTGAAAAATGTATGGGTTGCGTAAAGGCAGGAACAAGGTGGCACCAATGCCCGTACAATGAATGGCGATCGGGAATAACCTTCCCATAGTAGAGGAACTCGAAGTCCCCTATGGGTAAGGTTGGGATTCTTGCTTGAAAACCCTATTCTAAACAACACGTAGACTTAGCTAAACAACATAAGCATGCATAGAAATCTCAAATGACAAATCTAGATCTAAACGGATCTTAAATCAATAATAAAAAAGCCTACCTCCAATGTTGCACTATCTTAATTATATAGATTATGAGTTTTCCCATGCCTTGGCCCACCTCAAAAATCACGTTGCACATGTAGACATAGGTCTCCATGTTGATTGTGTTGTCTCTCCATGATCTCCATGATCTCTCGCATTTAATGTTCATCCTTCCATCATGTGTGCACTAATGCACCACTTCCTCCATCATCTCATCATTTATTGCTCTATGATCTTAGTTTGATTCCTCTTCATATCTCAATGTTATTTCTTATTAATGATTTTTGATCTCCACTCTTAATTCATTAATAAGCTTCTCCACTATTCCATGATGTAGGTCTAAAAAGCTAGTTAACCATGTTCACACTCTTAGGAGTGGATTTATTCATCTTAAGGGGTTATGGGTCCCTCCACCCATTTATTTACTTTAGTTAAGAAAAATAAGTAAGAAATCTAATATTCCAATAAACATATGTAAAAATTTGGAATATTACATTCACCTGTGACCCAAATCCAATCAAGAATTTGTGCAAACCCAAGGTCTCGCACAACCTTCCCAAGCCTTTCCCAAGAACTAGATGTATCTCGTCTTGGCTGCTGGGACAAGCCTTATCTTATCTTTCGTTCCCCGTCTTAGTTTGATCTCTTCTATAGTTGTGCCCTCGATGCTCTTCCTTTCTATGCTTTTTTTCACTTCTTTGTTTGTATCTTCGATTTATGTCCCTCTCAACTGCTCGAGACTTATAATATTTATATGGGTCTCTCTAGTGTTAAGTGCGCACACTCTTCCTCTAGTCGACCTACAACTCTCATGCAACCGACTCGTTCCATGTCTCCGACTAACTCATCATTGGTGTGGGCACACCTTTCTTGGGAGTATTAACATGCACAAGATGCCCAAATGCCCATTCTTGGTGCTGGGTGCCCCACCATCATGTGGGTGACCCAAGGCACATGTGTCCATCTCTCCTTTCGCCCCATGCTATAACCCCACGCTTGTTCGCCCGATTGTTTGATCCATCTCTTTCCTTAGTTTTGTTCCATCGACAGTACATGCCCATTGCATGGAGCCCCGTGGTCTACTTCGTGGTGGGTATGCCTATTGGTTGAGGGATCTTGAACCGGGTTTAGATTGCTCGTACAACTAACAAAACCCTCTAACTACTGCGCCCTTTCGTAGTGATCTTCTTGCGTGGCACAAAGTTTCACCCGGCGTGCAAGGAGTGTGTGCTAGAACCGGATTCCGACCTTGAGGGAGTGTTTGATGTGTGCTTTAACATTTCTCATTGATCTGGCGCAGATGAAACCATTAACAAATATGCACAACGATTATTATACTTCGGTCGATGTAGCTTATCGGAAAAGCGATAAACAATACTAGCGAAATCACATAGATAATTTCCCAAAGAAAATCCTTAACAAAGATGTAATCCTTACATGAAAATAGAGATCTTTTCACATATAATTAACTCGGATAAATGTGCATTCAACGTAAACATCAATGATAATTAACATAATCATGCATAAACACGATGCAACATAGCTTGAAAACCTTTCTTCCTTTTATTAATAAGTCTTCAACACAATACTACTCCTTTTTGTTTGCACACAATAGTAGAGTCCTCGCACAAGCTCGCGGACTAGGGTCTCTGCACACATCCAACATGAGCCTTTCTACCTAGAACGAATATAAACTAGATCAAAACATCAACATAAACATAACATCACTAAAAATTAACTCTTTTTACTCGACTCAACTACTTACATATTTATATGACTTCGATGCACACATACCATGGTCTCAAACCATGGGTTGAGACTCATGGTTTCCCTTACCCATTACAATTATAAAGGAGCGACCCACCCTCAAATCCTCTTTAGATTGTACGCAACGTGTTTCAACAAAATTTAACCAAAATTATGCAAAAACTTGGTCGTAGGGGACCCCATCCCAACAGCCCCAACACAATCTAGTGACCCATCTTGAGTCACTTTTTCTTAGTTCTTGTATCTTTCCTTCAACTCCCGAATGGAATTTTTAAGTGCATGTAATGAATTTTATACTTGCACTAGCAAATTTCCTACGCTTCTGTAAACCAATTTCTCCGTAGTTGGCCCCTCGGGCTTTAGGTTGATACTTCCTCGGGCTTTGTGATGCAGGGCTTCGAGGGCACCATCAATGTTTCTAGGATAGTTGCAGCCTCCTCAGCCCCAAGGCTCAGAATTATTTTTCCGAGCAACTTCTCCTCGTGTAATGTTCCAAATTGGGAACCTGCTTACGAACTGCAATTCATATTCCCTTTTTTCGTAAAACATTAACTATCAACAACTAAACTATTCCAAAGATTGAATATAGGGGGCATTTATCGGGTATGTCACCTTTAAAATAAAGGATGAGACCTAGAGGCTAGCTGGCCCACTATCGTACTCGCCTACGTAGAACTATGTCGAGAGCTAATATTTCCAAGAGGGATGCTCGAAGCAGGCTAGCCCGAAAATGCATGTTTTCGGAGATGGGTGTTTCAGCAACTAATATGAACTCTTGGATCTCTTATATTTGATAATATAAAACCAAATTCCAAGAGGATATCATAAAAAAATCGTACTAGGTGGGTTAAAACGAGTTCCACACCTAGCTTGCCTTAAAACTACCCAAATGAGGGACTACAACAATATAGAAACTATATAAAGGTCTTAAAATGATGAATAAGATTTAAAAAAAGGTAATGGACATAAATACAAATCTTGAACTACTTAAATAACTTATACAACGTTTTACAGTGAACCAAGGGATGGGGAAAAGTGAATATTTAGGCCCTAAAACGAGTATAATCGCAGATCTATGTAAAAAATAAGGTGGGAAAGCGGTTGGATATGATATATATGGTTATGAGGGACTCCCTTGTAAAATTTCAGCAAAACAAAATGAGATTTTATATGTTAAACAGCTTCCTCCTTCCTCAATAGTCAAGAAAAAAACACCCAATCCCCATGACTTTGAATATACGCAGATTTCATCAAGCTCGTCAGGAAGCATGATTTTATGAATCTAATAGTTTAAATATGACACAATCATCGAAAATCAGCTTGGGTTCATATATTAAGAAAAATATGTAAGAAAAAATCGGAGATTTAGGGCATGAAATAACCCTCGAGATTGAAGTGTCGCAACACAGAAATTACCTGCACTCTTCGAGTAGGAAATTTTAGGAGGCTAAAGCTTCATTTTATTATAAATCATATCTACAACATATTATTTCATAAAAACAAACATCTATTACGTATCCGGAAGACAAAGAGGCTCTTTATTACACTCCCCTTGGGGATCTCAAACGAAATGATGGACAATCTGAGTAGATATGAGATCTAAGTCAAAATTATGTAGTATTATTCATCAATTCTTTAGTAAATACATCAGAAAATAAATCATATTCGAAGGGTACATGGATTGGTTGGCTAATCCATGGATCACTGACAAGAAAGGAGATCCTTCCTACTGAGATCTCTCCTACAAGAGAAGTCCAAACACCTAAAACACTAATCCTCAATAATTATGCATCTCAAGGAAGAGAACCGTAGCGATTAACTTTAAAAAACACGCGTTTGGCTCGATGCCAAGATATGGATCCGTACTAAGACCTAGAACTAGCTTAGCAATAGGATAAGTGAGTTTCCCACTGAGCATGGGTGCTAGAACCGCATAGATCTACAAATATCTATTCCCCACTTGCCCGCAACTTACGAGAGGCAATCAAATCCTCAACAATATTTGCATTGTAGCTAGAAGTAGAAGCTTTGCCAAATTCCAAATAGTGGCAAAGTTGAACATCCTCCTCCAAAGAGTCGCTCCATGGAAGGAGAGAGGGTTCCTAAATAGGAAACCCTCTTCCCTTTGCAACAAACAAGAGAACTCGAGTTGCCCAAGAAACTTCAAATTCAAAATATCTTCAATAACCCTTCCTTGAGACCTCCACCCTTTTAGAAAATGAGGATGTGCAAAACCCTAAACCACTTCACTTGAATTAGCCCCCTTTCACACCTGAGATCCTCCTTCTAAAAGCGTGCCGCATCACTTGGGAGGTTCAATGCACCTGGACTTTTTTGTGATTTGGTCCTATTGACCCTAGTCAAATAGTTCAGCCACGGTGTTCACACATAAGGTTTTTTATGCAACTGCCTCATATTTAATCCCTGTTCTACATTGAGCATGTATTTATTTTTAGATCTAAGGAGTGTTACATGTCCTCCATTAGTCTATTATTCACAATCATGAAAAATAAAACAAAATTTTAATGTTCCAATTAGCTTAGCTAATTTAGGAACATTACATCTTGTTGATATAGTGTATCGATCTCTTCCGAATGGATTGTCTTTCCTACAAGCGGGCCAATCGTGGGGTTGGCACCCAGGGGTTGGCGTAGGGACCCGAACCTCATTAAATTGTTGTTCCTTGGATCGTGGATCCATATTCAACTCGTGTGATATGGTCATCTTGGATAGAGGTCCTAATTCCCTATGGCCTCCCCTATAAATTAGTTGAAGCATTCACAAATAACATTGATACTAGCCGCTTACTCGAACTAACTTGGTGCATTGTGCATGAACTTTCGAGGCATCTCATGCTGCAATTTCATTTGCTAAATCTCCTATCCTCTACTTAGAGCTGATCAACATGCACCGTGTCTACTTCGATATGTATGCTTTCAATGTGGCTAATGGGCTTTCCAATTTGGCAAGGTGCTGCAAGAGTTGGTACCGTGATTTCGAGGAGACCTAAGCATAGCCGATCAATCGAGTTTCCAACTCGGGCGCGTTGGATTTCAGCAGCACGATGTGCATCCTCTGTCATCGACCCTTTAAACATTGTGGTTGCTTGATGTTGAGCTGTCATGATGTCTTGAAATCTTTGTACTTTCTAAAACCGTAGCTCATCTGTGATCATCATATGCATAGCATGCAGCTTTCCACCGGGGAAAATAGCCAAAATGAATCTCGACCTCGCAGCTTTTGAGAATGATGCGCCTAGCTCAAAACTATCAATTTGAAGTGTTACACTCGAAACTTGAAATATGTGGCTTTCGAGAGCCGGATGGGTGTCTATTGGCCAACTCACCCGCCTTGCTCGCGCCATTTTCCCGCGCTCGCTTGCATTCCGACTCGCTAATGGATCATTCTCGGTCTTCTTAGATGATTTCGCTTTTGGTGCACGACGCCAAGGTGGTCCGAAGCCCTCTTTGGTTCCTCATCACATGTATGCCAATGCATTAGGAATTATCTCCATCCTTATATTCCATCTCATCATCATCCTCGAGTGAGGTCAACTATCTCTCGCCATAGTGGTAGGTTCAGGGTCCTTCTACACATCCTTTAGATTATTTTTTCAATGTGTGCAAACTTCAGAGGGGTCTTAGGTGGTACCGATGAAGACACACAACTAGTTGCACTTGCTTCGAGCCATAAGGGGGCCACTTGGTCATAGTTCATGCAAGTTCATCCTCTCGTAAACCATGTATGGAAGCTCATACCGACGTTTTCCATGTCCCTCTTTTCATGGACGTGCACATTGTGAAAAGTGGCCTTGAAGATCAGCAAATGTGCTTGTATTTCTCTTACAACATAGGTGACAAGCCATGGCTTGTGATGCACCACTTGAAACATTGCTACATCAAACAACACCCATAAAATTTTATTTTCTATTATGTTGGATGGTAGCTTCAAGTTCCATAATGACACATACTTGGTAGCTTCACAAATATTGGGTTCAAATGTCTGGGTAATTATGACCGCGATGGTGACCTCCAACCGATCGGCGTGACCAACAACAAGATAGCCAGCATAATAAAATTGTTTCCTCTCTTGCACCTCGGAATTTTTTTTCCAAAATTCATTGTAGAGGTGCTTCACCCGATTATACTACACCCCTTTCACGCATCGCACGGCCCTAGCGTAATCACATATCCAAGAACTCCGTTGCATGATACATCCCGATCATTTTGTAGGCATGTATCATGGTGGTAAATTTAACTGCTCTGGGAATTGATATCTCGGCAACAAAGCCTCTAGTGTTCTTGTTTGCCCCATAAGTCTTTCTCTACCCTCATCGGCGTAACTTTTTCTCTAGTCCCTTCCTCCGAAGGCCGCGTCTGATCCTCCCCTTGGTATGAAAACATGATGATCCGATGAATTAGCATGTCATCGATTAGGATGAGTTCCCCTAGCCAAAAAAATTATCATGCACCAAGGTGAGCAATCGGGCATGAAAAATATCATTTATGGTGTTGTGCCCAAAGTGTAGAATATTCCGAAGGCTCATCGACCAATCCACGTAACCCAAATGCCCATGTCTTTGGTCTCAACCTTGATAAATCCTCCTTCATAGGGCACCCGTTCCAAATACTCTCATGCCGCAAGTTGGGAACTCGCATGGTCAACCAAGTACCAATATTCCAACTTGAGTAAAGGTACCTTTGCAAACATGTCCCCTTCAAAACGGACTTTCTCACGGAGCAACGTCATGTTGATATGGGACTTAACCTTATCCAAGTCCTTGTGACTTCTACAGATGTCTTGCACAGACATATAATTGGGCAGGCCGCGACATTGGATCAATTTCCTCAATAATATCTTCCCCAATGATTACTTTGGGTTCTTCATCCATTGGTATCTTCTCTCGCTCACTGGGTTGACTTCGAAGATTCGAAGTCTTCTTGCACGAGACTTCTAAGTGTATGACGTCCGCCCTTTCTTTGTCTTCGGAGGTTGCAGTTCGACGTATCTTTTAGCAGCTGCATCGTAAAGGGTGTAGGCTCTATAGTCAGCTCATACTTGGAGGGATTAAATGTCGTAAACCTCTCGGCACGGTGTCTCGAAAAGTTTTATGAGTGATCGAGACATAAACTTAACCAAACACAATAGAGAGAAATAGACACATATCTCCTAGAGAGAAAAGGAACTAATGTGACCCCTTCCCGCCCTATTTATAGAGATGGTGTGATCTAAATGGTCCGATGTCCCTTGAGGCTACCTCATAAATGCTAAAACAACTCCAAATTTGGCATAATATTCTCCATAATTCCGTGTTAGACACTTCTCCAAATGGTAATAAAGTTGTCTTATCCAGATTAACCTGCTCCAACGGTTATTTTTTGGTGCATCTACAACCGATTCAACCTCCCGGAACAACCCCCGTGTCATTTTCACAGTACGCTTTGCTTTCTCAAGCTTCATTGCACAGGAATACTTCTCCAACACTTTGACATACTTCTTTTTATGATCCTTCGCCCTCTCACAATTGTCCGGGCACTAAGACACTTCTTTGGCCATATAGTCATTTAGTGCACATAGGGATGGGATCATCCTCGTATGGTTTCAATCGGCTTCCATTCACATATCTAGGAAGGACTTCGCCAATTAAGGTAACCATACGTACCACACCTCCTTCCGTGATCTCCTTGAAAAATATAAGGTCCAAGCCAATGCATTTTTCACTTTCCCTAGGTGGTGCAGCACTTACCGTCATATTTGAAAAAACCAAATAATCCTTCTTGAAAATCTTTTGTTTGATGTGATATCATGCCAAGATTTTTTCATGCTCCTTTTGCACCTCGCTAATGGAAACCAACATGAATATTTCCTCCTCCAAATGCAACTAGTCATACAGATGCTCTCTCTTCCTTAATATATTGATCAGCCATGTTATTCAATCTTTAATGCATATACTAGGGACAATATACTCCATTAGCACTAACAACTTGTTATCCATACACCAACCTCGAAAGGGGTCTCATTTTGAAATTTTCGCATGTAGTTTTTTATGCCCACGAACCATAGGTACGCACACAGCCCCAATATCTTATTAGAATTTCATACCTTTCGAATGCATTCTCCAAAATATTATTAAAGGCTTCTACCGTACCATTAGCCTATGGATGAGATGGTGTACTCTTTCGATGATGCATTTTAAACTCCATTGTCAAGGCTTGAATGGTCTCATTCACAAAATGTGTACCTTTCGTCACTCGTCAAGATATTGGGACACCCAAACCTTGTCAAGATATTCTAAAAATGAAGTGTGTAGATGCGTCCGCGTGACAATCCCTTTTCGCAGGTTAGCTTTAGCCCATCCGGTCCAAAATAATTTGTCGCAGATAATGATATAGCACACACCATTATTCTTCCCAAGAGGGTTGATCACCCCTACAAAGTCAATGGCCCATTTATCAAAACGCAAAGTCACTTCGTGGTTGTAGTATCATTTCATCTCTACGCGAGGGTTTTCCCATTCTCTAACACACATCACAAGCATGAAAATACTCTTTTGCATCATTGCGATTGTAGGCCATCACAAATCCGCCCTAAAAATTTTATGCACGCTTGGGTTACCGCATAGTGACCTCATGCAACCCCCCATGTGCTTCTACTAGGATTCTCTCGTTTTTAAAAAATTTGGCACATAGCACCTAAATAACTCATCAACTCCCATCTTGTACAACCGGCGGTAATCAAAGTAATTTTTTTGTGCACAAGAACAATTTCTTTCTTCTTAAATTTATACTCCGTAGGCGCACTTCTAGTGGTTAGAAAGTGGATAATATATGTGAAGTGGTCATTAACTAATTTAATGGAAAATAGTTGCGCGTCCGGTAATCCTTCCTCCAAACTAGTTGGCTCCTCTCCAATTTCAATGCGCGATAAATGGTCCGTACTGCATTTAATATTTCTACTGCCCATACAATCACCCCAAAATCATACTCCGAAATAATAAGAGCCATCTACAAATATTCCCCCCAACACAAGCTCGTTGACCGGGTACTTCAAAGCAAGAGTGATCATTGAACATCTTGAAAATGACCTCCCAACAAATAGTGACAAAACTTTTGTAGCGCATAGACCATAGCTAAACCGCCTTCTCTCTATTGTCAGTAGCAGTGCTCAACACTTGACAATTCCCCGCTCGCAAATGCAATTGGGTGATCAATACCTCTAGCTCTTGGTTGCGTGAGTACAACTCCTAACGTGATACACGAAGCATCCACATGCACATGGAACTCTTTTGTCTAGTTGGAAATACCAATATAGGCCCAGTTGACCTTTTTCTCCTTAGGAAGCTCTGCGCTCTTTCCGGCGCTCCTCATCCCAACAAAAAGAGGTGTCCTTCTTAGCAACTTCTCCATCAACACATTAATCAACGCATAGCCTTGAATAAATTTTTCTGCAAGAGCCGCATGCCCCAAAATTGAGCACAACCGCTTCACATTTATAGAGCCTCAAGAACAATAATAGTAATCTTAGCCGATAGACCATCAAGCCTCGTTGACGTGACAATATGACCAATAAAACTGAGGGACAAAAAAATATGAACTTCTTTAGATTCATCAAGATTTGATGATTCCGACAAGTATGCAACATCAAGCATAGACTTGAAACATGCTTCTTCCTAAGCCAAATACATTCCGTAATAAAAATATACTTCTTGTAGAAATTTGAATAATAGCTGAATTATTCATCGAGATTATCCCTGACATACACTATTTAAGCTTCATACATAATACATAACCTCTTCTACAATTGATCATCAATATGCGGAAATAGAAAGCGAGTCGCATGACAGCTCATTAAACATAATCAAACACACACGTATCAACACAAGATGTAATGGGGAAAGCAATAGCCGAAAACCCCCAACTATCTATATATTATAATGATAGAGAACATGTAACAATACATAGCACAAAGCTCTCACGAAATTTCTCGTAACTATCTCAATGCTACACACAAAACTAGTATGGAAAGTGAACTAGTCACGGGTTCAAATCTCCTCCACAAGTCCAGCTCGCCTCACCGCGCAATCCAAGTTGATTAATGAAGAGAGATCCAAGTTCGAATCCCACTAGCTCCAACTCGTGCAATCCTCATTGGAAATCTCCATCATGTGTGTGCAAATCTCATGCACACCAATAGTCACAACTCGATAGTAGACTCGCGAATCGTCCATGCATTGCGCTTAAATTATGTGTTCTTTAGTTGATTTATGAGTTAATAATTAGTGAATTAATTAATAATTAATTCACACCACTCATCACTAGTGTATTTATCATTTAGACTAAATACAATTAGTTCAACTAAGTTAAACCGAACACAACTCCACCAATCTGTCTCATCAACTCCACCAAACTCGCCACTTGAGTTCTAACCTAAGTCAACCATGAAATAGCTCAAATAACCCTTAGGACGTACTTTCTTCATCAATCTACATGTGCCACATCCAAGCATCAAACTAAAGTGCTCCAAGAGGATGAGATAATGTTTATAGTCTAAATATTATTAAGGGTTAATAATATTTGATCGTTCTATTTTTAGTCTGAAAGCAGCCTAAAATAAATAAAAACCGCCCAATGTCTAAAAATACGAGGTCCATATATTTTTAACCCGACGCAATAATCCATAAATAGCATCCCGCAACTCATAGACCATGATCCATATGTCTAAAAATATACATAGTCTAAAAAATAGACTTTGCGCCTATAGCTCCCATAGTGCCCACTTAGTGAAGGCGACTTCATTTCACTAAGCTCCATCATCTTGTTGCATTTTCAACACTTCTAAGAACTTATGTTTGTGCTACTTAAAAACATCTACCACCATGTGCGAGAATATAACCGGTGCATTTTTTGAACTGAATGCCATTACATTGTATTGGAATGATACCCCTTCAATTGCAAAGGTTGTCTTACTTCTATTTTTCAGCACGATTCTTATATGGTGGTATCTAGAAAATCCATCGTTGAATGAGTAGGCCTCCACTCCACCGACATTTTCCAATAATTCATTATAAAATGGAGCTGGAAAAGGGTCATGCACACATGCATCACTCAACTTGCATAGATCTACACAAATCATGATTTCTCCATTGATATTCTTTTCTTAGACCACCATGGGTCTTACCCAATCGATTCTTCTATTGGTTCAATGATCCCTACAAAAAACCATTTTCTCTAGCTCATCCTTGACCTTTTGTTTATACTTAGGGTTCAACTCCGTAAGGGTGCTTCGATAGGCCCGTCATTTGGTTTTAGAGTGATTTTCATCACCAAGATCCCCGACAATCCCTTTTAGCTCTCAAAGAATTGTGGCAAATAAGTATTTCGCATATTCGAGCAGTGCAGCTCCACAACCTTATCTAATATATCTCTCATCCCCAACAATATCCTATTTGGAAATCTTAGGTTGTCTTATGTTCCAATGTTGACTTGCCTAATCTTCATGGCCCTAGTCACATATGGAAATTCAACCACAAGCCCAACAACCGCGCACCGACCTTCCGGACTCGGTGGATATTGATTTTTCTTGGGTCATCATCATTATATTCAATAGTCACATTCGACAATTCAACTATATTCTTCATATGCGTACCCCATGCTCGTAAGGCTTGTTCTTCTTGCTTTCTATGGCATGTCAAAGATCACACTCTTGAATCGATGTATAATTCAAAATGATAGATGCATGGAAATTCTCTCTCAAAACTAAAATTTAAAACGAAATCTTTCCATTAGCACAACCCATTCTAATGTGCCCACGTCGTGACTAACCTCTAGATACCAATTCACAGGTATCCGAATTAAGTATGAATGAATGTATGCACCCATCATGGTCGACTCTTCTCCCCAAGCTAAAGTCCACCCGGCTAAGTGCATGCACCGATCTTCTTTGCCCATGGGTTCCTTCAAATCCGGGTATTGGGTTGTTTGAATCGCAGCTTGCATCATGTGGGTACATTCCTTTCCCAATCCGCAGTTTCCTTGTGTGTTTCTCCCGCGCGTGCCGGGGGTTGAGCACATGGAACAATTGTGTGTCTCGGAACAACCTTTTTGAATTCTTATAAAACAAATTTGACACTTCCTACACCATCATAATAAGGTAATTCATCGAACCTCGTGAGGATATATATCATGAGAGATCCGGTGACCTCGCTTTTGTAGCATAGTGTAGAGACTTCATGCAATCGGTTTTGCCAATTATCCAATTACTAATCCGAGTACCAGTGGTATGAAATATCCTTATCCCATATAAGCCTACTAGTATGTTGTAGGATTTATCCAATCTTCATCCTCACGCGCGTATCTTGTAGATAATATAATTTTTCACCATCATCTTCTCGTGTGCACAGTTATTTTTCATCTTTCTCCTTCTGAGGTCAAATGGGACCCACCACCTTGGTTCCATTGTTTTCAAACACCATACTTCATGCTTGAGGTTGATGGTAGCATCCATAGCAATAATAACAATCCATACCCAATAGTGCAATCTGAGTACGGATTGTAATCATCATAAATTGAATAACTCAAATTCATCCAGTTCCTTAACTCCTTCGATATCCATTATGACCCCAAAAATTATAACCATTGGCATAATCTTATGTTGATTTTCCATGCAAAATCGTATTGCGACCATTCTAGTTTAGGCTCTCCCATTTTCACCTAAGTCCGATGGTAATACTTTACGTAAAACCCAAGATTCAAAATGACATGGTCCATTTCAAACTCACCTAATGAGCAGGCCAGGCGCATCTCTCGCCGCTCTTCTTTTTTTCTTGTATATCTTATTGACAATGTTTTGGTCCATATAAGGTTGCTCTTTCTTGACGTAGCTATTAATCAAAGCTCGAAGATTCTCAATTTCCTTCTTAATGCGTATAAGCTTGATACATGCTTGCAAAAATGGTTTCATCTCTACAACATCGTCCCCTTCGATTTCGTATCCATGGAAATCTTGATTGGTACTTTAGATGTGCAAATATCCATGAAGTCCTCTTTTACTGCAAAAAAAGGGTTTTCTTCTCCCCTTTTTAGATTAAATCCTTCCCATTTTCTCTAGAGCTCGCGAGACCCAAACATCAATACGACCCAAACATCGATACGAGGCTCTTATCTTCTACTCGTATTTTTTCTAGTTTCTACATCGCTCCCTAGTCACACATATCTATGCTAGGGCATTCAAGTGTGTGGTTCCACTCTCATCATTTTAACATTTGGCGTAGTTGTCTATGAATTCTTTTCTTGCATTTTTGCAAATAGTACAAGGAAATCTTCAAGAACATTATCAAAGCCCGACTACAATACATCCGCAATGTTTTTGCGTTGGGTTTCAGTTAGTACAGCACACATAATGACCAACCTCTCCACAATTATAACAAATTATTTTTTCCCTTCCATGACCATCTCCTCTCTATTCCTCGTCCTCTCGCCTAGAAATCCATCGTGGCCTAGACGACAAATGCGATGAATCAAGTCCCCTACCCTTGGCCCATGATCTATACGAAGTAGCCTACTCAATCATTAGATCAAAGCAAGCAGATATTCTTTTCTCATCGTGTCCCATGGATCGAAAAATTTAGCAGGTTATTGTAGCTCCATAATATATTTACCAATCCTGAGGGCGTGTTTTTCAGTGCAATCCATTCACTTAACAAATCATTCACCATAGTTTGGGAACATCACTAGGCACATTCTTTCAATCAAACTTTTGTCATCCAACTGCTAGATATTTATTATAAATGAGACATTGATCCTTGTTATGCCATTCATATTTATGCGTATGCACCATACACCTACACACACATATTTTACTTTCTCTTTTTCATAGAATTTGTATCTCTAAGTGTGGCATGCTCTTAATCAAGCTGATTTTGGTTGCTGAGCCCCAACCTATGTAACCCGCAGTGAGAGGCTTCTAACTTCATGGCGATCTCCACAACTTCAGCCTATATCGCAATATTTTTTGGTTTAAGGATTGGCGCATATGTGGCAGTAGCATAGCAATGAACCATTCTTTGTGTTGTGTGTCATAGATAGTAAACCCTCCATCCCCGATGGTGTGCTTCAATTGTTGATCTTCCTCCCATACAAATCCATTCACTTCTTGTAGATCTCCTTTTAATTCGGTCACGCATTGAGATATGATTTTGGATTTTTTGAACAACTCTTTTAATGTGGTTTTAAGCTCATAAATCATTGCATTAGGTTTGTTTGCCATATACCTCAGTACCAATCCAACGCGCATTCTTGAAATTCATTAGCGAACCGCACTTTATTAACATTATCATTATTGATCCGTTACGCCGTCCATGCATCCGCAACAAACCGAATTGGTTGACATCTTCATTTCACACTCTTGAAATTGGCAGCTTTTATGGAAGTAGCCATATCGAATTCTAGTGGTTGGTATTGAGGTGGAGTGGATGACTTCATGAGTGTGAGATGAATTTGGATGTGGAGTGGTTGGGATCCGAACTATGTCCAATGACCCAAAAATACTTTGATCTTGCAATCCCTCTTCTTTGAGTGCGCAGATTTCACCGAACTATTTGTTTCGTATCCTTGTCCCCGTCATATTTACCTTTAGAGGGATATAAACAAAACCTTCTTCTGGGTATACCCTATAATTTTTTCCATTGCACGTATTCGGACCTCTTTGGGACATTCACCCAATGTGGCTACATATAGTACCCTTTTTCACATAAAATCATTTTAATCCATAGTTTCAATGAGCAAGAGAAACTTACCTCTAAGGCCCTTGAAAAAATTCCTTTTGACCTCGAATACAATATAAAAGTATCAGTATTAAATTTAGTCACAAACCCACTCAAAATCCTATCAATCCAATGAATTCTCTTACCGCATGGGTAATTTTATTGTTATATTTATCCAAAGCTCACGAACCAACTCAAGAGTCCACCTAGTGATCATTTCGTCCTTTGCATAGGTTTGGAACTCGAGCAGAAGATATAACCATTCTTGAAACAAATGAAAAGGAGGCAAAGAATTTTTTTTGGATCTCTCGTATAGATGATACCTATTCTCCCAATCCTCAGCAGGACAACTTAGGGTACTCGACTTTCTTGGATTGTAAATTCGCGCACCTTCTATCGGCCAATATTTCAGTTCATTCTTCATTGGATACCACAACATTAAATCTCCCTCAAATAGATCCCGGACCCGGAAATAGAGCCATTTGTTAGCTTGAGGCTTCCCGACCCAAGTTCGTAGGTTTTCAGGGCGCAACCAACAAACCCTCCACGCTACTGGGTCCTTTCAGTAGTGATCTACTATGCGGACCAAAGTCTCGCCCAAATAGTATGGGGGGTGTTGGAACCGGGTTTACACACCCTAAGGGAGTGTTTGATGTGTTCTTTAACCTTACTTTATCGAATCTAAGGCTTATCGTCTATACGAAACTTCACATAAACCGTATCTAAGCACGGATGAAACCCATAATGATATGTACGCCAACATATGATTATATTTCAATAAGATCTATCTTATTAGAGCGAGTAAACAATACCGTTGCAATCACATAGATAGTTTTTCCAATACAATCCTTAATGAATATGTAATCCTTACATGAACATAGAGATCTTTTCAAAGATAATTAACTCAGATAAATGTGCATTCAACAAAAATAGATCAACGGATAATTAACATAGTCATGCATAAACAAAGAAATTTCAATAGAGTTTGAAAAACATTATTATTTATTAATAAGTATTCAACCCAATACAATTCCTTCCATCCATGCACACAAAAAAGATTCTGCACACAAGTCAAGACTAGGTCTCCACCCGCACTGCTACAGCAGAAAGCCCTATCACCAGACCGAATACAAACTAGATCAAAACATCAACACAAACATAACATCACTAAAACATAACTATTTTCTACTCGACCGAACTTCTTACATATTTATATGACTTCGATGTACACATACCATGTGTCTCAAACCATGGTTTAAGACTCATGGTTTCCATTTTTTACCTAGTACAATTATAAAGGATTTTTTACCCACCCCAAAGCCCCTTTGAATTCCGCATGTAGCGTGTTTCAACAAAATTTAACCAAAATTATAAAAAAACTTGACCGTAGGGTACCCCATCCCAACAAGGCCTACTTTCATTCGGAGTGACCTTGCCCAAACTTACCATCCTTTGCATGTCGCCCGGTGTCCTAGCTCGATATTCATGTGAGCATCTCGTCCCACCAATTCATATAAGTCTTCGTTATCCTTTCTTGTGGGTATGTCATCGCACATCACACATCCAATTCATTCCAAGAAAAATCGGCGGGCCTATTAGGTGTGTTCAGTGCCAAGTGCCTAACATCCTCCCCACTCTAAAACAATTGTAATCCTTCACAAAAATTCCACTCAAAAAATTTTTTCACGAATTCTAAATCGTCATGAAGTGCCACCAACACCAACATGATGGAAGAATCATCCATCTCCAGCTTGCTCCTACCGCATGAACTCTCCACTTCTTTTGCACAAACCTTCACTCAGTGTCTATTTCCCCTATTTATTTCGTAAGATATCTTGTAGGAAATATTTCTTGAAATCTCATGGCCATTAACAATCAACACAAGTGTCACAATTCTACACATTAACCCATCTCATCACGAATGTTTCTCCTCCACCTCATGGCTACACATGTGCCTCTATCGCAAATACCATCATGTCAACTACCAAACCCCCATATTATATGAACTCTTGCTGCCATACTCCAACTAAAATCACCCATGCATCTGCATATTATTTACCCCCATGACTCCAAACTAGTTTGGTGATCAATCCAACATTACAATAAACCCATGAGAATGCCCCTCCTCTTGCCTTCATTTGTTGTTTCTCTATCACTTCCTCACATATTTTACCTCAATAAATCCTCACATATGATGCTCCTTCAAGCACTCATCATATTCATATTGCAAGGTATATTCCTTCAAGGCCCCTTTGGTGGTGCGGCACACCTGTAACTTTCAATAAGGAACCGCACTCACCCAAATTCGAAGGTTTAGTGCATAACAAGGGCCGGAAGTTTCCTTCCTAATTCTTAGCTAACATAGTACTTCGACTAATGTTGTCCTCAATACTTTTCTACTTCGTCATTTATTCCCTTTGTGTACATCCCAACTTTTCAATTCTCTCCTCACGTCAACTAAACATCATATATACCCATAACATATCTATAAAAAGCCACTATGTCTCGTAGATCTCCCACCTACTTCCTCTTTCTTAAATTGACTTGGAAAAAGAACTTGAGCCTCACTCTCTTCACGCATTATCTTGGTGAAGACTTATGGTAGAATTCACTTCTTCCTTCTTCGCGGTGAGAGGAGTCAATTCTTCAGCTTCATATCTTCCTTCTTGTGCTCGCATAACAAAGTTTCTTAGCTTCTTCTCCTTTTCGTCTCTTGAGTCAAGCTTCCAATTACATACCATCTCACATCCTCATGCTTCATATTCAAGTCCTTCTCCATACAATATCATGGAAGAGATCCTTGGGAAATACCCCAAACGAGTCTTCCTCATCTTCAGCCCCAATTATGTTCTTTCCATCGGCCAAAGAAAAATTAAGAGCATGTCTAGGTCGACCATTGGTATGGCTTGGGTAGTACCCAAGAAATCCAACCCAAACACCATATCATGGTCATCCACCCTTGACCACTCTCAAAACAGACTTCCAAAACCATTAAGTAACCTTCACCTACATATCCCTAAGAATACATCTCCGTGACCTTCATGCTCGAGTTAATAGCTTTGAAATTACTCAACTCTCTCATCATTGCCGCGCTTAAGCTTAAAAAAATTTGTTGCCTTCTTACTAATGAAATTCCTCATAGATCTTGAATCAACCAACCAAAAATTTCTTCCACACATAGTCACATGCACAAACTTAATCCTAATGCATCCTCATCCCACAAGGGTCTCATCTTGTGCCTACAACAAAGGCCTTATTCATCATTTCCTCAATGAAACCGTCTCTTTGGCTTATGCTTCCAATTTTACCATCCTTCTCGAGATATTTCACTTCAACGTTCGGTGCATGCCGAAATTGAACTTTGATCAGCTTGGGAAGACTTCGCTCCACCACACTCTACCTCCTTCGATTGTTTCCTGCATCGCACCTACTTTACATTTGAATCCCTCATTTTTAACCAAGGAAGCCATCACTCCCCTCCTCATCTTCCAAAACTCTAATTGCAAGCTCCAATATGCTCAATTAAGTCTATATTATCCTCTATCATTGGAAAAAAATACTTAATATCCTTCGTAATCTCTTCTTCAAGTGCCTCGACTTCATCCCACAACTTGACTCATTCCTCCTTTATGCACACTCTGTTTCCATTAATCTGGTAACTCGGGGGATAAATTCCCTCCTTTGGACAACCTTCCTCATTTAGATAGGGAAGTTCTTCACTCTTGGAATAATTTAATTTGGTTTAAGGAAAAATATAATTTTAATGTGAAAAACCTCAAAAGTGCACAAAATTTTGAGTCAACCTAAAGGAAAAATTGCGTCTCCAAATCACATATAAATACAAGTCAAGTCAACCTCCATTGGAGCATCACTTCACACATCTTATTATTCTCTTTGGTGGTTCATATAATCTAAAACTTGTATCTCATCTTTCCCACATGCGTTGTAGGAGAGAGAATTTCAAATGGCCAAACATCTATCTTACATCACCTTTGACCAATGTTGACTTTTTTGGGTATTAGGCATAGTTTGACATGGTTTGACTTAGCATGATGTTGGATTTTTTTTGAGGCCAAATTATTTGGCACAAATATTGATGTTTTCCTGGGAACTTTGACTTTAGTTTACCATTGATTTTGAATTTAGATCTCATCGTGAGACTTTCTCTCGTGTTGACCAAGTTTGACCATGTATTTTTGGATTGTTTTGACTCGATCTTTGACCACTTGAAGGTTGCATTAAATGGAAATTTGACTAAGAATGTTTTGAGGTTGTTTATTGTTGACTTGAGGACTTGTTAGAGCATCATTTGCTAATGTTGAATACTATTTAATTTTACCATATTTGACTTGGAACATATTTGACTATTAAGTCATCATTTGGAGTGATTTTGTTAAATAGTCAAAGGATTGACTTTTAATCTGATTGATGAATTAGAAAATTTTACTCTCTTTACTAAACATTTTATGATGATATAACAAGAAAAATAAGTTGAAAGGGGCTTTCCCCCTGTGGGGTTTTTCCTCGTCTTGGATCAAATTTGTTGTCTCTCTGTTATTACTCTTGATTTTTCTTCTACTATCATTGCATTAACTATTATATCTACAATTTCTATTTATCATTAGAATATCAAATTTGATTTCTAATTGAAGGTAAGATTGGGACAAAGTGATTGTAACAACATAGAACAATAAAAAATTAGCAGTTCTTTCATGATCACTTGGAGTCTACTGATCATGTGTTGCATGCTCATCCTCAAACAAATCATATCTCTTCAACTTCTCATGGAATTTTTTTAAGTCCCTTCATATTCTAACTATATTCACTTTGATGGGTTCAAGTTCTCCAAGGCCTAAAAAAATTCCATCATAGTGTTTCTTCCAACTATCTTCCCACGATTCATCCATCTTTGTGGTTCATTGAGAAATTATTACCCCCGGCTTCAAGACAAATTATTCCAAAAAGTTATGAAACCTTTTACCGCATAGATGGATGGCATGCACTATCATCACTTCCATCAAAATAATTCCCCAACTTTGAAATAGGCTCTAATATCTAACCGTCACGACCCCACAATGATCGCACCATTAAGACCACCGAGGGCATGTGGCAATGACAAGTTTTTCATTGCAAGGCACACAACTACGTGCTTTGATTATGCCTTTATCCTATGAAGCCACTATCAACTTTGCGGAATTAAGTTTTCAAGAAACTTCAACACAATATCCCTTCACTTTATCTTTCAACACTTATCCCATTCTTCGAGCTATTTTACTTCATTAACATTCGCCAAACTTGCGATATAAACACTTAAATCATAAATGGAAATATAAAATAACAATACACTTTGAGCGTAACATGAACATGTACAATAATAATAGATGTGAGGAGAAATTGCAATATAAAATCTCCCCTTATTTTATTAACTTCAAAATTCAATATATAAAAAAAATTATAATAGGTGCCATTGGTTGAACCCTAAGGTTCGCTACCACAACACCATTACAAAATTACTTACAAGCCTTGTGGACAACCAAAGACTCACACCTAAGTGAAATTGAAAACCACAAGCAGAGTCATGCAAAATTTCCTAAAGAGTTTCACCTTGACCCATAAACCAAGGCTCAAGCAAACAAGGTCTCATACGACCTTCCCAAGCCTTTCCCAATATATGCATAGGTCGTGCATAACTCACACCTATCAACCACATTGGGAAGGCAACCAACATAGACTATAAAATGTGTGCATGTCTTGGCTAGTTGGGAGAGCCTCAACTTGCATTTCATTCCTTGACTTAGTTCACTCCATCCTGTGGTTTTGGGCCCTTAATTCTCTTCCCTTTTGTCTTGTTCGCTTATTTTTTTTTCTTGTGAGTTTTGTCCTCTCAACCCTTAGACCTTCTTTTATCTATATGGGTCTACCCGTGCCAATAGGGCATGAATTTTTCTCCAATTGAACCACAAAGCTTGTGCAACTACCCCATTCCATGTCTCCCACCGATTCATTGTTGGCACGAGTGTGCCCTGCACATCCATCTTGGCATGCACGACACATGATGCCAATGCTTGGCACCCGACGCCCCCATTTTCATGCAGTGCACTCGTCACGACGCCTACACTATGATGCCTTAGAACCATCGTGGATGTTGTGGCACAGGTTAGATTTCATTTTGAGTTAAAATACTTTCACTGACTATTCCTAATACTTCAAAGCCAATTTTTTCATTCAAGTGTTATTATGTTCAATTATGTAGCGTAAAATAAACTTCATTCAACCATACAATTCGTGATAACATCAACTTCAACATAAAAAGTGTGATAACTTTCACAACAACATAAAACATAACAAAAATACGATATCACAACTTAAACAATAACCACAATTTCGCAATGGGAGGGGTCGACTTCCCAAATTGTTTGCTAGTTTCATTAAACTGCCTGAAGAATATACAACATTATTTTACAAGTAAAACGGCATGGAAACTTCCTAGCCTAGACCATTGAACTCGCTCCACCAATTCGCAAATCATGAAGTCCCACTTTCACACTCTCGACCTTCCCGAAACGCAAAAGATATTCACCCCAAAGAAGAACTCAATGAATCTTCCTAGTCATAGGGCTCGCGGGTGAGCCTCACCTTACCCTAAACTCATTTTTTGCATCCTTATACAATGTGCGACCTTTTTGTGATTCTTCGATATCGCGTACTCGCCCCTTCTTATGTGACCTATTTCTACTATCTTCCTTTTTTCTTAGTCGAAAATTATTTTCTTTCTTGGTCGAATGCCTCTCCATTATATTTAGATGCATTATACCTCTTTCCTTTTCATGGTCCGACGCCCCTTCATTTAATGAGCTAATCCTTCAATTTTCATGGGTACCCCTTGTTGGGTGCGTGTGTCCCTCGAGCCGACATGCCTATGAGTGTACGAGCACCACATTGTCGCAGCATGCCCCTTCGGCGCTGCATCACCATGCGCTCCACTGCGTGCACTACCTGCCGTTGTCGCCATGTCATTCACTTCATGTCTCAGCTCACCCCTCAACTCACCCCTCACACCGTCGCTTGCCTTGGCTACTACGTATTTTCCATTGTGATTCCCTTGCTTGCCTTGTTCGCTACATCTTTCACATCGTGTTCTCCCGACCCCACCTTCTGTGCGGACAGTCCTTCCGAGTTGGGTAGTTGTCATGTTGTGCGTGTGTGCTCTACCTCATGCGCCCTCCACTATACCCGCCCATGTTGTGTTGTTGGTCATTCGTGCCCATCATGACGTGCCCACTATGTATTTCCCCCGACATAGTTCCTCGGTGCCCCGCCTTCGCGTGAGCATGGCCGTGACATGCCCCTTGAACTCATCTATGTTCCCGTATGTGGACTTGGGCACCCTCCCTCCATGTGGGTACACTTGCTCGCATGAGACACGCTCGTTGTGCATCCAAGTCACTTCCCATCTTGACTTTTCACCACTCCAAATGTTTCCTAGGCAGCATGGGTTCCCATTGGTCTCGATGCCAACTTGGGGGTCGCGACATCCTCCCCCACTTTCAAAAGTTTTTTTCCCTCAACAAAACCATCTTAGAAAAATCCTTTACCAATTCTTCCATCCTCATTACAACAATCGCATGACTTCTTCTATGACTCGCTCCTAGCGTATAACCCGTCGTAACCCCGCAAGAACACCATGTACTATATCCTCATGTTAGTGACTGTCAACTAGCTAATCCAACCATAACACTTTCCTCCGACAAGAACGCATGCATCCTAACATCATCTCAATTTTCTCACGCATCTCTCTATCATACCTACCTTACCACCGTGGTCCGCTTCATCACTTCAAAGTGGCCTCATTTCCCCGGCCAGATGACAATGATCCCATCTTTTTTCTCTAAGTTTAGAAATAGGGTGGGGATGGGAAGGTTGATTCTATCTACCGCCATCTTCATCGTTCTCCAACGTCTTAATTCAAGTGTCCACATATTCCTCTTCTAACCTATAGTATACCTATGATCTTCCTCTTCATTGGTTTTTCCAATTCGCAACCTTGCATTCCGTCATGCAAGCTTACATTTCCTCTATCCTATCCGTCAAGTGAAGCACACTATCCGACAATTTTTTTTATCACTTCCTTCCCGTTCCATGATTTTTTCTTCCGTTCGCTACAATCCCTCATATATTCATTGTTTTTTTTATCCTTGTCCACACTCACTTTTTCTTTTATCTTATACTCACTCTTCGTAGCTCCCATGGTTGGAATACTTAATGGTTCTTACTCTTCCATCGTATATAAATATCTTCTTTAAATGTGGCACGATCAATGCTTCATATGTGTTTCATGAATTCCATTCCAAAAAATACTTCATAATCATCCATACAAGCAATTGTGAAGTCAAAGTTACCTCTACCCATTCACTAATTCTCATTTCCACTTTTTCTACAATTCCAATAACTTTGATTCAAGGGTGAGTTCATCTGCCTTAAGATGTGCTTAAGTTGAAATGAAATTTGAGTCCAAAATTCTTCGTCTCCTCTTGTCACATGAAGTTTTTGGTTGCTCTATTTTTCCACCATAGTGAGCAACACACTCGCCCAAATCTTATCTCCCAAACATACTCAGCCTTGTTCCTCTCCCGGATCATGTTTCGAATAGCTTTTTGTCATTGCCGCAACACTAAAAATATACGTCACAAAAAATTATGTTTGTTCTTCTTTCTTCATTCCATATGACTTGTGAATGGTTGTGGCACTTGATCTCAAAGGACAGCTTCTTTGCCACATTTTCACACTGCACAACTAACATTTCAATGGTTACATCCCTTTCAATTTTCCAATTGTCTTCACTTCATCTTCCTTTGAAGTCTCTCATTTGGCTTATCCGACTTATTCTTTGTATCTTCCACTATTTCTTCGTGATGGTAAAAAAACCTATCAACAACAAAAAATACATCCTCGAGTGTCTTGATCTTCAGAAGCTTTGCCTCCTTGTGATCCTAAGGTTTAAATCCAATAATGAAGTTGAAAACCTTGTTTATCTTTGCCATGTTGGGTAACTCCAAGATCACACTAGAAAATTTTCACCGATAACATTGTGAGACTCCCAATTTATTTTATATACTTTATATTTATACAAGCATCCAAAATTTCATCTCGCTAGATCGAAGTGAGCCAACAATGCTTCTTTAATCTCTTCCTAAGTTGCAATTTCCTCGAATCTTCATTGGAAATCTAATCCATCCTTCTTCTCCACCACATCTTGGTATCCTTCGTTACTAATTGTGAAACAAACTTCACCTTTGCTTCTTCGCAGGTGAGTTCCAATATCTCAAGGTACTAATTTATGTCCCAAATAAAGTTTCCAAGAGTCTTGGTGCTCCTTACTCCATCGTACAAATAAAGTTCCTTTATTTTGATGTGGGAAACTTCACTAATCAAATCTTTCCCAACCACTTTCTTCAAAATCGAAACATCATTAAGAACTTCGGAAAGGCTCGCTAGAAAATTTGCGATATCTTCCATTCCTTGATCTATAGAAACTTCAATTTCCTTCACTTCATTCACATTTTGATCATACCTCCACTCCAAGTATTCATATCG
This sequence comes from Pinus albicaulis, assembly GCA_034641835.2. Classification (NCBI taxonomy): domain Eukaryota; kingdom Viridiplantae; phylum Streptophyta; class Pinopsida; order Pinales; family Pinaceae; genus Pinus; species Pinus albicaulis. Next base: position 736,416,963 of record CM076575.1, read on the forward strand.
TAACTTAAGTTCTTCATGACTTGTTTCATGCACAACGATCTTCTCCTCGTGGTTCGGTGTTCTCTCGCCTTGAGTCCACTTTCAAGTTCAACTCATCTTTGTTTTCATCTCATCAACTTTGTCCAACACCTTGTTCAACAAAATTTCTTTTGTGATCATGTTGGACTCACTCGTCACTTGAGGTTCTTCACCATCATTTTCCATGAGTCAACTTTGTGACTCGAGTTGTGACCATAAACCACCAACTCTCAACTTTGTCACATTGCATTCAACTTGGCCCCCGACTTGCGTTTGTCTCCTCCCTTCTAAAATAAACTTCAAAAAAAACTCTAAAAATGCCACAATTTTGCAAAGTAGCTTTCCGAAAACCAATCGCCATGACCCCATGTTGTGATTCCTTAAGACCACCATGGGCACTATGCGACACCAATGATATTTTTCTTTGAGTTAAACTACTTTCACCCGTGAATATTCCTAACACTTCAACACTTAGCCAATTTCTTTTCATTCAAGTGTTCTCTGTGTTCAATTATGCAAATGTAAATAAACTTCATTCAATCATAAAATTTTTGCGATAACATCAAATTCAACATAAAAGTGCACAAAATTTATGAGAAAAACATAAAACATAACAACAATGTCATATCAAAACTTAAACAATAACCACAATTTTGTAATGGGAGGGGGGAAACTCCCAAAATAGTTCTCCCTTGCTTTTATTAAACTTCTTCAAATAATATACACCAATATTTTACAAGTACAATGGCATGGAAGCTTCCCGCTCTAGACTAGAAAACCTCGCTCTACCCAATTGTACAAATCGTACGCCTTTTCCTCCAATCTCGAATCTGCCCAAAAACCCCAAAATTTTCACCCCAAAACATAACCCAAAAAAATATGCCCAAAGAATACGAGCTTGTTGGGCGAGCTCTTCTTGCTCCCAGGGCTCTCCTTTGATGTTTCCTTATGTGATGTGCAACCTTTTTGTGTTTCGTGATATTGTAAACTTGTCCTTTCTTTTGCGACATGCTTCGTGTATCTTCCTTTTTCTTGGTTGAACTTGCTTCTTCCTTGTTCAAATTCCTCTCACTTATATTTATATGTGTTCAACCTCTTTCCTTTTCATGGGCCTATTAGGGTCCCATAATTTATAGGATCACAAAGGTAGATTAACTATTTTCTATCAACGAGTATCAAAATGTAAATATATTTCATGTTGCAAATGATTTCCAAAAAAAATATAAAAATAAAAAGAAAGAAAAAATGAAAAGAGGGTATTTGAAAAATTAAAAAAATGAATAAAGAAAAATAAAAAGAAAAGAAAAGAAAAAATATAAAGAATAAAAAATAAAGATGAGAACCCCCATGAAAAAATAAAAATAGAACCGAAAGTGGAGCAAATTTAAATGCCACTACTTGATAGATATTTTGATTTTCTAGAATAAATTGAATGTTGTGTAGTTTGCTAAAAATGCCACAATCTTGAGTCATTGTTTAAATAATACCATTTAATACATGATCAAACAAGTTTTCAATTTTTGCTAATTGGATTAAAGAATAAACTTGGCCAAACGCCTAATATTGGCTAATATCATTAGGTAGATGAATACGTTGATTCAATTGTTTAATCTCGCTTTAAATGTTGTGTGTAGCTTGTTAAAAATGCCACAATCTTGAGTCATCGTTTAAATCATACCATTTAATCATGATCAAACAAGTTTCGCTTTTGCTAATTAGATTAAAGAATAAACTTAGCCAAACTTCCTAATCTTGGCTAATATCAGTATAGGTAGATGAATAAGTTGATTCAATTGTTTAATCCGTATTAATGAAAAAAAATAATGGATAGGATTAGAGTATGTTTTTTTTACCCTCAACGCAAATAAAACAAGGGTCTGCACATCCAAATTCACCCTTTTGATCGGTAAAAAATAGTCTTAGATTAGGAAAAAAATTGAGTTCAAAAAAGAGTAAAAGGGTAGAAATGTGATTAATTTTACATGAAAGGCTCATTAGTGCATTTTATCCTAAGTTTTAAATATCATAAAATGTGTGCTATTAGCCCGAGTATTGGGATTATAACGTCTTTATCATAAGTCGTAATGCAAATGTTTTTATCTATTTTTTTCCACCTATATGATAAAGTTGCTAAATGAAAAAAGGTGTTTGTCGCATTCGATTAAGTCATGTGCTACACCCAGCCACACTATCACTTCTGCGCAAATCACCCGTCCACAACCATTTCTAACTTTCCATCCTACCACACCGGTGGGGGGCGTTTGAAAAGTTGTTTTCCTCCCCACTAGACCCACCTCGGCGTGTCACCTCTCTGAACTTCGCACTCCCTCAAAAAACTACAAATTGCCTTGAACCCCCTCCAAAAAGCTGCAAATTTCTAGCCTTTCCCACCATATTTCTCGTGTGCTCCCTCCACTCACATCCTAACACCTGGCCGAGATTGTTACTACCATTAATCTTCCTGGGATAACCGTTTGAATTTGACAACAATCCCGATGCCTCCATCGAATTGTGCCATGACCATAAAAACTCTCCAACGCACCATTTTCAATGATTTTTCCTACGCATTTCTCTCTACACCATACTTTTCAAAATTCTGTCTTTCATCATAGAGCCTTCAAATCCGACGAGGAATTGATAAAGCACATGTAAATCCAATTTTTTTCCACCAAACTCAACTGAGAGACACAATTCCCGGTATTTCTTCACCATCACATTCCTTTTCCCGCATTTTGATTAATATAATGCCTCCCAATAAGAAAAACAATGATGATCCGATCAACCCAATGCTTCATCCTCGTCGATTTTGATCGCATCCTGGGCTTGCATACGAGTGACTGCGAAAAATTATTGAGACAAAGTGCATGTCTCGATCTTTTCAAATAGTATTGTCGATTTAAGGACAAAATACATTGGTCAAACCGATGAAAATCATATCATGCAAATTCAATTTACCTCTCTACATCTTCCTCGACCCATCATTTCCCCGAATTCATTAGGAAATGTCAAATTTGTTATCTACCCAACTAGAGAGCCATTGTAGCCCCAAGTGGGGAAGTTTTTTTCACCATTACTTCAAAAACAATTGATCAGATGATGTAGGTAACTCCTATTGAATCCGATAGACACCTTTTTATGTAGAATCCTTAAAAAGAATTGTATTGGAAGTTAGATTTCTCCAAAATAATGCATATTTTTTATATTTTTTCTGCTTGAAAATGACCAGATTTCCCAAGAACAATCCACCTTATGCTTCTTCCATGTTCCCCGATCAATCCAAACATATAATTTTTGTGCTTTCATGTCTACTAGGTTATTATTCGATGAGTGCATGATTAACCTCTTCCTTGGTTTTTTTGTCAATTTTCTCTACAAATCAAAAATCCTCGGTGACTTTTAATTTTAGTCAATTTTTGGCTCACAACATACATAAAAAAACTCCTAAAGTTACCAACTAAAAGGAGTATACAGAGTATACTTACATTATTTCAAATATGTTCATTTACTACTAAGTAGACAAGTTCCCATGTTTCGATGAAGAAATTAGATGGAGAAAGGAACCCACGAAATGCGTGATTTTCCGGACCTTTTTGGTGAGAAAAGATTCAAATGAGTACACCTTCTCACATAATACATAGAAAAGTTCATTCATCCGCCATGAGCCTCGTCGACAAGCAATACTGCAGGCCAAGAATCAATGAAAAAAATTAACAAGACCTTGCACCTAAAAGAGCAAGCCAAAAACGGAGATTGGTACCTTTACCAAAACCACACGTAGATAATGGTGTATGGGTGTGACCCCGACACCATACGAGGTTGCCCAAATACTTCCCAATGTGAGTATTTTCCCTAGATTATATAACATAAATGATAAATTCAAATGAAATTCATTTTGTCTCGACAAATAAGAAGTCTCACTTTAGAATAAATACATTGGTTGGTCCCTTTATTTGTAACAATAGAGAAGTTGGTGAAGAAACAGCACAAGATCCTCAAGTAAATGAATTTTAATCTTATCTTTACATTGTATTATGATCCTTTGGGCCTAATATCAAAGATGAGGGTGGAACACAAAACCACTCCTTATGTGCACACGCAGAGGCCGTAGATGGAAAGAGGTATGTGAATCAGGCTTTTACTAGAAAAATAACACCTTATAGGAAGCAGAGAGCAAATTTCATTTCCACGTCTACTTGCTGCACTCTACTCCTCAAGAGAAGACAAAGAAAAGACATAGAGAGGAAGGATCTCCTTTATTTGCAGTGAAGTTTAGCAAAGGAATATAAGATAATCTACGAGAAAGAAAAATAAAAGGATTCCTAAGATAGATTTAGGAGAAGAAGCGGAACAACAAGCTACCATAGTGATTAAAGATCCACTCTCTTCGCACAGCTAGGGTAGAAAATTCACAGAGTCCCCAACAACAGATCATCGATGTCACAATATCATCGTGACCTGCACCCAAACATTTGGGCTAATTCTTGGAGATAAAGAGAAGAGTATTTTTTGAAAATACAAAGAGATAAAGCCCAAGAATGAGATCCTTAAAGGCAACACCTACACTCAATTTCGGGAAACAAACTCCTAGTGCTCAAAGTAGGCTTTTATTAGCCTTTGATCTCAAATAAGGGAAGAATGAAAATGGCATTATTACAAGCCCATATTACACATCCACGTAGATTTTGATTAAAATAAAACCTCCTCTCGAATTTTACACAAAAGAAATTCATCCCATCGATCAAATGGAGATTCATAAGAAAACAAGAGACATGATTTTTTCTACTTTGACTAACACTTCTATGAATGCTTCAAAGTTAGCAGGTGTCTCTCACAAATTTTCAATCTCACCCTAAAGATTGAAAGGATTTCATCTGCTGTAAAGGGACACCATAATCAAGTCATTAGAATATCTATTCATAAATATGGGGCATGATCCAGTGAATTTTTAAAAGAAATTTAAGAGTTAATGAAGAAGATAAATGTTGATATTGAGGCACTTAGAAAGAAACTAAAAATTCTAGCAACCGAAGACCCACAAGCTAAAAGAAATAGGAGAATCGGAGAAACAAAAGGAAGACATGCTCAAATTGATCATGGAGAAGAACGCACAATCGAAATATGGAGACGGATATGGATAAATTGATCAAGGAGAAGGAACAAAATGCACAACTAGCTGCATGTTTCCTTTGGATGCGCTTTCCTTCAAAAAATACCAACTACATGTACTTCTACATCAACAACACCTTCGGCCCACAAATCATAGATGTCGCAAGAAAACTCACCAAATCCATGGAAGATATTTCAATACAACCGAAGAAATCAAGAAGTTGCAGGGATAGGTAAAGGCTTTACATGAGCGTAAGAACAAAGTGAAGCTTCACGCATGGCCGAGGCACACATGTCTCAAATATTTATGGAAAGGATACAACGAATAGAAAAAAGAGACATGCATGGGCCAAACCTTAGCCCAAGAAAAAGAGAAAATATGGTCAAATATCCATAAGTTAATGAATGAAATTTGCCTTCAAAGTGCAAATAATTTTTGAACAAAAGGAATTAATCCAAAAAATCCAAAGAAGAAATTATGCAGATCAAAGAAAATTGGGTGATAAGCCCATTGATGCCACTCATATGATCAAATTTCTAAATTGTAAGAATAAATATGAGCCGGACGAAATGGGCGTTGAAAGATAGAATAGAAATAATATTGTAAGTCAAGAAGTTTTTGACTAAAAAGAACATCGTCCTCCAACTGAAGAAAAATGTCAAGGGCACGGAAATTGGTTTTTAATCAGCTTTTTTTTCAACAATGTTGAAGTGGTTAATAAAAAAGGGTCCGCCAAGTTTATTTGTGATAATTGACAAGTTGATTACCTTGGAGGACTACAACAAGAATTTGAGATATGTGGTTAAGGAAAACTCCAACTATGCGGGCATAAAAGACAAACGATAACAGGGAAGGTTTTTCTCGAGGCAAGTGGAGAATGATTTAACCATACAACATGAGGAAAATCACATCTTTGTCATCAAGCCTACTTTTTTGAAGTACACCTGAAGTAGATGAGATCTATAGGAGGGTGACTAAATTGTAAATTTTGAATGAAGAAAGATGGGAGAAGTTGTGTGAGTTACTAGATTAAGTGAGTAACTCTATCTTTAGTCGTAGAAATAACAACGCAACAAGAACCAAATTGACGTATCAACAACAACGTCCTTTAAATCGTGAGCCACCTTTCAAACAGCTCCAACTTGCCATATTAGTTTGTAATAGTGCGTATATAATATGTTTTAGATTTATCTAAAATATATCCCGACTAGTTATGACAGGATTTTTTGTAAATATTTTTATAAATACTTCGTCGAAGTATTGAGGGTTGATTTTTGCATTCCATAAGCTATTTTACTAACGCATTTGAAGGTTTTATTAGTAATAAAAAGGGAATTCTTCATAGGATTCATGTGTTGGACTATTTGGTGATGTGTTTCTATCACTCGTCTACGTGATTATTATTTTTCCATACTTATGTATTCTTAAATCTGAATTATTTTACATATGAGTTGATGAAAAAAAATTGTTGAAACGTGCACTCTAATTTTGGTTGTGGGTAATTTAAATGTTTTCCTTTGATACCAAGTTAAAGAATTCTTAACTTCTCTTTAGCTTCAATTGAATCCATTTATTTTCTTCTATTACATTTGAATTAAATCTAAAAGCTCTAATTACTTCACCTACCTTGCCCCGTGAAAATCTTTTGAAAATCCGAGATAGACCCATGTTAGTTTGCGGACTCCATAGCCCAATGGAAGTTTAGGGAATTAATTCAACCAAACCAATTAAAACAAATCACAAACAATCAAACAAACATTTTTGCATTAATAACTAGCGTAAAAACATCAATGCAACAAAGCTAAATATGACAGAGAGATCCCCCTCTAAGCTTAGGAAGGCTAGATCCTAAACTCTAAAGTGGTTTTATGGCTACACTCATGGTTTCTTCCACAACTCTGAAATTACAAAGCATTAACATGGTGTCAAATTCGTTGGGGAAGAACACATTGTGAACTTTTGCAATTCATTTCAATGATTAAAGAAGATTTATTTCAGAAAGCTAATGTTTTAATTTTCAAAAATAAATGTTCAAAGCTTCTACACATTTGTAGACAATAGTGTCTCGTGTGTTTAAATTTTTTAGTTATGGCTCCTAAAATAATCTACACTAGATATCATCCCGATCCAAAATCAAATCAAATCGTATATGAACCTTAAAACTTATTAGAAAAAAAGAGTTTAAGTCGAGAAGTAGTAGTCCCCCACCGAGAGAAAAATATCTCCCCGGGGTTTTTGTTAATTTATAAGATATTGGAGTTTGACATACCATTCGAAAGTCTATTTAGAACTAAATCGTAGAGTTGTGTTGAATAAATGGTGTTTGATCAATCACTTCGCAACCCTTTACATATGAAAGTCAACCTATTGAACTAAAATCTAATTTGCAAATTCTCCAAAGTTTTGAAAAATTACAGGATTTAGTATCCGACCTTGGTCAAGTTGTGCATGAATCTTATGTTCAACAATCTATTGAAATCTCATCATTAACAATAGAAACATCTTCCTCTTCTTTTCAATCGGGCTTTCATCCTACATCATTTAGCCCTACTTCCTCCATAATTTCGACTACTTCGGAATAGTATATCAAACAATGCTTAAACCTATAGTAATAACTCCTACACCCACACCTCGCATACCCTCATCTATCGTTCTTCCACAAATCCCAATCATGGCAGCAAGATATGCTCCCTTGGTTTTGGATGCACCTTTTCGCACAATATGCCTCGTGAATACCAAAATAAAATTCCTCGCCTTTAATGGTACTCGGACCCACCACTTCTAAAAAACATGTTGACGTAATGATTGAATTTTTTTTATCTTCAAGAAGTCGATGAGGAATATGTCAAAATGAGGTTGTTTTCTCAAATTCTAACCAGGGAATTTGAAAATGGTTCAGAGCCTTAGCACTAGCTAGTCTTAATTATCTCAATTATTTTCACCAATCATTCCTCAATAGATGGGAGATAAAGAAAAACCCTCTTCAAATCCTATCGAATATGATAACATTAGAATTTCCATGGAGAGAGTGTGTATGATTATTGCACCATATTTAACAATGTTTACAATGCAATTCCGCAAACATTAAACACCCTCAAGATTTAGCCCTAATTAAATTCCATGATGGTTTCAAAGTCGTCATGTCTTACTAATTAAGAGAAAGAAATAATTAAACCTTAGAAGAGATGCAGCGAGATGTTGTAAGTGTAGAGGAAAATTTGTTAGCCAAGAGAGATAGACTTAGGATTGAGATGAGGGTGACAATAAAATACCATCAACATCTACCTCTCGATTCTAAGTTAGTTTCCTAGTTAGAACAATGTAAAGAATGATAGAGAGAATCAACATTATCGATAGAACCCCTCCAAGAGAAAATATAACCTGTCCTCAACTATAAATCCTAATTTTAGGAAGAACCCACCAAAAATTAAACAAAGAGAACAAAAGGGATCCAAACCAACGAGATAAGGCCTCATTTTCAAGAAAACTATGTCGATGAGGAGGGTGAAACAATGAGATACCTTAGATGATACTTACATCAAATTAATGGGGATAAATGATGATGATTTTGTGTTTCATGCTCGTGAAGAACAAGAAATTTTTATGCTCTCCCACAAACAAGTTAATTCTCAAGAATCGATGACTATAAACAAGGTTTTGAAAATGTTATCATGGAAATTCACATGTAGTACAACATTAGAAGTAAGAAAACCACATAGATAACCCTACCAAGAAATATGTTGAAACTCAAGGTAAGAATACAACATATACTCTTGCAAAGAAAACCCTTGAGATTCTTCCTAAAAAGAGTCCATAAAATCCAACTAAGGAAACATTTGATACTATCTCAAAAACAACTTAGACAAGTACATTCCAACCACTAGCCGACTCAAAAGAAAAACAACCAAAATATATGTTGTAGTGAAAGACCGTATTTCCCTAAACTTTAATAGAGCCCATACATCCTTCAATATTGAAAATGATTTATCAAAGCTTAAAATACTTCCAATAATTGATCTTATGATAAAGAATGTATATAGGTCCCAAGTAATGAAATCTCTCAACATAGGGGAAGGGGTGGATATAGTCAATTTGAATGATGACCAACCTCGAAATTTTGTTTGGACTTGAAGTAGATGGAAAAACTCAAAAAAGGAGGTGTACCTCCATTCTATATTAGCCTAAACATTCATGACTAAATTTTTTCATAATTCCATGCTATATTTAGGAGCCTCATACAACTCGATGCCTAAGGATGTCATGGAGAAACTAGGACTGGACATCACAAGATCGTATAAATATTTTTACACTTTGATTCAAGAAAAAGTGAAGTACTTAGGTCTTATTATGGATTTGTGTGTTACTTTAGCACAAATTCCAGCTAAGATTCTCGGTGATGGATATAGTTGCTGCGTACATACCCCCTAAGTATGGCATGTTATTGCCTCTCGCTCCAAGTTATGGGATCCAAGTTGCAAGGAACACTACAGATAGGGCATGACCTTTGCTACTATCCTTGTGTTTGGTCAGCAAAGTAGGTTATATAGGGAGACACTAATGAAGTTCATGGTCGGTATCTAAGAGAAGCCCCACAACTATCCTTTATACTCTATTCACTCAGTACCTTGACTCATTCATACCGTATAATTATGGGGATATGGAAAAACACATTGCCAACTTAGAGATTGATATCTTTGCAATCAAAGAAAACAAGACAACAACAAGTGGGAACATAATACCCAAGATACATCCATTTGGAATATGGAATTTTATGGACTTGTTTGTAAAGAGGGATCGAGGTGAATATGGAATTCAAACCCGAGAACTAACCATGTAGAGGGACATTCATATAGGCTGAAATTTTTAGTGTACAAATAATATAGTAGAATATGAAGCATTGATACTAGGGTTACAATTTTTGAAAAAACTTGGTGCTAAAAGGATTTCCATTCATGGAGATTCAAAGTCGATAATAAAATAAATCAAGGGAGAATATTCTACTAAACACCCTAGATTAAGAACCTGCGTAAATATTGTCCTATATTTTTTTTGGAATGTTTTGATGAGTATGACTTATCCGTAATCTTGAGAAATCAAAATTTTCTAGCTAATGGTCTAGCCACTTTTTTCAAGCACTTTCTAAAAAAAATTATTTTCGTTCTACTCACCAATACACACAAGGGAGGTTAAACGCTGTGCCAACGGTCCCGGCATAATGTTAGATATTGGCAAATTTTTTGGGAATGATCAAAAAAATTAAAAAATGTTGCAATCCAAGGATGAGTTTGAAGAATCCAACATTGATGAAGAGTGTGAGTTGGAAAATAATGTAGATGTAAAGTTTTATTTAGAAAATCCGTTAGGAAACCATGAAAATAAAGATGTAAATAAAGTAGAATTACTAGAGAGGGTAAATCAAGAAACGGAAGGGAACTAGAAATAATCCAAATGAAATATAATCATTTACCCAAAGTATTAGTTCCCTTAGAAGAGTTGTTTTACTTTAATTATGTAGCCAAGAAAACCCAAAATTGAACCCACAAGATCCGAAGTGGAAGACCGCAACATAGGAAATGAACAAGACCCAAAATGTTAAAATTGTCTAGATCAATACCCCCCGGGTGAAAAGAAGAAATATATCATTATGTTCAAAGAATTTATTGATGTTTTTTCTTGGAGTTATGAAGACTTAAAATATTATGACACTAGCATAATACAACAAAAAATTCCAATTAAATAAGATCGAGAAAACCTTTCAAACAAAAAAATCGAAGGATAAATCCAATGTTGTTTCCTTTAATTGAAAAGGAGGTTAATAAAAATGCATGATGCCAAGATTATAGTACCTTTGAGGTACTCTAACTTGGTATCCACAGTCGGGCTCCAACCAGGAAGAAGACAAGTGAAATCATACTTTGTCCGTATTTTATAAATCTTAATAAAGTCTCACCGAAAGACAATTACCCCTTACCTACGATGGATCACATTTTACAAAAGGATAGTTGGCTCCAAAGAGAATTTCACTTTTAGATGGTTTCTCTCGGTTATAACTAAGTTTTAGTTCACCCTAATGACCAAGATAAGACAAAATTTACTACTCGATGAGGTACCTTCATGTATGTGAAGACGCCTTTAGGATTGATGAATGTTTGAGCTACATTTCGCAGAGAGCAATGGAAATTTCTTTTGTTGATGAAGATTCATAGTCATATATATGTGATGATGACATCGTTTTTTCCAAAATAAATGATTATTTTCTAACATTTGGGGAGAGTATTTGAGAAGTGTAGGATGTTTGGCATTTCCCCGGTCCCAAGGAAACACCATTCGACCTAGAGGAAGGAAAATTTTTAGGAATATCATTTCCAAACACAGAAATTAGAATTGATCCCAGTAGTATCAATGCCATTTTGAAGATAAGTTATCCTAGGAATGTGAAAGAGCTTAAATCATTTATTCTAAACTAAACTTTATAAGAAGATTTATCCAAAACCTTATAGAAATCCTCAGGAACTCAACCAACATGTTAATAAAATACACATAAGTAAAATGGAGTATTGAGGCTAAACAATCATTTCACCAAGTTAAAAAAATCTCTCTAACAAAAGCACATGTATTAATCACTCTCACTTCACTAAATATTTCATAATATTTTAATTTTCATCCGAACTAAACTGCGTTGTAGTAGTCCTCTTGCATAAAAAAACAATCAAGGACATGAGCAACCCATTGCTTTCTTTAGCAAGGCTCTAAGAGATGTCACCCTAAAATATAATATAATGGAGAAATAGGAATTTTATCTAATAAAAGCAATTAAGGGTTTCAAAGTATATATTCTTCATTCTCACATATTGATTTTGTTCCAAACTCGTGGTAAAAAATATCCCGACTAAAAATTGACCCGATGGGAGGAGAGGTAAGTAGATTACCATTATTCTTGAATATGATATTTAAATTAAACCCACCAAGCTCATTAAAGGTCGAGGGGTTAGCTAAGTTAATGGTTGATTCTAATTTTCATGCTTTAGGTATTAATTTTATAGTCTGCATTTGATGACCAAGAAGCAGCAACTCCACAAATAGATGAGGCTTTTATGACCTCTCCCCGGTATGCATCTTCATTTTTTGTAATTGTTAAATTTACAAGCTCCTCCCGGTATGACAAAAAATGAAAGCTAGATTTCTCAAATTAAAGGCTATGAAATTTTGTATCCCTGGACATTCATTTGCATTGGAAAAGTGTTGAGATTCAACAAGAAATTTTTTTGCACCCATAGATCCTAGTGAAAATTAAGCACCAACACTAGGGTGGGGCCCACAAAGCTATACTTAGGTTCATGTCCATTTTTATTATCCCTTAATTTATATGGACATTAAAGTACAATATATTCTCAATCCGGACTTTAAAATAGTTAATCTGAAGTGGAAAATTAGTTAGCTAAGTGAATTTCGAAAGTTAGAGTTTGGTTGGTGGGACATGGAGAGTAATTCTGTTAACTCGAGTGATTTTAGTTGTAACGAGTTAGAAGTGCAAATGGTGCATGATTTTGTGCAAGTTGTAAATATTTTAACTCGCTTTAAGTGAGTAAAACTCAGATTGTGCTAGTTGTAACTCGAATATACGAGGGAGTGAGAAATCAAGTGAATTAAATATTAATTAATTCACATGTAAAGCGATCTCACATGCAATCGAAGATTTACTATTATTAACCGCATGCATGTCGTATCCAATGGATACCTAGTTGAGTTCTAGGTGAAAGGGAAGTTGACTATCATTTGTGACATTATCCACTTGCACACATGCAATGACACACACATCGTATGTTCCCATGATACTTGCGTGACCAAGACATGCAGGATTGCATCAATTCATGGATTGCAGTTCAATAGGGATTGTGCAGTGAATGCATGATGTCTCTGGAGACATGAATTGGCTAAGAGATTTGCCAATTTTTGTATGACAATGTGAGACAATTATGATGTACCGAGGGATATTGTGAGAAGAGTTTTGTATGAAATTGTTTCATGATCCATGATATAATATACAATATAATATATTGGGGTTTTTAGCTGCAATATTTCCCTGTGAAATTATTTGTGTTGTGTGTGATTGATCTTTCTTCATGTTCATGTGATAGGCAATTGTGTTTTTTAATTCCGCAAATATTTGTAGAAGCGATTCAAAGTATTTAACTTTAGAACATTGTTAGATCGGTGAATCGAAGATATACATGCATATTGTATAATTTATAGATGGTACTTTGAGTACCGTGAAATTGCAGTGTAAGTAGGAGCCGAGTTTGTGACTCGGATAGAATTCAAATTTGAAGAAATAATTTTTTTGGTGTCAGCACTAATTCAAGATCGAAATGAATTTCAATGGCTTGAGGTTAGAGTATGCACTCGAGGTCAGCTCGAACTAAATTTCTTGAGGACAATATGGATGTGGTACTCAAAGACAATGGCTTGAAGGAATTCAATGGAAAAATATGTTCCTAAATCCATATGTTGCAGACAAGCCGCTAATCTTGATGCATTGCAAAAGAAAGTGGTAAAGGCAAGGAGGATCTTGTTGGAGGGAGTACGAGACCAAATTTTTCAAGCCTCCATGGGAAAGCGACACCATATGCTATGTGTAAGGCTTTGACAGATCTATTCCAGCAAGCAGCCGACCATAGGAAATTGGCGCTCAAAGATAAACTCAAGAAGATTAAGATGGGAAAGGACGACACCATTCCAAGGTATCTCACAAAGTTTGTCAATTGTCGTGGATGGACTGGGAGTGGGAATGACGTCCCTCGATGATGATTTGGTGAGTTTGGCTTTCCCAGACTTCCTAATAGTTGGCACAATATGAAGACTCTATCAACTCGACGTGAAAAAATTGTCGGATTGGGAATGACTATGGTCGGATCCGTGTAGGAGGAGTTCAAATAGTACAACAGAGATGGCTTTTCATCAAACCATGATGATGAAGAGGATTTTGATTTGGCTTCCATGGCGATGAAGGGGAAGGGGAATAAATTCCATTCTAAATCTAAGTCTAAAGGGAAGAAGCAGGACATGTCCAAGGTGAAGTGTTTTCACTTACGAACATGGGCATTTTACTACTAACTCAGCCCATAAAAAGAAGAAGAACAATAAGGTTGTTGGATCTATAGATGGTGAGACCCTTTGCTTGCAATTTGAGCTTTACTTCTCCTTTATTTCATGCATGGTGTCAAGTGTATTGATCGGTGGTATTTGGATACTGGTGCTTCCTTTCACATGATGGGAGATAAAGAATTTTTTCGCTGACTTGGAGGAGAAAGTTCTCCCGTATGCATATTGAGATGGGCGACGATGAATGGTATAGTGCTACCAAGATTTGTACCATTACCTTTCATATGGATTGAGGTAAACCATTTCAATTAAAAAGATGTAATGCATGTTCAAGGTCCGAAGAAAAAATTTGGTCTCACTACAATGTTGGAGGAAAGAGGCTATGATATTGTTTTTAGTGATGGAAAAGCTTTCCTCGCGATGCATAAAACAAATCCGTCTCAAGCCAAGAGGATAGGGATTGGAGTTAAGAATATCTACAAGATGGAGGTAGATGGTTGCGCCGCCATGATGGGGAAGGTAGAAAAAGTGGTGAGCTAGGATGAGGGTGAATTATGGCACAAGAGATTGTGCCATCTTCGTGGAGCCTTGAAAGTCATGTAAAAATATCTACCGGACTTCCAATGGGAACACTCGCTTAGTTAGATCGTTGCAGGTTGCACCATGGGTAAGTATAAATTCCACCTTTCATGAGAAGGAGAATTATGCTTTGGGGATCCTCGAGAGAGTTCACGTAGACGTGTGTGGACCATTTCGCTTTCTTCAACAACAAAACATAAGTAATATGTAATATTTGTTGAAGAATTTTATCGTAAATTTTGGATATTCTTCATGTAGGAAAGATCAAACATTCTCTAAGTTATGTGAGTTTAATGCATTGGTGGTAAAAAGAGTCGAGGAAGCAAGTGAAGGCCCTTAGGAGCGATAATCGTGGAGAATACATCTCTAACGAATTCAAGAAATTCCCCGCAAAGAAAGAAGGATTTATAAGAGAACTCATAGTGCCTCATAACCCACAATGCAGAATGGGTCACTGAGAGGAAGAACCGTAATGATCGTGGGTGCAAGACGAGCGATGTAGCATGATCGGGGCCTACCAATGCATTTGTGGGCTGCAATCATGCAACACCGTGGTTTATGTGCGCAACCATTGTCCTCATAGAGTACTTGGCATGAGTACACCTAAAGAAGCTTTCACTCGGTAAGAAACCGCATGTTTCACACTTTAAGATTTTTGGCTCATCCGTCTATGTGCATGTGACTAAGGACGCTAGGAAGAAGTTGAACTGAATCGCTAAATTTGGGATTTTTTTTGTGGTACTTACGTAAACACCCCATAATTATTGTGTGTATTTTTTAAACAAAAGAATGATTGTTGTGTGACAAAGATATAAAATTTGATGAGGGAAAGGCATGTGGTTGTCCCCTTGAGAGCGAGCTAGACTTGCATGCAGGAGGAAATGTTGGTTCCCAAATATGAGTCTCAAGATGTGGATCTCGCCACATGAGGAGGTTCATGAAGTGGAGGAAGCCACTCATGCAAATCCATCCATCGTAAATGGTATAAGGCACACCAATTTTAAGCCGATACTCGAGCCTTAATGCCGCACATAATGTAGCAACCCCTACTTCACAACGCAGCATGCAGACAATATCCCGACTCGATTTACTAGATACATGGCTCTCATGAGAAAATGTATTGTGACTAAACCATCTTCCTTTTAGGAAGCAAGGCAACTTGGGTTGATGCAATGGTGGAGTATGACTCCAATGTCAAAAACAATGCATGGGAAATTGTCCCAAGACCTATTGAGAAATCAAGTGGTAGGTTTGAGATGGATCTACAAGGTAAAGTAAGTCATCGATGGGAGTGTGGAGAAATAAAAGGCCATATTTTTGGCTCGAGGTTTCTCATGCATCGATGGGATAGATTATGATGAGACCTTTTCACCTGTCGCAAGGTACTCTTCCATAAGGACCATCCTTGCACTCTTAGCGCAGTATGGCCGGCACATTCATCGATGGATGTGAAAAACCGTGGTTTCTACTGGGATCATTTATGAATAGGTGTACATAGATCAGCCCGAAGGTTTCAAGATCTTAAACAATGAGTCTCATGTGTACCGACTCAAAATATCATTTTATGGGTTGAAGTAAAGCACCCTGTGCTTGGTACACTGGATAGACAGCCTATTTCATCGACTAGGTTTCATCAAAAGTGAAGTAGATGCAAACCCCGTACTCGCATTGTGGTTGAGGGTAAGATATTTATCATTATTCTTTATTTTGATGATTTAATTTTTACCGGTGATGAGAAGTCGACATACACTCATGCAAGGAGGATCTTGCAAGGGATTTCGAAATGAAGGATATGGGCCTCCTTCATTATTTCCTTGGATTGGAAATATGGCGTCGAGATGGTGAACATTTTGTGTCTCAAGAGTATTCAAAGGAGAGATCGTAAGTTTAACATGGAGAGTTTCCCAAACTCCATGGATACCCTCTTCCAGGAAATTGGAGGAAAGAGGATGCTATTTCTCGAGAGGTAATGAATGCTACCGTCCATCTACGCTAGTGGGTTCGCTAATGTATCTAGTGAGCATGAGACCATACATTTTCTATGTTTTTAACCAACCGAGTCAAGATATGGTTAAGCCTACCAATATATTTTAGAAGGCGGGGAAGTATGTTATGAGATACTCCGAGGCACATTAGAGTATGGTCTATGGCACAGACATGACTTGGATGGGAGTGAAGTTGCATGGCTTCATAGATGTAGATTGGGGCTCGGAAGTCCATCGTACGTAAAGAGCACATCATAGATATTTAGCATTGGATCTATAGTTTTTTTCTGGTACAACAGAAACAAAGATCCGTGGCACTCATTTCTGCTGGAAGGCGAATACATGGCGAAGTCAAGATGCATGTGAGGCTATCTCGGATGAGAAATATCTTGGTTTGTTTGTTCGCTTCTCATATGGATCCGACTGGATTCATTGTGATAACGAGTAGATTAAACTTCGATTAATCTAGTGTTTCATGATAGGTCCAAGCATATAGATATCCGGTACCATCATCTTAGATATCGGGGTGCAAAGGAGAATCATGTTAAGCTTTAGTAAATTCCCATGGAAGATCGATGTGATATTCTAACGAAGGCGCTCACCAGAGAAAATTCGAATACCATAGAGACAGATTGTTGTGAAGGATAATCCATTTCTTGTTGAGAGGGAGTGTTGATATTTAACAAGAAATTTTTTTGGCACCCATGATCCTAAGCACCTATGACTAGGTGGGGCCCAGCTGTGCTATACTTAGGTGCATGTATATTTTTAATATCCCTTGAAATTTAAATGAACATTAAACTATTATCTATTCTCAATGTGTACCTAAAAATAGTTAACCGAAGTGGAAAAACTCGCTTTAGCTAAGTGAATTTTGAGTTAGAGGTTGATGGTGGGAAATGCAAGAGTAATTCTAGTTGTAACTAAGTGATTCTAGTTGTAAATGCAGTTGGAAATGTAGTGGTGCATGAGTTTGTGCAAGTTGTAAATATTTTAACTCGCTAAGTGAGTTAAACTCAGCTAGTGCTAGTTGTAACTCAATATACAAAAGAGGAGAGATCAAGTTAATTTAATATTAATTAATTCACATGTAGTGATCTCACATGCAACTAAAGATTTACTATAATTAGTTGCATGAATGTTAGACCTATGGGAGACCCTGTATTGAGTTCTAGGTGAAAGGGAAGTTGACTATCATTTGTGACATTATCCACTCAGCACATGCAAGCACACACACATTGGATGTTCCCATGATACTTTTCACAGCCAAGGCAGTAGGATTGCATCAATTCAGTGGATTGCATTCAATAGTGGATTGTGCTAAAGAAGGCGTATTATCTAGAGATAGTAAATTCGCCAAGGGATTTTTCCCAGTGTATGACAAACAGTGAGACAATTAGTCGATGTACTCGAGTGCTCTTGTGAGAAGATTTTTTATGTGTAATTGTTTCATGATCCATGATATAATATACAATGAAGATAGTGTTTTTAGTCGAAGCTTTCCCTAGGAAATTATTTGTGTTGTGTGTGATTGATTGTTGGAATGGGGTTCCTTAACCGCAATTATGTCTAGTTCTATAATATTTTGTAATATTTAGTCTAGCATAGGGGGGTTTGGGGAAGGACAAACCCCAATGAATTTTAATGGGTCAAAGGGTAGACTAGGTCTCGCAACCACGCTTTACGACTATAGGATAGCGCAGCTAGCATGATATAAATAGATAGATGAAATCGAGTCTAAAAAGGTAGAGAAGAATGAAAGGGGAATACGAACTTGTGATTTGTTGTTAATTTTCTGGGTAAGGGATCCCGCCGGGTTGTGTAGCACGATACCCCGAGCCCGCTTATAGTAGGTACCTCTCAGCTATGTGTGCGGGTTGATAGATAAATTATGTAAGTGAATGTTGAAGTGTTAATGAATTATAAGAACCTTTATCCGATATTGGAATACGTCCCGTGTTATGTTATGAGCTACACTACCTATTGCTTCCGAGTTATATATGTATGCTGGGATAATTGTTATTAATTGATGCGCACATGGATATGAAGCCTTAGAAATTAATGAATGCGTATATCTAAACGTGTTAGTACTAATTTGCTTCTATTTCACCATTCTCTTATGTTCTATGGGCTTCGCACAAGGTATCTACTTAAGTATAATTTCCGTAAGGTTTCTAGGTTGGAGCTTCTCCAAAGATAAGTTTGCTATATATCTAAAGCGACCCCCTTTTATTAATTTTATCTCTCTCAGGGTGCGGAAACATAGTTCCAACACCCTCCCATACTACTTCGAGTGAGAACTTGACCCGCTCTAAATCAGCCATTTCCAAAAGGGCTAGCAAAGATTTGTGGTTTTTTGGAAAAATTTGGAAACCCAACCCCACTGTTCAAGACCTTCAAGCCAACAAATGGTTCCATTTTTCGGGACCGGGAGAATTTTGAGAGAGGGATTGGGTAATGCCATGGGGTCATTGGTAGCCATTAAAACATGAGTTAAGAATGGTTCAAAAATTAGATTCAGGAATTTTCCCTAAAATAGAATAGGGAGTGAAAAGTTGTCCATGGAAGAGTGGAAAAATAGATATATTTTTATGGAAGTGCACGAAATCTTCTTTGTATCCTTTGCAAATGATTTACAAGAGTGGATGGCTCCTGTGCTAAGTGTGAACTCCGACTGCTCGGAAAGACGATTAAGTCACGTTGTGGACCCCCCGAGTTGATCCAACAATTGGAAGAGACCGATAATAATATTACCATAAATGTAGATCACTAGGTTAATATTATATTGGGAGATTCGTGACGTAATTTGTTGTTGATCAATTTGTATCATATTTGGAAGTGGAGCGAAGGTTATTCAAGGTATTTAGAGGTAATTTCCTAAAACCCTACAGCATTGTTGATTAAGATGCTATTGAGTGAAAAGGGTGTCTTGTGTGGCCACACTCTAGTGAATGACCTGACTGCAGTGGGAGCACAACACAAAGTCAGAATATTACCAAGTTAATAAAGAAGGAGAAATATTGGTATACATTCCCTTAAGGGAATCACTTGAACTTAACCAAGGAGGGGTTGCGCAAGGTGGAACCAAATTTCCCTGCCCACACTCCGGATAGAACCCACATAAGGGTAAGAATTCTCATCACACACTCCTCCACCACCACGTGAGGAAGACATGGCCATGCACATGAAGATACCTACCTTTACGCTAGGGACGAGCACATGGATCGATTCTCGGTTCGTATGTGAGTCCGCATGGATCGCGCGACGTTAACAATGATGCTATCAAACAAGCATAGATATCCATAGCTCTTCGAGGAAAGGGCCCTAGATTGGTTTAGTGGGATATATTGGTCAACACGCAAAAACATCAAGACAAGATATTAAGAAATACCTAAAGCACCACTTTCGAAGCCTAAGTCATACTCTCAATGTGTAGTCGAACTAAAGGATTTTAAGCATGTGGACGTACAGTAGTCTGCCTTGGAAACTGAAAACAACGATTGAAAAATGTTATCAGCGATGGGGGATTTTTCTATGAAGATAAGCATCATAAATAATGGTTTATTGCTATGCTATTACCACACTTGCATGCACCCATGGGACAACAAAATATCGCTCAAGAGGAAGCTCTAGAGATTTACATGAAATTAGAAGTTGCACAAAATATGACACGCAGCTCACAACCCTGCTGCATCCGAACCAACTAGAGGCAACGCGCTTAGAAATTACAGAGCTTGCGCAAAAGGATCGTGGTAAGGAAGCTAGTCCAGATATTTGGTGCATACGCTATAGGGTGTTAGGTCATACGTCTGAGGATCAATTCCCCTTGTTACCGGATTATATGCAGGTCAAGGGGCTAAGCCCTTTACGACCTAGGGAAATGGCTGGTGCTAGTAGTCCTATGCTATGGTGTGATGATTTTCGGGTGGCAGGAAGAAATGATACAAATCATTGCCCACGATTGGGTGCTTATGTTCTAGAATTGAAACAATAATGGTGCAGGTTTTGCTTGTCTGTAGGTCATGATGAGCAAAACTGCCGAACACTCGACCTCATGGTAGATAGGGGCAACTTATACAGGATGCAGGTGGACCCCTCATCACCACTATCTCGTTCGTTATAGGGAGGATCTCTCGTAAGAGGAAGGGGAGGGAAAAGAGGGGAGAGTGCAGGTCGAGGACGAGGACCACTGATCTCTTAAAACCATGGAGACGTAGGGATTTCGCATGAGATTTCCTGAACCATGCGCACCAATCCTGTAGATATTGCATGTAGTTCTATCACGTCATCGAATATTTCCCAATACTAATAGCAAAAATGCAGGAGAAGCAGCAGACACCTACGCAGAATGTGCAAAGGGTTAAGGTGGAACCACGAGAAAATGGACCATGTATCAATGTGATCACCCATAGCGGCATTAACACTAGGGGAGCTAAAGAAGAGGCTACAATTGAACCACTAATCCAGGATTCTGGGAAAAAAAAGGAAAGCTTAGATCTAAAAAAGGAGAAATAAACCTTCATAAAAGCTCACAGGGAGATGACCGAAGACAAATTACCTACTATGGTAGGTCCAAAAGCAGGCAAAGCAGTTAAACCATTCCTCTAGGCATGTATGAAGCTGCTGTGCAACCAGAAGGCCATAGAGAATCTCCAAGAATTAATAGATAGCTGCACATAAAATATTGCTTTATAGCCAGAGGTTAAAACTGTGAATGCTTATACAAAAACAAAAAAAGGACAGGATGGGAAATGCGCATGACTGCGCAGATTGGGGACTACGAAATGGATCAAGTCATCCTTGATTTGGGATCAGACGCAAACATCCTAACCAAGCAGATCTGGAAAATAATGGGGGAACCTAAGCTAGAATGGTCGACTATTCAACTATGGATAGCTAATCAACAAAAGATTATCCCACTGGGACGATTGACAAAGGTGGTGGTAGATATTGCAGGTGTTAAAGCTTACACTGATTTTGAGGTAATTCAGATAGTGGATGACGCGGACCCTTACCCTGCACTCTTAGGCTTGGATTGGGCTATTGACATGGGAGGTATCATTAATTTAAAAAGAAGGAGCATGATATTTGAAGGTGAAGGCACAAGGGTGATAGCTACATTGGATCTAGTAAAGGGGAGTGGTACACCGAATCAATACAGGAGGAAGAGGATGTTGATCACATATACAAGATGACCATCTGAGACGATGACTAGATCAACCCCACAGTTGATGACATGTTATGCTAGGAAAAAGAGATCGAAAGATTATTTGACTTAGAGGAAGAGATAGAAAATTGGCAGAAATTACTGTATGACGTATCTATGTTGAGGTGTCTCAAGGTCACAAAAAGCTTCCAATGCATCTCCTCAGAGGTAAGAGAAATACCCTACTTTGTTGGCTCTGGTAATGTGAAGGATTTCCTCAAAAATATTGAAGCAACTGTCCCTGAGGAATGAAGATTCTGGGCCCTTGAATTAACCATGCATGCAACCCCCGTGCATTGGTGGGAAACCCATAAAGGAGCCTTTCAGGATTGGGGGGAATGCTGATGGATGATGATTTTACGATTTGACCCACCAGTAAAACTACCGATGGAGCTCTGGTCAGGACGAGGGGATCCGCACAAGCACTTGGCTTCCTAGATGGAAGTATGGAAGGGAAATTCCTGGAGTGAATGGTTCCATAGGTTTGCTCACATGTTGGGACCAATCCCTACCACTTGGTATTTAGACGTGGAATTACACCAACGTACCCAACACTAGGGTATGATGGTTGAGGATTTTATAATGACGTTTGAATTGATAGGAATAACTGAGAAACTCAATGAAGCCCTGCAAGATATAGATGATCTGGTCTTTAAAGAGTCCCTCCCTAAGCAGGAACATATTGCACCAGCCTGGGATGTGCAAATACAAGACATTATAAACTGCAGAAATTTGTCAATAGAAGGCTGTGATGAGGATCCCCGGAATAGCACTATTGCAGGGTTAGAAAAAGAACGTGTTGTTGTAGGTCTGTTGCTGCAAGCAATTGATGTCACCAAACCTTTGAAACTGAAGGAAGTCAATATTGGCATGGAAGAGCAACCCAAGATGGCCAAGATTGGGGATTACTGGGATGAGGGCATGGTGGGAAAGATCACAGAATTTCTAACCGAATATCAGGATCTATTCCCTACTAAGTTCTCCGAACTTAAGGGGATCATAGGGGATATGGGAGTCATGAGAATTACATTGAAGACAGATGCACGACTGGTCAAACAACGTCCCTATCTCTTGAACCTGAAGTACAAACAAAAAGTTAAGGATAAAATTGAGAAAATGGTGGCTGCAGGTATTATTGAACCAATGGAGCAGTCAGATTGGGTAAGCCTTATGGTGGTCCAGGAAAATTATACTAAAGGGGAGATAAGTATCTGCGTAGATATGCGCAAGTTAAATGATGCTTGCGTACATGATCCTTTCCCTACACCATTCTCCGATGAGATCCTAGGTAACGTGGGAGGTCAGGAAGCATACTCATTTACTGATGGGTTTTCAGGGAACCATAAAATATGGATAACACCTGAAGATCACAAAAAGACAACCTTCGCAACTGAGTGGGGCTCATTCCGGTACACTGTCATGCCATTTGGATTAAAGAATGCCACTACCATCTTCTCACGCGTTGTTGTAGCCATATTCAAAGAATTATTTCACCAAGTTCCTAGAAGTTTACTTTGACAATTGGACGGTTTTTGGATTAGTAAAGAACCATGTGTCAAATCTGTGCATGATGCTGGATGCGTGAAAGAAACATCAAATTTTGCGAAACATCAAGAAATGCATATTCTGCATCCTATTTGGGATCCTATTAGAACACATATTATGTCAGCAGGGATTGATGGTTGTCCCAGCTAAGATCATGATTATCATCAATTTGGCAGTTCCAACTACTGAAAAATAGTTGCACTCCATCCTCGGCCACATAGGTTACTACAGGAAGTTCATTCAGGGGTACGCTTTGATCACTGCTCTGATGGAAAAATTGTTGAAAATGGATGTCTCGTTCTTTTGGGATGATGAATGCCAGAAAAGCTTCGAACTATTAAAAGAAAAGATGGTGACTGCACCTATTCTTATATTCCATGACTTAGCAAAGATCTTCCACGTACACATAGATGCATTAGGGATCGGGCTGGGAGCTATCTTGGTGAAAACTAGGGAAGGGGAAATTGATCACCCGGTGGCCTTCACTAGTAGGAAGCTTTCGAATGCAGAGCGTAAGTATTCTACCATGGAGTGTGAAGGGTTGGCAATGGTGTATGCCCTCTAAAATTACAGGCACTATTTGTTAGGTGGACACTTCAAGATTTTCACAGATCATTCAGCTTTAAAATACTTGGTTAATAAGCCTGTGTTGGGGGGGGGGGGAGTCTGTTAGTGGCTGCTGCTGTTTCAGGAGTATGATTTTGAAATCATTGTGAAACCAGGGAGGTTGAATGCTGGGTTGGATCACTTGTCTAGGATCAAAAATAGGGAAGAGCTGACTAACTTAGAAGACGAATTACCTGATGCATAGCTGTTTTTTATCAAGATAATTAATGAGCATTTTGCCTATATTATCCACTTCTTGACTACAAGCAAGGCCCCCGATGGCTATTCAGTACCGTAGAAAAAGGAACTGGTTGCCTGCACAACCAATTTTACTATAATTGTGGCGCAACTCTACAAGTTTGGCACGGACAAGGTGCTACAAAGGTATGTACTCGAACATGAGAGACAAGCTATCTTAGTCGAGGCCCATGGAGGGATTGCGGGAATAAATTACGTAGGTAAAGATACTGCGCAGAAAGTATTAAGGGCTAGGCTATGGTGGACCACATTGCACACTAATGATCATGCGTACTGCCGGGCCTGTGACACATGCCAACGAACTGGGAAGCCCTCATGATGGGATGAGATTCCCCTACAACCACAGATGGCCCTGCAAGCATTTGAAAAATGGGCCATCAATTTGGTCGGACCCATTAATCCCCTAGGGAAGAAGACTGGTGCTCGGTATATTATTACTACCATGGATTATGTCACCAGGTGCGCGGAAGAAAAAGATGTCAAGGATTGTACTGCGGATACTGCTGCACACTTCATTTTCGAAAATATTTTGACCAGGTTTGGGTGTCCAAATATCCTGATGAGTGATAGGGGTACACATTTTGTTAATGAAACTATTAGGCCTCTGACTGAGGAGTTCCAGATTCATCATGCAAAGAGTACCCCGTATCATCCACAGGCAAATGTGACCGTAGAATCCTTTAATATAATTTTGGAACATGCGCTCACTAAGGTCTGCAACGTAGAACGAAGTGACTGGGATGTGCACATCCTCTCTGTACTCTGGGCCTATAGGACTACATGTAAGAAACTCACGGGAACAACACCCTTCAAAATGGTCTACGGAAAGAAGGTCATCATGCCTATGGAATACATTGTTCCCAGCCTGCACATTTCGACTTTCACAAATATGGCGGACTCAGACATCATGGAGGATCGCTTGGAGCAGCTGGTGGCCCTAGAAGAAGATATGTTTATTTCTCAGTTTCACCAACATGTTCAGAAGGCTCATGAAAAATCATGGCATGATCGACACGTTCGGTGGAAGGTCTTTGTGAAGGATGAATTGGTACTACTTTATGATAGCCAGTTTGAACAGAACCTGGGGAAGTTTTGTCAGTACTAGCTAGGCCCGTATATAGTGAAGGAAATTACCAATCGAGGTGTGGTCAGATTGGCTACATTGCATAGAGATATTCTACCAGGATATGTTAATGAGAGTCATTTGAAACCCTATAGGGACTCCTCGGTGCAGATCAAATGACTATATGGCCAGAGTAGCTGTATAATGGATGTTGCATGCACCTAGCCATGGACATGAAGACTAGAGTGATGGATGCTCAGGGATGATGTGCAGGACTGGAGTGGGTGCGATACAGGGGTAGGTATTGCACGCGGTGGAAAAAAATAGTCGTTGAAATGAAGCATGAGTTAGGAAGACCATGCTTATTGTTTGATGGAGAGGGTAATTTTCAATTAATGTGGTGATTTACGAAGATTTTTTACTATTCCCGTAATGATGAAATGTAATTAAGGCTAAA
This sequence comes from Pinus albicaulis, assembly GCA_034641835.2. Taxonomy (NCBI): domain Eukaryota; kingdom Viridiplantae; phylum Streptophyta; class Pinopsida; order Pinales; family Pinaceae; genus Pinus; species Pinus albicaulis. Next base: position 736,442,889 of record CM076575.1, read on the forward strand.
CGGGCCATTTTCTGCCTTCATGGGTTATAAGATGAGGACTGTTGGTCCCAAGAGATTGAATTATTGTCCACAACTCTTGTGCTTCAGCCACCTTGGTAAATATCATCTTGTTTGTCTAATTTCCATCCGCATGATTGAGAAAGATACTCCATCTGACAGTAGCAATGCTGAATTCATATTCCGAGCGAGAATGACTGCTACAAACCCTAATGAGCCTCTGCCTGCCATAAATTCTAGGGAAATTGGATTTGATGAGGTCCTTGAAGTAACCTCCGAAACAGAGGAGGTCGTCTCTACCCCAGCAAAATAGAAGGGTAAAGAGAAGGTAGAATAGGCGAAGTGGGCTTGTGGGAAGCTTCGTACATCTCCCCGGATTGTGCATTCCCCTCAGAAAGTGTCTAAGGGATGATCGCCTGATGCATCCAAGCACCCAATGATGCTCACAAAAGAAGGCATGCATGCACCTCTGCTGACTTGGTTGCCGCCTTATGTTAGGCCACATAGGACAGCAATATGCACCCCCATGAATGTTGATGTCATCTGCACCTGCCTTCAGATGCCTCTGGTCCCAGTAGAAGTGCCCCATTAAGGAGAAATGTTCGGTGTCCTCCCCCTCATAAAATTCGATGAGCATGACTCGGGCAACTTGGACACCTTCCCTTCGCTAGCTCTTGAGATATACCTGGAATGGGTACTCTATGACAATATACTAAAGGTTAAGCCAATGGCATGGGTCAAGGGATTAGCTGGGTCGAGGATCTTTAACCTGTTACTCAACCCCCACTTTGGCTGATACAACATCACCAGCCTCGTTGTTTGCCAGTTGCTGGCGCTCGTTCATGATGGGTGCTTATCGCTCCAAGGTTGCATACCAATTGATGTTGCTTTAATTCACCGGATAACTGTCCTTCCCATGTAGGGGCCAGAGCCTAGGGACGACATTGGCAAGAAGTTTAAGCTCTAGATTGCTGAAGATGTCCAGAAAAGGTACCATGTCACATGCAACAAACAGGGATTTTAGATTGATATAATTAGCGATCCAGGGATGCTCATGGGTACCCTTCTTGCCTGCAAATTTATGCAAAAATGCAGGTGATGACTGTCCCTGCCCACGTAATTCAACTAGCTGGTAGATGAAAAAAGGGAGTCTATTTAAATTGGTCACAATACTTGGTTGAATAATTTCTTGACAATGTGTGCGAGGCATAAGATTAGGGAAAATCTTTCTACTACTCCTGGTTGATATTGCTAATCGCCTTAGTTGCGTGGGAGACTCCTGATGAAGCCATCTTCCCCCCTCTTGATCTCAACATGTGTGAAGGAGTGTAGTTTTCTAACCTATGGGACTCAAAGAATCCCAAGTGGGTTGAGGAGAATAAGACCTTTTGGGTGCTCTATCATCGGACTATAGTTGCGGCAATTCATTCCCAGTCATGCTTGTCCTCGACGGTCTACAACAGATACAAGCATATCGCATGCATTTCAAGTGTCCATAAAGATCTCGCCTGGTATAACCTTTTTTATATGACCACTGAAGTAGAGATTGAATAGATAATTTCCACTTGGGCACCTGAGTGGAGGATCATAGCCCAGAAGAATGGCCCAAGTGTAGCAGGCACATCCAGCCTCAATGCAACAATGAAAGATACAATTCCGCATACCACAACGACGGATTCAACGATTCCTACTTCAACACGGCTGACGACCCCCAAAAGAGCTACCATGCAGCTAGAACCAGAGTCCCTGCTGGATCAGAACCTTAACGATCTTGATGGCGCAGACGCATCCCCCCCCCTCCCCCCCACATGGTCTTAAACGTACCTATGAACCGCCTAAGGGTTCTCGGAAGAAGCGTAAGGCTATTAAGCCTGGAACTGACATAGAAGTTACATTGGCAGAGGGTGACCTCGAGAAGATTTCCGACGCCATCACCATTGCGTCTGCAGATCACTGGACTTCTTGGGAAAAACAACACAAGGCCATAGTAGAAGTCTTGCAATCAGAGCTACAGGCTCTTCGGATCAAAGCAGACACCCTTTAGGTGACTGTGGATCAAGAGAGGCAGAGTCAAGTGAGCATGGATCAAGCGAGGCAGACCCACATGGCCCAGTTGGTTCTAGTTTCAGCCCTGAATACTGTCACGAATAGCCGGATCTGCCCTCTCCTAGGCACTGCTTTTATAGTGGAACCTGTAGAATTATGCACCCAAGTCTGGGCATGCTCGTCAGTCGACCTCGATGTTGGTTGCCTGGCGAGTTCACAACTACAAAATTTATTTACCTTCATCACTAGCAAACTTCAACACAGAGAACTTCGTGCATAGTAGCACCTTAGCGAGGCCGAGCAGACTATTTTGACTCAAGCTACTGAAGCCGCCCAGGTCTAGGCAGTGCACGTTGCCACCATAGTGCAACAAGATGCATTAGAGCAGTTAATAGACCGGCTCTGTGAAGACATGCCAGAAGTAATCCATGCCTCTGCTGCACCACATGCTAAGGTTGAGGGCTTGGTCACTACCTTGAATGCATCTCAGAATGAGGTACAAGTTGTTAAGGCCGATTTTTAACTTTATATAGCATCGTTGCAAGCCAAGCTACAGCCTGAGACCCCCCCTCCCCCTCGAAAATGCGCGCCCACCGAGCAGCGTTGGTCATAGAAGCAACGAACACTATTATGATGCAGATCAGTCAGGGCATCACTCTATTTGAGACTGCTATGGAATTATGGTCCTAGGTATTACATGACCCTCTCCTCCGTCAAATCAATCAAGAGTTTTCCCAAAAGGAACAATATTTTGAACAGATGTAAGCCATTATGACCACCCTTGTTCCAACCCAAGGACTAGCGCGTCTTCGGACTAGCCATGGGCTCAGAAGTGAAATTATGGGGCTCCTGTGCAAGAAGCAAGTACTCAACAAACATATAATGCCTTGGGCTGATGAAGCTCTCAAGATTTTGCAAAAGTTAGAAGGGGCTATGCGACAGCTGAACCAGAACTTGGACAGTGTCACTGCTGCAACTAAAGGCCCCACTTCGCAGAATCTAGTCGACATTGTGCAGACTACCACTACATAGGGCCTCTGGGTTCTGCCCCTGCTAATTTATGTGATTGAAAAGCTCAAGGAAACGATGAAGGCCTCATCGGTGCTGTGACTTGGGACGAGTCACATGATTGTGTTGGGGGACTTTTGGAATGAGTTTCCCTAACCACATTTTTGTCCAGTTTTTGTAATATTTTAGTAATCTTTGGTCTAGTGTAGGGGCTTTGGGGGTGGGTCAAAGCCTCGATATGTTGTAATGGGTCAAAGGATAGACTAGGAGCTTGAAAACCACGGTTTTCAGACCATAGAAGTAGCATAGGCTAAGATGCTATAAATGGATGGCTAAGTCAAAGTTTAGAAGTAAGTTTTTGATCAGAGACAAGCTAGGCTACGAACTTTGGATCTTTGTGTTGATAGTCTGGGTAAGGGATCCTACTGGATGTGTGCACGGAGACCCTAAGTCCTATTTTGTGCGGACCCCACTGGCTATGTGCGTAGGCTAGTCATAGATTTTGTAAGTCAGATCTGGATATAATGGAATGAAAAGACTATTTTGTGACATCCGAGTATTTCTGTGTTACAATTATGGGCTGCATTACATTTTATTTATGAAATAATGTACATTTTCTGAAGATTAATGGTTTTTTGATGTGCACGTGGATGTGATGCTATAAATGGGAATGAATGCATAGGCCTGGCTATATTTTGTCTTATCTGATTGCTAAATTGTTACGTCTGACTTCGTTTGAGTTATTCTGACCAATACATTTTTAAGGGTTTTGGGGTTAGGGCTTCACTAGTGTAGGTCGTTTGGATCTGAAGGGACCCGCTTTCATTAACCTTCCCTCTCTCAGGGTTCGGAAACCTAGTTACAACACCCTCCCATACTACTTCGGGTGAGACCTTGAATTGTATAAGCAGGCCATTTCCGAAAGGGCCAGTAGTATCAGGGTTTGTTGGCAAACCTTAACACTGAACCTTGGTCAGGACCCCTAAATCCAACAAAGACCTTATTATCCATTTTCACCCCCTAGCACTCTAGCCCCAATGACAATAATGCCTAGACCTTCCATGCCTCCATCACCTCTGTCATAAAAGTAACCACCTCCACAAAGTTAAGTGCATGCTTAACAAAGTGATACCATTCCCCCCAACCCCAAGAGAAGGAACAAGAGGAAAGATAACCAGAACCAACCATCTTAGGGTAATCAAGGCAACAAAGGTAGACAACTTAATGCAAATAAGGGTGATCATTCCAATCCTGCAACCTAGCAACATGGAGAACAACCCAATTAGAAGAAGAATCTTAGCACTAATAAACCTTGTATTTGTTGCAGGACCTATGGCCATTACACAAGTACCTCTAGAGGGTCACATCCCATTGCTCAACCCCCTCATTCTTCTTTTTAGTCAATAGTTATTACTAATTAATTCCCTCACTAAGGATATGTCGCCACCCATGCTAGCGAGAAGCCTCCAGATCCTCAACCTTTACAACTTGGGAATGGAATTACCATATTTTCATGATGAATTATAAGGATATCAACCTCTAGACTCGGTTTTTCTAATGTGATAATATTCTTGATAAGTTAGCGGCTGATTCTCAACCCAAAAGTTCCACTGATCCCCTTTTTTCACCAAATCGTACCTTATAGATCCATGAGCCTAAGGTATAGGTTCTCCCTAATATCACTAAAGGACTGTTATGTCAAAATGCTACTAGTTCTAAAGCTTCCCATACTTATAGTGTAGTAGATGAATTGTCACAGTCTCCTGTAGCCATGTCAACACTAGAAGTCCTCTAGATGTTCCCATCCCAATGGAAAGTTCTATTGTCTACTTTGGGCATTATGGATCCTTCTGATGATCTTTTTATTGTATTTGACGTTGATAAAATGGAACATCCCCCTCTCCCTTCATATATTTCTTTTCATATATTGGTCTCAGTGAAAAAACACCACTGTTCAACGATGTATCATCGACAAAGGCACCTCCAATTGTGTGATGGCCTCTAGTGCCTTGAAGAAACTTGGTTCCCCTGACCTATCACCATCAACCATCACTCTTCATACATGGAATGGCCACCCCTCACAGCCCTTTGGTTTATATCAAAATTTCCACATCAATATTCCTAGCATTAAGTTCATGATTGATATCGAAGTAATCGATGCCCCTTTAGATTATAACCTCTTTCTTGGTCATAGTTTCACATACCCCATGTCATCTGTCACATCTATGTATTTCACAAGATGTTATTTCCTCATAATGGAAAGATCGTCACTATCGACTAACTAACTATTACTATGATCCTTACTCTTAGACTTCTCCCAAAATACTATTTCGTCGATGGTAGTCAATAAGACCACCCCTACACCCTACCTTTACTGATGTTTCCCCTGGAGTCTATAAATATTCCACATTGCTTGGGGCTTATTATGGCCCACTATATATTTCATCTGAGCCTAAATTTTCAAGCATTTTCATGCTTTAAGAATCATAGGTTGCAACCAAGCAATCTAGTATGTATTCCCAACAATAAACTCTCCCACAATCCACTAATCAAGACTTGAATCGTATTTCAAGAAAAATTCCTCCAAGTCATTTCCCTTCAGGTGGTTTTTCTTCTGGCCCTCCTCCCTTGGGAGGAGTTCCTCTAGGTCATTATCCCTTTGGTCAGATACCTTTTTTATTCCCACCACCAGGAATATTTTATACTCCTGTAATGGCCATGTTAAGTCTTCCTAACATGACTTTGGGGATCGTATTTTGGTACATCAATCCTCTTGCAAACACTCCTCCTGACTAGATTAAACCATACATGGATTTGACTATGGTTCAACCTATTCCTACCACCCCTCCTTTGCTTTAGTTCCACAAAAACCTTAGCAGGAAGTTACTCCTGTTACGAAAGAATCCGGTGAGGGGGGAAAACCCCCAAAAATGGGGGCAAGGACAAGGCAACCCAAGCGAAAACCACTCCTAATAAACCACCAAAGCCTACTCCTCCATGTGCTTTATGTGATTTTATTTGGAATGCCACCAATGATTGTCCTAACCTCCCCCATGTTAAGAGTGTGGTCCTAGATACTCAACCCAATCCTATTATTCCTAAGGTATAAGTCACTTTACCAGAGTCTGCTAAAAATAACAAATTGTTATGTACAAACCACCCTTTTTTATTTTTGCGATATGTATGGATATTATTCCCATCATTTTCCTCATCTTGAATACTTTAATTATACACTCCATCTCCTTTGAGAACTCCTTGCTGCTCATTGTGGCCCTCCTTCTTCTCCACCTATGGGTCCTGGTACCAATTATTCACAAGAAAAATATGTTTCTCAACCCACTATTATGATTCCCCCTCGTGATGTCGTTATTACTGATAATTCGACACCCATTCTCTACCTATAGTCATCCATGGGATTGATTTATTTCAAATCTTTAGGAGTTTCCTTGTAATATTCCAAAATTTGCCTACAATAAATTGGAATATTAAATTTTGATAATTTCACTTATGAGTTGAATAATTGGGTGAGGAGGCCCAAACATAATAAAAACATGGATGAAATCCCTCTTAGTATGAAAGGGGATCATCAGTGGAACTAGATTTCACACCCTCATGTGTGAAAGGATACATTTGCAAGAAGACAAGGTCAAGTTTGACCAAGTCAAACAACGCAGAGGTAGGAGTTAGAGAGCATCTTGTGGGACAGCGCAGTGAAAGAGGACGAAAGTTTCCTTGATGGAGGAAACCCTAAAGAGTGGGACCCATGGAGAGGGAGCTCTCATTTGTTTAAAATTAGGGCAAGGCAGCCATTGTTACTCATGCATATGATTATTGATTTTATGTCTGTTTAGACTATTTGCAGTCTCCAGCTGTTCAGCTGAGTTGCAGTGCTGTTTAGCACGAGGGATTCATGTTTAGGATTTCCTCTCCTTATTGAGAGGCCTCTTGAGGGATTTCACTTCATTTATCCACATCCAAGCTCAAGGCCAAAGCCATTCCTTCAGCTACAGTGCTATTTCTGCTCAAGTGTAACGTTGTGTTGCATAGTGTTGCGGTGGAGGTTCCACAACACCATTCCTTGGCTTGTTTTTCAGAGGAGGGGGCCTTCTTTCCTTTGGGAGATCAGTGAGGAAGGATTCAGAGCTCATTTCAGATATTGGAACTTGGCCAAAACTTTCTGTTCCACCTACAGTGCAGTCTCCCTCAGTATCTGCGTTATTTTCAGTGTGCATCTGCAGTGAGGGTTTGTAGTGTTGATTGGAGGGTGAGATCTTCAGTGATAGGATCAGCCTTTCACTTGGAAGATCCATTGGAGGATGAATAATTTAGTTTGATCATCATCTTCAGCCTTATCTATTCATTTCCAGTTTTGAGTTGCAGCTGCTGCCCAGCAACTCCGACATTTTTTCCATTTTGTATATTTCAGCCAATCCTTCTCAGGATTGTTGTATTATTGTTTTCAAGGGTTGAGAGCTTTCTCTCCATTATTTCTTGAGCCATACATTGCTATATATTTCCATTATTATTCAATATGATGCAGTTTCTCTTATAAAATATGTCCTCTTAGCCTGCAGAAATACATGTGTAGCAATGTTTCTCTATTTTCATGTACATGTCCCTTTGAGGCTGCATTGCTTTTCTTGAGTGACTCTTTCCTCTAGGATTTGTATACCATTGCTGCTATAATATAAATTTGTTGTCTATCTACATATTCATGTGCTTAGGTTTATAAAAATAACTCTATTATTCCATCTCTTGTTCAAGAATTGTTGCAGTCCCTTCATCGGGCATTGAGCCTCCTATTGGATTTTGGTCTTAGATACATTGATCTAAGGGATCCAGGTCTTGGTTTCAAATCCTGTAGCAGCCATTCCTGGAAAATGCGTTTTCCAGTCATGCCTTGCTATCAAATCCCATTTTGGGATATTACAGTGGTATCAGAGCATCTTTCTTGGCTCAGCCTGTGAGTATCAGCCCAAGAAGAAAAAAGAAGATCAGAATGATGAATAATATGAGATTACTCTCATTAGTGTTCAGAAATAAGAAGAGCCTCTACAAAGAGGAGGAGAAAAAATAAGAGGAAGGACGATGCACTTCCTATTCTCATGAAGAAGAAGAAAACAAGCATGAAGGACACTTGGATCATCAGATTCTAAGTGATTACCTTTTTGAGTACAAATATCAACCTAAAGCCTTCAATTAGACTCTAGATTTTCCACAATTCATCCAGTTGAAGGAAGAGAAGAGACCCTACAGCAGAAGGGAAATCAAAGGCAATAGATTTTTGTTGTCTACATTTGATGGGTCATCTACAACAAAAGCTTGGGTGAGGAAATTGGAAGCATTTTTACTACTACATCTTGTAGCAGGGGAAGAAGCTGTTGAGATATCAGTGCTGCACTTGGAGGGTGGAGCCTATGTTTGGTGGTTCAGCCACTTCAGCCATGAAAGGGTGAAAATTTTTGTAGAGTTCACTCAAAGGTTGATCAAAACCTTTGATAGAGAAAGAACAAAGGAGGAAAATCTCACACCTCCACTTGAGGAGTCTTGTAATAATGATGTCACACTCATGGAGGAGTAGCCACATGTAGCAACAGTTGGGGCAACCAACACATTGGAGGAAGGAACTCTTGCAACCCTACAAGAGATTCCCAAATCTCATCAAGGTATGAAGGAATTTCCACTATCTATTGTTGCAGCAAATTCTTTTGATAGTTGTGGAAATTTTATTTTACATGACCAAGGGTCAAATCCCATTGTTGATCTAGAGCAACATGATTGCACTGTGCTGTGAAAATGGTTCAAGGAAAAGATGAACCATCATCCTTATGCACCTTTTTTGAGTTGCACACAATCCTTGAGGTTGGGGTGTGAACTTTTGGAGGATGAAACAAACCATGACACTCCTATGGAAGACCATGAAACCATCCCTAAGTTGGAGTAGGAGACATCCATTGCATCCTTTGTGAGATTACCAGCGCTATCAAACAAGGGTGGGGAGGAGATGTTACCTTCATCATACTTGGATCCTTATGGATTCAACATAGTCATGGGTAAGAGATCTTCTCTAAGAGGTCTCCAAAGAGCTGCATTTCAAACTTTCATGAAATGCAAGGGGAGAAACTTGGTTTGGAAGAATGGTAGCCCTCATGAGAGGAGTACCAAGGGGAAGATGAGGAGGAGACATCCACAAGTGATTGAGTGGATGAGGTTGATGAGTAAGGAGCTGGGAGGCTACTTCCAAATATATGACACCGGGCAGCAAGAGGCTTGGCTGCACTGGCTCCTCTTGAAGGAGTTTGGCCATCACTTGGCATGTCCTCTTCCTAAGAGGATGGGGATGGAGAAGAGGTGGCAGGATGCTTGCATCATTGGGCAACATGGAGTATGGATGCATGGTGTTGATGTGACATACATATCATTCATTATGTCTTCATCACATGGGTTGTATGATGGGAGCATAAGGAGGCAACAAGCACTTTGGTTGCTTGAGTTGCACTTGAGAGAGCAAGGGCAGATTTGCTCTCACATATTGTGTGATGTTGCAGGAGTAGAATAAATCACTCTCATGGTGCAAAGGGGCTACTCCTTGGCCTTGGATGATGTGGAAGCACTTCCATCTTGGGAGGTATTCCATATTTGCAGTAACATTACTAGAGGAGTCTTTGACAAGGAGCATGTCAAAGAACAGAGCTTTGTATTGATAGGAGCCTATTTGCATGAGCTCACAGTGCTGTCACCTTGGAGAAGGGATTTATGGATGGAGTGTCCCTAGGATCACTTCACATTGGATGCACTTGGTGAACAAGGAGGAGGTGAGGATGATAGCGTAGTGGATGGAGACATCTATCACTATGACATATTCTTCTTGACTTGGATTTCCAAGCATAAGAAGGATGATATTCTTGCAGCACATGGTTCATTCCTCTTCATAGCTTGCCAAAACACTATGGAGGACTCAATCATTGATCCATGTATCATCTTACTTCTGGCATATGGTAAGAAATTTGTTTTCACATTTATTGATTTGCATACTCTTACCATTACTATGCAGTGCATTGCTCCACAGGAGGGCAAGCTTTTCACATTTCTCCATGATCAATGTTGGGCCAAACTATATCATGGAGGTAGCCATATTTTATATGGCCTTGGGAAAATGTTTTATCATTACATGTATGTTCAGTTTTTATATCCAACTATTTTCCATATGATGACATACATGATTCACTATGTATCAAGAAGCATTTTTCCATGTAATTTTCTGAAGCAGTAGTTTGAAAAACTGCGCTGTCACTATTGGGAAAACTGTTGGTACCTTCTTGCACCACATGAAACCTTCAGAATTTTCCCCATTTTGTTGTTGATCATGACTTCACTTGATGATATGGATCTGATTTGTATTGGAAGCATGATTAGGAGAGAGGCGCATGAGTTGGGTGTGTCCTTGAGGGGAGAGAATTCCCATATTTTCTGCACTACCTATTCTAATGGGAGCATGGGAGGAGATATGGCCACCAAAACCACATATTTGTTTTATTTTGAGGTGGGCCATGAGTTTTATAGCCATCCATTGTATAGCCATGGTAAATTATTTTATCATGTATTGTTGACACATTCAACCATTTACTATTCATTAGTAGATGTGATGAATTTTATATGTTACTTGCCATACTATTTTCTGAAGTTGCAGTGGATGAGATTGCGTTGTGTCCTCTTGAGATATTGTTTTTATCATGAATAATCATGTAAAAATTGCAGCAAAATTCTCAATGGGCTACTCTATGATGAATATGTCCTATTAATCATGGATGGATTGTTTTAGGCCAGCTTGTTCTTCAATGTTGGAGGAGAGACCCTTGGAGGATTGTTCTTCATTTTTCCACTTGAGGGAAATACTTTTGCAGCCCAGAATCATCACATACTCTACAATCATCATGAGTGGAGAGAAGGATAGCATGGGGTAGGCTATGATGCTTACCATATTCATATTTTCATCCCACCTTCATTTCCAGAGCTTGAGGTAGAAGGAGATTGCCATGAGTTTCCATGTTGGGAGGTGACTCATTTTGTTTGGATGGTTTCTTGGGGATGGAAAATCCATTTGGGGAAGATTTTTTCCCACCACTTTTTAGTCTCCATGCCTTGGGGGAAACTTCTCAGTTCTATCCTTGCAGTTGCTTGAGGACAAGCAACATCTGGGAGGGGAGGATTGTAATATTCCAAATTTTTCCTACAATAAATTGGAATATTAAATTTTTCTAATTTCACTTATGAGTTGAATAATTGGGGAGGAGGCCCAAACATAATAAAAAATTGGATGAAATCCCTCTTAGTATGAAAGGGGATCATCAATGGAACTAGATTTCACACCCTCATGTGTGAAAGGAGACATTTGCAAGAAGACAAGGTCAAGTTTGACCAAGTCAAATAATGCAGAGGTAGGAGGTGGAGAGCATATTGTGGGACAACACAGTGAAAGAGGAGGGAATTTTACTTGATGGAGGAAACCCTAAAGAGTGGGACCCATGGAGAGGGAGCTCTCATTTTTTTTAAAGGAGGGCAAGGCAGCCATTGCTACTCATGCATATGATTATTGATTTTATGTTTGTTTAGACTATTTGTAGTCTCCAGTTGTTTAGCTAAGTTGTAGTGCTGTTTAGCATGAGGGATTCTTGTTTAGGATTTCCTCTCCTTCTTGAGAGGCCTCTTGAGGGATTGTAATTCATTTCTCCACATCTAGGCTCAAGGCCAAATCCATTCCTTCAGCTACAACGTTATTTCTGCTCAAGTGTAACGTTGTGTTGCAGAGTGTTGTGGTGGAGGTTCCACAACACCATTCCTTGGCTTGTTTTTCAGAGGAGGGGGCCTTCTTTAATTTGGGAGATAAGTGAGGAAGGATTCAGAGCTCATTTCAGATCTTGGCACTTGGCCAACACTTTCTATTCCACCTACAACACAGTCTCCCTCAGTATCTGTGTTATTTTCAGTGTGCATCTGCAGTGAGGGTTTGCAATGTTGATTGGAAGGTGAGATCTTCAGTGATAGGATCAGCCTTTCACTTGGAAGATCCATTGGAGGAGGACTAATTTAGTTTGATCATCATTTTCAGCCTTCTCTATTCATTTCCAGTTTTGAGTTGTAGCTGCTGCCTAGAAACTCCGACATTTTTTCCATTTTGTATATTTCAGCCAATCCTTCTCAGGATTGTTGTATTATTGTTTTCAGGGGTTGAGAGCTTGCTCCCCCTTATTTATTGAGCCATATATTGTTATATATTTCCATTATTATTCAGTATGATGCAGTGTCTCTTATAAACTGCATCCTCTTAGCCTACATAAATACATGCGTAGCAGTGTTTCTCTATTTTCATGTACACGTCCCTTTGAGGCTGCATTGCTTTGCTTGAGTGACTCTTTCCTCAAGGATTTGTATACCATTTTTTCTATAATATAACTTTTTTTGGCTATCTACATCTTCGTGTGCTCCATTTTATAAAAATAAAATTGTTATTCCATCTCTTGTTCAAGAATTGTTGCAATCCCTTCATCGGGCATTTTTCCAAGACAACTAGGTGTGGGAGACCTGTTTAACCCACCTAGAGGGATTTATTTTGAGCCTCCTCTTGGATTTTGGTCTTAGATACATTGATATAAGGGATCCAAGGCTTGGTTTCAAATCTTGTAGCAACTATTCCTAGAAAATGCGTTTTCCAATCATGCCTTGCTAGCAGATCCCATTTTGGGATATTACATTCCTATTGTGCTTCTTTTGAACTATCCTTAGAAAACACTTCAATCTTAACATTGGTGAATGTCACATCCACTATTCATTTGTTCCCTCTTTCTGATGATGTGCACGTGAACCTCGTCTCCCATGCTGACGCATCAGGTAGTCCTTCATCATCAAGTGGCCTTTCTTCGTCTCATCCCCATATATTTCATTCTATTGAATACATCATGGAATCCATGACCACCCCTTATTACCATTGGGATGATATGCCCCATCATGCATACTTCCTTCCACAACAATCACATGATCAATATTTTGTGGAATCCAAAGAATTCACCCTTGGTGAAATTGATTGGTGATCCGGATTTATGTAGGAACACAACAGAATACATATATAACCATAAATAAAAATATGCAGTGGAAATAACACTTCATTTCATTGATATCAAAGAACTGAATTTTTTTTATAGACAGAATGGAAATAAAATAGCTAGGGCGCTGGTAGCTTATCTCTGAGAAGAGATGTGGTATCTATAGGCCTCTGAATTGAGTTACAATAAGGCCCGAGGGCATATTTATTATTTAGAAACAATATAAAACCCTAAACATCAAAAAAACTAACCCTAGGAGATGAAGCGCCAAAACTATGGGCCCCGTTTGGTAAATTGGTGTTTCAACTTCCCGGGGACATAACTTTGGCATACTATCTCTGTTTGACTTACATGATACATCGTTAGAAATATCTATCTGAGGACTACAAATGTTACTATGAAATATGAATTCTAGAACGAAATCGTATTTTTTGGAGGAATGATGCCCAAAAAATGTCGTTTAGGGCCTCAAAACGGCTCCAGAAGTTTAGGACCCGAAAAAATGCTAAAAATAGTAAGTTGTGCCAAAACTGAAAAAATGAAAGAGACAATGGTGGGGCCCCAAGTGGAATAGGTGGGTGGCCACCAATATCCACCTGGATAATTCCTCCCCCCTTAGGAATAAATGGTCTCCATTGCGTTGAGTTCCTCCATGAGATGAGGAAACTTCTGCTGAACTTGGTCCCTGGTGAACCACTTTCCTTGGTGCAAGAGTTGGCCAGCTTTGACAACCCAATACAGTTGGATATTCTATTGGTGAGTGTTCCTAATCTGCATGTCCATGATATAATCTTTGGTAGCCTGTTCCATGTAGTCTGGGTTTAACTCTTTTGGTGTGAGTTCTTCTACAATGTCAGAGGTGTCCAGTAGAGGTGGGAAGTTGGGACGAAGGCAGTCTACTTTGAAAAGTAGGTGCAGACCAAGGAATGGTGGAATACTAAGCTCAAAGGCATTATTCCTTATAGACTTGGTGATGGTGTACGACCCATATTGGAGCAGGTGAATCTTGCGGTGGGGTCCAGTGAGGCGCTCCTTCTGCAAATGTAGCCACACTTTTTTCCAACCTGGAAGTTGTGTGGCACCCGATGTTGATCATGTCATTGCTTGTACTTAGCATTGGCTCTGTCCAATATTTCATGAACCTATTGGCAGATGTGCTGAATGCACTCGATGAAGTTTTTCACATTGTCAGCTTCAGACTGGACATGAGTCGAATCAAACTGAGTAGCCGCAAAATGGCATGGCTATGTCAATGGGACATAGTGGCTGGAATCCCAAGCCCACCTGAAAGGGGCTGTGGCTGGTTGAGCTATGGAGAGTGCGATAATAACTATGTTGTACATAGGGGAGGATCTCATCCCATGTGTGTGGATGCTTTGAATTGTACATGCTCAGAAATTGTACAATCATCCTGTTGATGACCTTTGTCTGGCCATCAGTTTGGGGATGGAAAGCTGTGGACTTAGTGAGCTTGGTGTCCAACATTGACTAGTGGCTGGACCAAAATGTGCTGAGGAACCTACTATCACAATTTTATTTGATAGACTGTGGGATCCCAAAGTGCACCCACACTCGTTCAAATAAGAGTTTAGTAGTGGCTTGTGCTATGATATTCTTCTTGTAGGCCGCCATAATGGCCATCTTCGAGAATTTGTCAACGACCACAAAAAAATAGTCATTTCCATGCTTAGTAGAAGGAAGGCCTAAAATTTAATCCATGGAGATGGAGTCCCAAGGTCAAATAGGGGTAGGTAGCGGATTATAGAGCCCTTCCTTCTTGATGGTCGGTTTGGCAATGGCGCAAGCAATGTAGGATTTGATGTACTTCCCGACATCCTGTCGAAGGTTCGGCCAATAGAAATACTTATGTAGTACTACCACTATTTTCTTGGCCCCAAAATTCCCAGCGACTCGAATATAGTGCGCTTCCCATATCATTTTGGCATGCTCGCTTGAAGGAACACAAAGGTGTCCCAGGTGACACAACAACACATATTGTAGGTGAAAATTTGGAACTTGCGTACCCCCCAAGAGTGCATTTTTAGGCGTATGTCGGGGGAAAATTTTAGGGATGGAAAATTATCTTGAAGTTTAAAAAATTGGCGAATCTCACTAGTCCCTAATATGCAAACTATAACATGTTTATTGATGTATTTGTAAAATTATTCAAATTTATAATGATATTATTTATATTGTCTATATAATGTTGGTGATTTTTAACGTAAAATAATTTTATATTGTAAAATTTGGGCGAATCATTTTTATAAAAAAAATGGAAATTGGCGAATCATTTTTTTGGAAAACCCATGGAAAATTAGCCCACTGCGAATATTAGCCCCTAAAATTTTCCATGTTGTATGTGTGTTTGAATTACGGATCGCTCTTGTAGAGAAGTGGCCAAACAGAAGTCTCATGCCCACAAGAGTTGAGAATGGTGGTTATGGCCACGATGGGTGGTCGGCTGAGGCAGTATGAAACATTATTGGTGCTACCCTTTTTGTACTTGATGTTCAAATGAAATTGTTGCAAATATGTGGACCACTTATGATGGCGATCGTTCTGCAGTTTCCCTTGTGTCTGTATGAACTGCAAGGGTCTATGGTCTGTGTGGATGATTTTCTCCTTCCCCAAAATGTAATGCTTCCATTTTCGACAAGCCTGCAAAATGGAATACATTTCTTTGTCATAAGTGGGATACTTTCGAACTATGTCAGACAATGTCTCACTGTGACATGCCACTGGATGCCCTTGTTGTTAGAAGCTGTGCTGTGGAGGCATATGTCTCAGTCTCAAATGGTTGTTTCAATTACGGTAAAGTGACGGGGCGAAACAGTGATGTTTCAATTATACGAACGCCTTCGTTGAGATTTCGACCAATTTTTTGCTCTCGCTCCTCCCTTGGTGACTTGACTCAAGGGCCAAGTGATATGAGAGAATCCCAACACGAATCTACGGTAGAAATTAGTAAGACCTAGAAAGCTGCGAAGCTCTGTTATAGTGGTTGGGGCTGGCCAATCCCGAATGACTTGGATCTTGGCTGGATCCACATGCACCCCCCTTTCATCAATAATGTATCCCAGATATTGAACCTGGGTCATGCCAAAAGTGCACTTCTCAAAATTGGCACACAACTTGTGTTGCCGCAGTGTTTGGAGGACTTGTCGGATGTGTGATGGAGAATTTGTCTTTAGAAGTTTGGTGAAAATTCGAATGTCATCAGTACACAAATGGTGCATTGAATGATTACAAAATTTATCCATCAAATACTTGAAAGGGTTCTGCGGAGCGCATTGAACTAACCCCGAAAGGCATGATGAGCCATTCGAAAAGGCCCTCCTTGGCTTTGAAGGTAGTCTTCCACACATCAGAGGGTTCTATTGGTACCTGGTGATACCCAGACTTCAAGTTGATTTTGCTGAAATATTTTGCCCCTTTGAGTTGGTCCAGAAGGTCATTAATCCGTGGGATCAGGTACCTATTCTGGACAATGATCTTGTTCAGTGCCCGATAATCAATACAGAGTCTCCAAGTCCCATTCTTCTTCTATACCAACACGATCAGGCTCCCACAGGGATGAAATTATTCGTCATTGCTGGCAACTCCTGAATCCTCTTAGTTCATCATTCTCTAGAAAAAGTGCCTATAGATGGTCATTGGGTGGGTGATGTGGTCATGGAGATGTATTTAAACCATGCGGGAAACTTATAGAATGTTTAATTGAAGATACGACTCCTCAGCTTTTTTACCTATTTGTTGTGTTTTGTGTAGAGGCATGTACGAGTCGCATTTTGATCTTCTTCTTTTCTGAGCGGATTCATGGAAATTTTTTAACTTTGATTTGGGAAATGAGCTTATTGCATTTTTTTGTAGTAACCAAAGAGATAGTGGGAGGCAGTGGTACCTCTGGTATCCTGTACAACTTATTTCCCAAAGTAACAATAACAGCATGAGGTCGGGACTCATACAAAGCATGTCGCTTCCACAAGTATGGTTGGCCTAATAATACATCAGAAACATCAATAGGAGCAATTTCATACAATACCTCATCCATGAAGGGCTTGATGCTATAAGGAAGGCGGCACTGTTGGCTGATGCGGAGATCTCGTCCTTGGTGAAGCCACCCGATTATGTATGGTTGTGGGTGCGCTATGGTCGGCAAGCCCAACCACTTCACGACATCTGCTGAAATGAGGTTCTTTTGGCTCCCATTGTCAAAAATGAACTGTAGTGGGGAACCCTTTACCCACATCTGGGAGTGGAAGAGACGCTCTGCCTCCTCTGGATCTTTTGATTCCTCCCTTTGGATATTTGCAGTGGTAACAGTGGCATTGGGCTTCGCATCAATAATATGCTTCCCTTTTTCATTCCCCTTGTCAGGTTCTGATTCAGAGTTGGAGCATGCATCTGATTCAGAAGCCCTCATCTCGGCCACCAGTGACTGCTTGGCCCGAAACTCACTTGTGTTGTGAGTGGAGCTCTTATGTAACTCACACCACTTTCCTGTGTCCTTCTTTGCCTTCACGATGTTGTTCTTTTTTTGTGGCTTTGGAAGGTTGTCTTGGGCCACCATGCCTTGGCTTTGTCCTTTGTTCTACTGTTTGGGGGCACCTTTCCCTTGCTTTTGATTCGCAAATCCAAAGTCTCACTTCTTCTCTTTGAATTTCTGCTCAATCTTGGAAGCATACCAGTATGTCGTACCAAGCGAGGAGATGTCGAGGAACTCCATTTCCTCCTGAATGTATGTATGTAGAAAACTACGATACTTTAGCACCAAATGTTTCTCTGAATCTTTGATACCCAACTTTGTGTGCAGGGTATGGAAAAAATTTATCAGCTCATTCACATCCTGATCCCTTTGTTGCCATAGCGTGGTCGATTGTATGTAATTTTCCTCATAGCTCCCCATGGGATAGTATTGTTCCTTGATGGCATCTCGGAAAGAATTCAAAGTGGGTAAAGATGAGAAAAAAGAGGGTTCTGTCTCGTCCTTTTTCTCACAGTGGGTTTCCCACCAGTCCTTGACATTGGGGTAGCTTTGAGGAGTGCAAAAATAATATTCTCCCGGTCGGAAAAGTCATGAAACGAGAAATATCCTTCTAATAGATTAAACCATATATCTACTGCATCTGCATCTATTTGATCCTCAAATATGGGAATCTCAAATTTTTCTTGTATCTTAAAGGGAGTCGCGCCTCCAGAGTGGTTGTTGGATGCAGATGTGCCGCCAGTGGGAAGTCGTTGAAAGATCTGGGAAAAGTTATCCATCATCGCGTTCCTTTGTTTTTCAAGGGCCTCCTCGAGCAATATTTTGATAGGATCTCCTGCTCCCTCATCTTTCTTTTCATCCCCCATGGGCATCCGTCGGGGTTTTTGCGAGGCTGATCTTGCAAAGGTTCCACCAAATCGTGCCCTGGCTCCTTATACCCCGACCTCGTTGGGGACATGCAAAGAAGGATTGAGAAAAAGCAGACTTCTCTGATACCACTGATCCGGATTTATGCAGGAATGCAACAGAATACATATATAACCATAAATACAAAGATGCAGCAAAAATAACACTTTATTTCATTAATATCAAAGAACTGAAATTTGCTTAAAGACATAATGGAAATAAACTAGCTAGGGCTCTGGTAGCTTATCTCTGAGAAGGGATGTGGCGGCTATAGGCCTCTGAACTGAGTTACAATGAGGCTCGAGGGCCTACTTATTATTTAGAAATAATGTAAAACCATAAACATCCAAAAACATAACCCTAGGAGATGAAGCGCCAAAACTATGGGCCTTGTTTGGGTAAATTGGTGTTTCAACTTCTTGGGGACGTAACTTTGGCATACTATCTCTATTTGATGCACATGATACATCGTTAGAAATATCTATCTGAGGAATAAAACTATTGTCGTGAATATAAATTTTGAAATCAAATCATATTCGTTGTAGTAACGATGCCCAAAAAAACATCGTTTAGGGCCTCAAAACGGCTCCAGAAGTTCAGGACCCAAAAAACTGCTAAAAATAGTAATTTGTGCCGAAACTGAAAAACTAAAAGAGACAATGGTGGGGCCCCAAGTGGAATAGGCGGGTGGCCACCAATATCCACTTGGATCAATTGGCTTAAAAATCCTATTCCTGCACCAGATGCTTTCAAAGAAGGTAACATGGACAACATCTCACCCACCATTAAAATTAACATTTCAAACAAGCCAAGAGTTGAAGAGAATATCACCTTGGGGGCGCAATGTACCCCGAAATAGATTGATGCTTACACTAATTTATTTAAATAATTTCATGATGTTTTTGCTTGATCTTATTCTAAGATGCCTAAAATTGATCTCGCCATTGTTGAACATCATATAAACACGTGGCATGATTCCATTCATGTTCATTAGAAACAAATTCCTATCCATCCTTCCAAGAACTATTTCATTAAGTTTTAAATTGATAAGCTCAAGTAGGATGGATTCATTTACCCAATAGAGTATACCTCATGGGTATCCAAACATATTCCCATTTTGAAAAAACAAGGCACCATACGTGTTTGCATTGCATTTCATGATCTGAACGAAGATTGTCCTAAACACAACTTCCCCACACCATACATTGACCAAATAATTGACGAGTGTGCATGACATGAGTTTTTTTCCTGTTAATTTTTTTTTCTTCATAAAGCAACATTGTTCTTTACTTTGATAGTTACATTCCATCATTAACATGTTGCATTCACCCCAAATAAATTTTCCATTGTACAGATCTGAATTATTAAACATCAAAATATATAACTATGTAGCAATAACAACAACAACATCATCATCATCATCATCTAAGAAGTGAAAAATAAAATATCAAAGGAAGAGAAGCACGAACAAATAGAGACACCAGGATTGTTTCAAGACTAGGGAAAAATCCACTACGGGGAAAACCCTTGGAAATTATTTTTCTTAGATCTTCATTGAATTAATCAACAACAAGAGTACAATGATCCATGAGTACATATCTTTACGATGCAGAAAAAAATAACATACATGCACTAAAACCATACCCATACTTCTGCATGAAGGAAACTGAATCTAAGAACTGAAATGCACTGACACTAGTTGTAGTAAACCGATGAACATGACTGATACTGAATGAGGAATGAAGATACATCTATGGTGGAAAACAATAGATCGAATCTACATATCAACAGATATATAATACCAAAACATGGATCTGAAATATCACCAAGTGATCTCAACTCTAAAGCCCTAGATCTAAATGCAAGAGACTGTCAATGATCGCTCTGACACAACTGTGAGTGAACGACTAATGTTTGAAAGTGTTGTGTGTTATTCATCAGTAATTTTTGATGATCTCAAAAGATGACTAAATAATGGTCCTAGATTTCTAAAAACAAAATTTGTGAAATATTGTGAGTTTTAGAAATCTCATTGCCTTCATCATCCTAAGTCAAACTATTTCACTAAAATTCTCCCTCTCTGCCCTTTAATTTTCACGTCACTGCTCCAAAAAGACTTCATTTTCTGGGCCTATTAACCTCATTTTCACTATTGTACCCCCACTCTCATTCCTTCCCTTATTCTCTCTAAAAAAACCCATTTTTCCCTTTGCTAAAAACCCTCATGAAACACCCCCTATTCATCATTTCCCTTTACATATATAAAACAATGTAAAAGTCCAAATTTTACATTGTTTAAAACCCAAGTTTTAGCCTATTAGGCCTTTCAAAATTTACGTAAAACTCTGTTTTATGTTTAAAATCCTGCCCTTATATAAAATATAGGCCTAAAGCCCCTTTCTCCTAAAGCCCCAACCCCTTTACGTTATTATGACCATGACCTCTGCTATCCCTAAGGCCTTTCCTCGTACAGAATAAACCTCTGCCCTTTATTTTCATAAACCCCCAAACCTTATAAGAGGGCCCTTAAACCTTTGAAAATTAAAATCGGGCCCTGACTCTCACTATACCCGACACCCTCCATAAACCTTACAAATTTACGCATTACGTTAATATTTAAGGCCTCGGGCCCCATCCTCCATTTAAACCTGCCATCCAACTAGACCTTGCCACCTGTCCTCCACTTTCGCCGACCCGACCAACTGTTCACCGCCCCCGGATGTGTGATAGTCATTGATCTCCCATCCCGAGATCCGACGGCCAACATCACAGATCGCAAATAATATTGCAATGGGAATAGAATTTCGTGAATCGCGCAAAATAGTTGGTTTTTCCCCACCACATGTCTTATCCTGAGGCATATCGCGCACATCCCACCTAAAATCGCTTACTGCCCATTCCTCATGCTATAAATCGCTCCCGGTTTTCAAATACCACCTACCTTCCGAACCATTTTTCAAAATTTTCCTTCTCCCGTTCAAAATTCTCCTAGTTCCAGCTCTGGAACCTTGCCTCCTACGCCATCTCCTCCTCTGCAAACACACTCTGATAGTCCAGAACCCCAAAAAGCACAGTGAAACCCTCCCCATAGGATTTTTAACTAGCCGTTTATGTTTTTATGCAGTTTTTAATGGCGGAAGTATATGAGGCCCATTTTATAGGGCCAAATTAAATCAAATGGGCCTCTGGATGACAATCTAGAAGCTTGAATCAAGACAACGATGGCCAGAGGACTTATATCAGTGTTTGCCATAGATGAAACATGATCATTGATGGATGAAAACCCTCCAGCCACAAAGAAGAGCCTCCCCTACACACAGAAGATGAACTACAGTCAAAAGAACAATGAAGAGGAATAGTTTTAAGGATTAAAGGGCTAATCCTAATCAAAAGCCAAAACAAAATGATTAGCCTGTCAAAGAAGAAGATTAAAGAAAGCAGGATTAAAGTCAAAGATTAAAGGATAAAGGCAAAGGATCATAGAGATAAATCATAAATATTGAAAGAAGAGAACATAAATCAAACAGATTAAAGAAAAATGTGATAAAAAAAAACAGTCAGAGCATAAAGACAGAGTTTAAAGGCCTAATACAAAGTTTAAAGATAAAAACAAAAGGAAGATTAACCCAAATCAATTTCAAATGACTTAGCCTATGACAGTTACTCTTCTAAAAATATATTTTTGCCACCTAGTGCTTTGTTTCCTTCAATAAAGCATTAGGCAGTTATTGAGCCTAGTCAGAGATATTTATATTTGCCAAACAATTATTTTAAAAGTTATGAATAGGCCTTAAATTCAAACATTTCACCTATATTCCCTTAGGAGTTAAGATAGAAGTTACTATTCAGAGATATATATGTAGATATTCCTGCCTTGAGCCTTGCATGGTCTTCAAGATAAGGAATTCATTAAATTTATAATAAATGACACTCTAACCCTAGCTTAGCTTCACTTCCTCATTTGCAGATAAATATTGCATCTGAACTCATCATATTTTTGGAATTTGATGACACTTTGAAGTAATACATAGTCTCTTGGAAGTTGAAAATAAATTGATGTCTTGGAACTTATGGATGCCCTGATTTGTTTGTTGATGGAGGAGGCTAGATTGAAAGATCCCTGAGCCTGGTTGTTGGTGAAGTGCTTCTAATTTGTTATTGTTTTTTCCTATTTCATTATGTTTCCATCTTTCTAAGTTTCAGTAGAATAAAATATTTGGACTAAGAAATGTTTCTAAAAACACCACAGTTCTGTTTGTTCTTCACTACCTTAATGTTTTCTTTTGCTAGGAAATTTTAGAGAATTATTAATTGCTCTCTAGACCCCCTAAGCTTGTTTATTTCATGAATAGTTTAATACAGTTGGTATCAAGAATGATTTATGGCTAGCCCTGCTTACTTGATGTCACTAAAACATTGTTTCTAAAGTCTCTCTCTAAAGTACCATTATTTAAAGTTTGCCAAAGAGGTTTTGTTTCGATCATACCCTTTGTAATTGCTTAAATAATTTATTTTAGAGATCTTCATAGCTATAATCAAGGATGTTTAGGCATTCCATCTTCTCTGATTATAGTTATATGTGTGTCCTAAGTGTTTTCTGTCCTTGAAGGTGAAGTCATTAGAAGTTAAATGAGTTTCTCGCCTTCTATATTTCATTGGAAATGTTTGTCTTGAATAATTATCTGCTTTAGTTGAATCAAAGAATTTATGTTTTGCCCTATCTATTGATTGCCTCTTCATTATTATGATATTTAAGTCCCTTTGTTAAAAGTATTCTTAATTTCCCTTTGTCCTACTTTTTATTCTCACAATTGACGTCCATCTCATTACCCCTAAAAACCTTGAAGATCCACTGACCAAGTTAGATTTTCCCTGTGATGCTCCCTGATCCATTGATGAAATTTTCATGACTTTCATAGACTCCATTTCCCAATGACATAGATATTTCCTCATTCCGTCTATGCTGCTTGATCATCATACCCAACTAAAACAATCAAACAAACCCTGTACTTAATAAATAACCTAAAATCAACCATCTAGAGCAAACAAGTTCATATCATTTGCAAACAAATAGAGAGAGCCCTCTCTGAGTCCAGGAAGGTTAAGTCCTAGGACTCCAAAGACTGGTCTAATGTTGCCCTGTCCATTTGGTCTACCAATCTGCTAAATCACGGGATTACAACATAATGGCAATCACGGTGGGACCTTTTTGAGTAATTTACAAGCTAAAACATTCTACATCCACTAATCTATTGCCACCTTATCACCATTACAACATAATGGCGATCACGGTGGGACCTTTGAGTATATAGTTGCCTAAATACATCTGATCATTAGACCCTAAGTTAAGATTAAGAAAATCAATTGATATCCAAGAGTATAACCTTATTGTCTCACCATCCTAGCTAAATGATGATTCAGTTAGAAAACACTCATACAAAACTTAGGGCTACATAAAGAAACTTAGAAAACCCCAAAAACATTCCCAGTTTGGTTTTTGTCAATTATTGGTGGTGGACCATAAACAATACATCCCTAAAACAGTAAAAAATATCCACCTGGCGACTCTACTAGCCTCTATTAGGCCTATTACTTCACTAGTCCTCATTATAATTCCTTAGGATTGTGTCAAACCAGCCCTAAGAAGTTCAAAAGCCTAGTCCCATATTGTAAGTTTACTAAACACTAAGAGAGGGCAGCCTTCTAAAAAACAGTACTAAACTTTCAGCCTCCCTAAATTTTGAATTTGAAATCTGGCTTCACAAAGGATCAATACCAGATCTCATCCATACCCTAACCCTCCTACCATAGTTGATGATCCAGAAAATATTTTGTGGGAAACTTCTAGATCTGGAAATTTAACTACTGTTAGGACCATTCAAAGAGAAAGATCTATCCCTGAACACCTTACAGTCTTGAAAGATCCTCAGTTTGACTTACACCATACAAATAACCTATTTAGAACCAAGTCACATAGTGAGATTTCCCAGATTGACCTTGAGCTCACAAATTTACAGCAGATTTCTAGTAGAGAAGCCCGCCCTTCCACTCCTCCTAATTTTCAGCTTCTCCATCACTTTAGCTCCTTCCATAACAAATATTCTCATAATCAGTTTGCTGGTCCAATTACTTCCACCACACCCATCCATACATCCACTATTCAAAACACCCCCTTTCATCCCACATTCCCTCTCACAAACCCACCTCTTGTAAAGCCTCCATTTGTTCCCATCATGGCATCAAGGTATGCTCCCTTAGTGTTACCACAACCTTTGGTTCCTTTACTAAATTATTATCAATCTAGAATTCCCCACTTCACTGGAACTGAATCTACTACTGACCAACAACATGTAGATAAAATGAATGATGCCTTTGACTACATGGAAATAGAAGAAGAGACCATTAAGATGAGAATGTTTTCCCAAAGCTTAGGAGGGGAAGCCAAAAAATGGTTTAAAATCTTGAATCCTAACAACATTAATGACCTCCCTTCTCTATACCAAACATTCATAAACAAATGGGAACTTAAAAAGAACCCTCTCCAAATCCTTTCAGAATATAGCAACCTTAAAAGAAATGCTGGGGAAAGTGTCCAAGGTTACTGCACTAGATTTAATAGTGTTTACAATGCACTTCCCCCAAACATGAAACCTCCAGTAGGCTTGGCCTTAACAAAATTTCCAGAGGGTTTTGACCCAGATATGGCCTATCAGCTAAGAGAAAGAAACCCCTTGACTTTAGAAGATATGCAGAGAGGAGATGTAAGTGTAGAAGAAAATCTGATTAAGAAAAGAGCTAGGTTGAAATCAGAAAAAAGAGTTACATACAAAGATAAAACAACGACCTCAAACTCATCATCTGATGCTAAAATTGATAACTTAGTAAGGGTAATGGAAAGAATGTTGGAAAGGATAAAATTAAATGATAGAGTACCTCATAGGGAGAACCAAGTAAATCCCAAAAAAAAAATAAAAAAAAAATCCAAATTTCAGAAGAGATCCTATTCAAAATAGACAAAGAGATAATGACCAACAAATTAGGCCTCCTTTCCAAGACAACTATGTGGA
Source organism: Pinus albicaulis (assembly GCA_034641835.2). Classification (NCBI taxonomy): domain Eukaryota; kingdom Viridiplantae; phylum Streptophyta; class Pinopsida; order Pinales; family Pinaceae; genus Pinus; species Pinus albicaulis. Next base: position 736,468,499 of record CM076575.1, read on the forward strand.
TGAAGAAGAAAGGGAGACCAAAATATTGGAGGAAAATCATGTAAATCTGATAGGATCTGATAGTGAGGGTGATGTTTTCCTTACTAAAGAAGAACAAGGATTCTTTTCCTCAGACCAAACTAAAAACAACCATGAGAATTTTGAAAATTATCAATTGGGATTTGAAAATGTTATAATGGAGGTCCACAGACAATATGACCTTAGGAGAAAAAAGAACCAAGAGGCCTCCAAGAATAATAACACAGAAATTGTTGTTAGGAAAACCTTATAAAATCCTCCTAAAAATACAACAAACAGTACCAACACTGTGGCTAAGAAATTTGATCTGAATAAAGACAAAATCAGCCAACAAAGTGTTGACCCAAGCTGCCCTAGTACTTCTGCTAGTGGCCTTGAAAACTTTGTCCAGGATAACAGCCTAATAAAACTCAGCAAATCAGAATTGATGAAAATACTATGCATGACAAAGAAGATGTAAATATGTCAAAAGCACAACCACCTTTCAGCCTTAAAGGGGAAATTTCCAAGATTAAAATTAGCATACCCTTAGTTGAACTAGTAACACAGGATGTATATAAAAATCAAGTTTTGAAAGCTTTGAATATAGGAAATGATACTGATACTTTAAACTTGACATATGATAAACCAAAATATTTGTTTGGTCCTGAAGTAGAAGGAAAATACCGAGAAGGGGTTGTCCCTCCATTCTATGTCAGTCTTAATATACATGATAAAATCTTACACAATGCCATGCTAGACTCTAGTGCCTCTCACAACCTCATGCCAAAGGTGGTGATGGAGAGATTAGGCCTAGAAATTACTAAACCTTACAAAGAAATTTATTCTTTTGACTCAAGTAGATTCAAGTGTTTGGGTCTAATTAAGGATTTATGTTTCAATCTGGCACAAATTACTGCTAAGGGTTTAGTTATGGACATAATATTTGTTGACATTCCCCCAAAGTATGGCATGATTTTATCCAGATCATGGGGAGACAAACTTCAGGGGAGCCTTCAAATGGACATGTCTTATGCTACCATCCCGGTCTTTAACCAAACCAGAAGATTATACTGGGAATCTCATATGAAATATATGGTAAGCAACCTAGATAGGTCAAACAACACTCCTGTTTATTCCATTCATTAAGATATTGATTCATTTATCTTGTTCAATGAAGATGAAATCAGGAAATAAGAAAATTAAAATGAAAAAGATTTGAGCCCACTAGAGCAGTCAAATCTGCCCTCAAAAAAAGAACATAACAGCTCAAACTTTAGCACCTTTAAACAACATAATGATAGTGAGTTTGAAATAGAAACACTGTGGAACATGAGCTTTGATGGCTCTGGTGGAAAAAATGGTTATGGAGCTGGCGTATGGATACATAATACAAACAAAGGACATTCCTACAAACTTGATTTCCAGTGCACTAATAAAATTTTAGAATATGAAGCTCTCCTCCTTGGTTTACATTTTCTTAAGAACACAGGAGCCAAGAAAATATCAGTCTGAGGAGAGTCAGAGCTGATCATTAGGCAAATAAAAGGGGAGTATTCAACCAAAAAACAAATATTAAGAGAATATAAGAATGCTGCCCTAGATCTCCTAAAAACCTTTGAGAAATATGAACTCACTTTCATCCCTAGAGCTCAGAATAACCTTGCAAATGAGTTTTCCTTTACTGCCAGAAATTTCCAAATTCCCCATGTGAATGAACTATTCACTGTCAAAGTAAAAAATCGGCCTACATTACCTAAAAATGAAAACTATTTGCAAGTGTTTGAGGGTGATAAACACATTGATGATTTTATGCAATCTAAAAATGATTTTGTTGTACCAACGCCTAGCTCAAGCCATGAAGAAGATTGTTTTCATGAAAAACAAGTCCACATAATAGATTTGTCCTCTACTACTGATATAAACCAATTTGAACATCTTTTTAAGGAAGAATTACTTGACAATCCAAACCAAAAGGACCTTGAGGTTTTACAATGCAAAGACAATTCAATACCAAGGGGCCTTACACCATTAGAGGAGATTTTTGACTTCAATGATGTAGCTAAAAAACAAAATATGGAACCTACAAAAACTAATGTAGAAGAACATAACATAGGCAGCATGAATGAACCCAAAATGATCAAGTTATATAACACTCTTCCTACTCATATAAAACATGAATATATTGAACTTTTCAAAGAGTTTGAAGATGTGTTTGCATGGGGGTACAAAGATCTGAAATCATATGATACCAGCATTATTCAACACAAAATTCCTCTTAAAGAAAATCAGAAACCTTCCAAACAAAAACTAAGAAGGATAAAACCTGTTTTATTACCTTTAGTTGAGAAAGAGATAAAAAATATGTATGTTGTTGGGATCATAATTCCCATTAGATACTCAGAGTGGGTTTCCAACCTTGTATCTGTTAGAAAGAAGACCAGGGAGATTATGCTTTGCATTGACTTTAGAAATCTAAACAAAGCCTTCCTGAAAGATAATTATCCCTTTCCTAAGATGGATCACATACTCCAAAAGGTGGTTGGATCTAAAAGGATACCACTCTTGGATGGTTTTTCAGGCTACAACCAAGTGCTAGTACTCCCAAGTGATAAAAAAAAACTGCCTTTACCACACCTTGGGGTATATTCATGTATGTTAAAATGCCATTTGGTTTGATGAATGTAGGGTCCACATTCCAAAGGGCCATGGACATAGATTTATTAGAAGACATGGGCTATTTCATAATCATTTACCTTGATGATATCATTGTTTACTCCAAAAATGATAAAGAGAACTTAGTCGATTTGAGAAATTTTTTTGAGAAATGTAGTGAATATGGCTTATCTTTGAATCCCAGAAAAACACTCTTTGGTCTCCAAGAAGGAAAAATCCTAGGCCACATAATCTCTGAAGAAGGAATCAAAGTAGATCCCAAAAGAATTTAAGGAATATTGAAAATCAGGCATCCTAGGAATATCAAGGAGTTGCAATCTTTCATTGGGAAGATCAACTTTTTGAGAAGGTTCATCCCCAACCTTGTTGAAATTTTAAGGAATATCACAAACATGCTAAAAAAGGAGACAGGAGTTAAATGGACCTCAATAGCCAAACAGTCATTTGAACTAGTGAAACAAGGTCTCACTCAAATGTCAGTTCTCATCAGTCCTGATTTCACCAAGGATTTCTACATTTTTTTATTTGCATCTGAACACACCATCGTTGTAGTGTTGTTGCAAAAGAATAACATGGGCCAAGAACAACCAATAGCCTTTTTTAGTAAAGCATTAAGAGATGCTCCCCTCAAGTATAACATCATGGAGAAACAAGCCTTAGCCTTGATAAAAGCATTAAAAGATTTCAGAGTCTACATTTTGCATACCCATATCATTGCTTTTGTCCCACATACAGTTGTCAAGGACATTATAAATAAAGACCCTGATGGTCAAAGGGGGAAATGGATTGCTATTATCTTCGAGTGTGATTTAGAAATCAGACCCACCAAGCTAGTTAAAGGACAAGGATTAGCAAAACTCATGGCTAAATCAAATTTCCAAGCATTAGATATGAATATGGTTGATGTTTTAGAAGAATAGGAAGAATTCACTGCTCCATACATTGAAGAAATATTTCTGAATTCATCTTGGTATGCTGATATCATATATGTGCTTCTTTATCTCAATACCCCTCCTTCTTTATCAAAGACAAAAGCTATATTTTTGAAACAAAAAGCTTTAAAATTCTGCATTTTAGATGGAGTTCTGTATTGGAAGAATGTTTTTGGCATATTGCTTAAATGTTTTCTTGAGAATAATGCAGGAAAAATCATGCATGAGTTGCACGAGGTAGAGTGTGGAGGACATCTTTTTTGGAAAACCACATCAAACAAGATTCTTAGAGCTGGCTATTATTGGCCCACCCTTTTCCCTAATACCCAAAAACTAGTCATGACTTGCCATAAGTGTCAAATTTTTTATGGCAAGAGAAAACTCCTACCTTTACCTTTGCATCCCATTAGTGTTTAGGCTCCCTTTCAACAATGGGGTTTGGAATTTATTGGAGAAATTCACCCCACCTCATCTTCTCAGCATAAGTGGATCCTTAATGCCACTGATTATTTCACCAAGTGGATAGAGGCTATCCCTTCTAGGAATTCTATTGATTTAGACATTTTCAAGTTCCTTGAGACCAACATATTATCCCAATTTGGTTGCCCTAGAAAGATCATTACAGACAATGTTGTTGCCTTTAAATCCAAAAGTATGGTTGACTTCTACTATAAATATCATATCAAATTGGGGCATTCTAAAACTTACTACCCCCAAGGTAATGGGCTAGTTGAATCCTCCAACAAAAGTTTGATCAATATTATCAAAAGACTGTTGGAACAAAATAAAAAATCATGGCATAGTAAGCTAGTTCATGCATTATGGGTTGATAGACTAACCACCAAAAAATCAATCAGTATGTCTCCCTATCAGTTGGTGTATGGCATGGATGTAATCTTCCCAACATCCTTGGAAGTTCCAGTCATGAAACTCCTCCAAGAAGTGCAATCATAATAAAATGACATACAGAGAAGGTTGAACCAGACCATTCATAGTGGAATTTGACCCTATTTTCAAAAATTAATAGTCCCTCTCAATTAGGAAGAACTCCACTTTTCAATCTCTGCTTGTAGTTCTCTGCATCATGGTGTCATCACAACTCAACACAATATGATGATATCTATTCAATTATCAATATGCCATTTTGATAATCATGTATCATCACAGGTAATCACTGAACATATTTGTCATGTAATCGTCATGCTGTGAACCTTTCTCATTACAAATCATCAATGTACTCTTCATGCTTATTTCTTTTTATGTCTTCGGATTTTTTTTTCTTGTATGCTGCACATTATTGGATCTAGAAGAAAAAATTGTCATCGGAGGGGAGCTTGGGATTCCACCCTTCATTCATCAGGTTGAAATTATAAATATTTTCCAACAGGCTATTACTTAGAATATCAACAATGGATAGGATATCAAAAAGGAATATAACCAAATCAGGGAGTGCATATCGACCCAAAATATCATGGGGGAGCTATACCTCTACAACCCCATATCTAGAAATAGGATACCCATCCACACATGGGATATCATATCTAACCTGGTGTCACATCAGGGAGCTCACTCTCAACCCGGAATCACATAGGGTTATCCCAATCAATCCTATTTCCTACTGATCTTCTCATCGATGACCTTGAATAGTTGTGTGGTAGAACACATGCATCATAATCTAGCTTGGATGAGATGCCAAACTTACCAAGAGGTAAGGATCCCACACCTCCAAGCCTCCTCAACCCATTAGCCAAATGGGGAGGGCCAATCCCAAAAAACCCTGTGGGTATGATTCCAACTGGATAATACTCTGTAATGACCAAAGATGGAGGAGATACTCGACTTGTAAAAACGGAAAATGATCACACACATCCCATGGGTGGCAGATAAGTAATACACCCTATTTTCAAGAGTTCCCTCAACCCAAGATCCCTCTATCTCAATTCCTTATTATAGTAGCTCAAACATAGAGGAGGAAGAGTTGGCTCAGTTTCCTTGATCAACACTACTCTCATCTTGTATCTGTTGATTCATGTACCTACCGGACATCAAATGAAGTGTTATGTTAGAATGTACATAAGCATGTAAATCACATCAAGATACCAATAAAAAAAATATACCAAAACCATCCTCCCTCTCATGGAGGTTACAAGGATACTATAATCATCCTCCCTTTCATGGAGGTGTCAATCACAAGACTCAACTTGTCTCAAACAAATGTGTTGTCTCAAATGAATGCAGAACACATATTCCCAACTATACGTATTTGGGATTATTTGTCATCATCGTGTATCCATGTATTATCCAGATCATTCTTGATCAACTCTCTAAGGAGCTTATAAATCATGCCTCATAGATAGCCTTGCTAGCGAAATTTTACCTGACCTTGGTCATGCTATGGACCTCTCATCCAAGATATCATGGAAAATCTCATACAAAGGCAACATCCAAATGTGCTCATAAATACTAATCCCAAACATCATCAGTTTATTCATACAACTACATATCATGGGAGAAATATCTCAACAAAATAAAATATGTTTGGTGGAAATTTTGAGTGAAGCAACTCAATCATGAATTCAATCATGTTCTATAAACATCATATACAGATGAATGTTCAAAATGGAACATCAATGCTTCAACCAACTAATAGATGCCATATCACATTCAATCAACATTTGAACTTTAAATGAGAGTATCCAAGGATTTACATTACACAAATACATTTCAATAGTTTTGCTATATGGAATTTCTTTCCAAAATACTAGAAACCAATTTATCATGCCATGATACATCATTACGATATTCAAAAGTCATTTCCCTCTTACGTATATTTTTATAGGCTCATCACATGTCAAGGATATACTATCAGTATGTACAATAAAATCCATAACAAAAAATCTAGGCCATATCTTGGAACTCATTATCCTAACTTCCCTAGATAACAATCACATATAAAAAAATCTGAATCAATGAGTTTGCATCACACAACACTCTTTATGAGCCTAAGGCTTTACCATGCCATTGTAACTAGCCTCACAAAAATAAATGTTGTGTTAGAAAAATCAGCTCATCCAAGTTTAGAATCCAGTCACAACTATTATCAAAGACATTTATTTCATAGTTATTAATTATTTCAACCAAAGACACGTATCACACATATCAAATCTTGACTTCATTCCATGTCAAGTTCTCAAGTCTGTCATTTAACATGTCATTATAGGCCATTTATGTCATTAGATGTAAGTGCATACAAATCATGATTAAGTCATGCATGTTAATACTGTTAGTTTCTTAATGTTCAGTGATAAAAAATACTCTTTTTGGTTTACTTGGTAGTGGTCCTAGGTCAAAATTTCATGTTTTCAAGTCAATGTTCAAATAAAATTTTGTTCATTTAATTTTTTCTAGGTCTGAAATGCTAGTCTCTTCACTCCATTCATGGTCATCATCATTTCAAGGTAATATCATCCATTATCACCTAGGGTCTTAGATCAGTCACCACACCTCCATATAGGTCAGGGTCTAGGTCTCTTTTGTTTTACCACCATAAGGTTTAATCATGTCATGAAAGAAGGCGAAAAATATCTCATTTTCACCATACAAGTCATTTACATTGGGAGTAAAAAAATATAGGAAAATAAAATAAAGTAAGTTTGTCTTTCCTCAAATGAAGCATGTTACATGATCAAGTTTTTCTAAAAAACAAGTTTATTTCTCAAAGTATGTATGATTTCACTAAAGGAAAAAAAGCACATTTTGTGATGTTATAAAATGAAAAAGAGGTTTATTAAACTCATTTCATCCTTTGATGTTTGATAGAGTTCCTCTCTTATCATCATCAGACTTCACATCTGCCAAGGGTTGAAGACAAACAATAAATTTGTGTAAAAAAATTATGTGCTACGCTTCTGGAAGGTAGTGCTACGCTTCTGGAGGTGTTGCACTACGTTTCTGGAAAGTGATACACATTTGGTTTTAAACTCCAAATCAACCATCCAAGGTTAAAAACATATTTCCCAAATATTCATAGACCTCCAAAAATAATAAGTGGACACTCTCCATACCTCTTTTAAGTCAAATTCTTCAGCAAATGAGTGGATTCATTCCTTAGGTTTTATCCATGACATTTTTGGTGTTTTCCATGTATGGTTTGTTTCAGTTGATAAAACCCTAATTACATCATCTAAAAACATCAATACACCTTCCATACAACTTATCCAAACATTCCTCATCACTCAAAACCCTCCTTGCCACCATTTTCATGGAAACCCTAGTTTTCACTACATTTTTGCAGGAAAACTATTAAAACCCTATGTTTTGACCTTTTGGGCACCTTCCTCATGCCCATTTCCAAAAATTTCATTTGCATCTTATAGCCAACTCATCACCATACCTCCCCAATTTTTTAGGGATTTTTCCCTAGCTTCCTTCCACCTCATTTATTTACCTAAAATCACCCTACCACTATCCCCTGTTTTCCTAATTCTCCACCTTTCCTACCCAATACATCTAGCTAGGGTTTTATCTTGTTGACAAACACCATGGAGGGTGAAAAGAAGATCCATAAGGGAGACCACCATTCCAAGTTTGAGCCATCCAACTTACAGGAGATCAATGGTTCTCCTTATGCCAAAAGATCTTTCAAAAACAATGGTTGTTTGAGGTTTTGTGAGAGAATCAAGGAGGTAGGCTGTCATGCTCAATTGAAAAGCCTTTTTACCACTAGCTTCAAGAGAGACAAGGTTGTCATAGCATACATTGAATTCACCATATCATGAGATGTTATTGCTTTAGCAACAGTTATCTCGAGCGATGGATAAATTTGGTTGAAAGGGATGGACTTGGACCTTGATAACTACAAAATGTTCCTAAAACATCATTGCAAAGATGATCCTGAGCATATTTTCCCTTTAAGAAATTTACTTGATAAATATTCCCCTTTTATGAAGCTAACTATGAAATATTTTACATGTGAAGGGAGATTCTCAAAAATTTACCAGTACCATGTCAAGTTAATGATGCACTTCAATGCTACTAAACCACTCAATTTGCCTAATTATTTATTCAAGAGTTTGGTAAATATGATTACAAAGGTACAGAGAAAAGGAAAATATCATCGCCCTAGTTTGTTCCACCAAATTTTGGTCAAGCTTATTGTTTTGCATCAACTTTCAGAAATCAATATAACTTGAGAAAATTTCATGGAGATAGCTATATCAGAACCTACTACTAGTCCACCCATCATTCATAGCACACCATCATCATAAACGCAACCAAAGGAGGTTGGCTCTTCAAGTAGGCAAGTAGAGGTTCCAAAGGTGCCTAGGATTGAGATCACTCAAACCTATGAGAAAGGTAAGAGGATGGTTTTTTCTCCAAAGACCATCAAAGGTGACATGCTTACATTGAAACTATAGCTGAACAAAGATAAACAATAGAGAAGCCACCTATTCATGATAGTGAGCGACTCATGCATGAGGATGAGTCATCATTGTAGCAGCATGAGGAACAAGCGCCCATGGAGGTTGAAATAATAAGGGAAAAATGTGCAGAGATAACAGAGCTGAGGGATAGCCTCTCAAGGGAAAAATTAATGATTACCTTGTTACAACAAGAAAACATTCGGTTGAAAGTGAAACAACTCCTCCAAAGAAAACCAAAAGTAAAACTTGAGGAAAACAAAGGTAAAGGTAAAGAAGTGGTAGATGTTGAGCAGATGGAGGACACAGAAGTTGAAACAAAACCAAGGAGGCCATGAACAAGAGGGTTAACTAAGAAAAAAGAGCAAGAAAGTGAGACATCTCCTCCATTAGGTCAACTAACCTTTGATGAGTTGATAACAGCTGTAATTGAGAAGGATAAAGATATATGGCTTGACAAGGAAAATATTCATCTTAAGAAGATTTTTAAGTAGTCAGAAAGAGATAACAACCTCTAGAGGCATATGGCGAGACATTATTTCACAAGGAACCAAATCACCAAGGTGAGGGTGAAGAACTTGAGGAAAAATCTTAAGGAAACCCTAATTAAGCTTAAGGAGAAAGATAAGTTGGATATGCTAGCTGAGGCCTCCATAGCTATTTATCTCATCATCCAATGATATCATGAAACAAATTTCAGAATATTTTGAGCATTTTGAACATTTTTGGTGATTTTTTGAAAATTCTGGAAATTTGGTCATTACACAAGCGTCGCATAGCGACGCGACATTTTTTATCAGAGCATCTAGATGAAGAAATTTTTATATGTATCGATGGATTTTGAATTCTAAATTATAGTTATGGTATCAGGTTATCTTGTCACCCTCCAATTTTGAATAAAAATCCAAAAAATAACACTTTTTTTATGCTTCTGCCATTCATTTTTCCTCTAAGCGACACTTCTAGAGTGAGGTTGGGAGAATGTGTTTTTGAAGGCCTTCCAGGGGGTATTTTCTCCGTTTTAAAGATGGAATGGAAATTGGACACACAGGGTACCTAGCCTAACATTCAAATTTTAAAATGGATGCATAAAAGTCAATCAAATTCAGCTCCAAAGTGGTGTGATGCTTCTGCTAACTGATGTGACACTTCTGTCTTGGATTCCTTTTGGACAGTTGTTAAGCCAGAAAACTTCAAATTTCGAGGTGAAGCTGTCCCATTAGGTGTATTTTTGATAGGAGAATTTTTTTTTGCCACCCATTATGGAGGAATCATGTAATTAATCAAAGAGTCATACACTCCTAGTTATTAGCTAAATTTGAGGGGATTGTTTCTAACTTCTGTAGATTCTAGGTAATGTCTCCTAGAGTGCATTTATGATGTATTTTGGATAAGGTTTTTACCCAATGAGGTGTAATGACTTATATTTTATATATGTAGTCCAAATAAAGGCATTTTAGAGGTTGGATAGTTGTTATTTGCAGTGTGGATCTATTGTACAATTTTTTTTCAGTGAAATCAAAGACATGTTGCAGTTATAATCTTGGGACTCGAGTGGTGTGATTTTGAGCATTATTTTTTCTCTGTAACCTCATCAACTTGAATGTTATGTTATCTTCCCATCACATTTATACTTGTTTATCTTAATATTATTAGTCTATGAATAGAAATATAGCTTTCCATTCTCTGTTTTATAATATTTTCATGAATGTGTTTCTACTCTTCTGATGAATGAATTCATTTAACATGCTCATTATGAATCTCTCTATTTTCAAACCCTATACACAATGAAAAATTAAGTGTGTTCCTAATTTTACCTACCCGGCTTCATCCTTGTTTCTATTACTTAACCTTTGAAATCAGACCTAAAACCTAGACCTAGTTCCTTAACTGTCATTCCTATCCAGCAAAAGCTCAAAACAAACAAAAACCTAACTTACTGAGATTTATAACTAGCCTAAGATCATTAAATATCCATTCATCTCATTGGCTATAAAAGTGAAATTGAGAGAGCCCTCTCTAGTTTTGGTAGGGCTAGATACCAGACCTAAAGATTGGTTTGAGGTTACCTCCTTCAGTTCCATTCTCAGCCTCGGGAAATAGGGGGAGTGATAACACATACTAAGTCACAACAACCATTGTAACAGGAACAAGGAGGTCAACACAAAATCATACATCTGTATACTCACATACGACAATGAAGGTCACTATGCCCACATAACATAGTCATCTGGGAATATCAACCATCACCAGATCAAATCATGTCAAATAAAAATGTGCAATCATGGTAAGATATATAAATCTAGTGATGTCTCGATCATTAAGCATCATGTCAAAAGTACCACACACAGTTTATCAATAAAAATAAGCCAAAAAAATGATGCACAATCATCAAACACAACGACATACCCATATGAATGTCTCGGTCACCTGCACAAAGAAGTTTGGTTCAACCATACGAACTTTCCCAGCCGACAGATCTTACTAGCATCTGCAATACATCTACAAAATTGACATCTTCCAAGTGATCATTTATTTTCATTCTTAGTTCCATCAATTCCAGAAATCATTTCACAATGAAAAGACAAATCAAAGATCCATGGGTTCATAGTATAGACTGAATTAATTGTAAAAAACTTCAATTTTGTGTCTCTCAGGCATAGTCACATCTATGAGCCTTCCTTTGTGTGAATGAGACTTAGACCTTTGCTATAGAGAAAAAATTTCAGATACTCATATTTCAATGGAACATATATTGGAAAAGTGAAAAAGAATATTTTAGCAGAGAGGTTATCCCTCAGAATGAGAATCCACTTCTTTTATGTCATCAACCTATCTTTACAGGGATCAAGTAGATCTAAAAACATATCTATCATGATCATCAATGTCATGTCATCCATCTTTCATCAAGAGATGGACTAGAAAGATCAAGGCGACAGGCTGATGTGACAACACAATCTTAAAACCCAAATAACAATACATCAAGTTAGAGTATTTAATTTCACCGCATAATATAACCACAGATAGTTGAAGATATCTAACATCAATCTCATAAATATGTCTTTATCATCACGATTTTCGATACCATGCATGTCATAATCAATAGGATCAAGTTAGATTAATCGATAAACCAATAAGGGGAAATCACTATTTTCTATGAGATTTCATCATGCATTACCATATAAATGAGGTAACTGTCTATAATAATTCCAACACATATTATGCATATCAAGAATCAAGGGTACAATCAATAAAAATCAAAATCAGGATCTCAAAACAATAGATGTTAGCCACACATTAAGTTATGCTACTATATCCATAATCTAAAATCACATCAAGTGATCTTGCAAAATCAAGCAGATCATCATGATCAAATCATTCAAAACCAGGTGCAATATTCCATCAACATAAATACCAATCACTCTTATACGTGCATGCATTAGAAATTCTCAATATAGCTATAAAATTAAGACAATATGCCATGCATGCATTACGATATTACATATGCACCTTCACATAGAAAATTTGTATTGCTCAAGTGCCTCTTTACCTTTTCAGATCTAGCCATATTTCATTTTTCATATCTAGTTTCATTTCCAGATCTAGATAACTTCTCTGCATTTCCCAATCTAGCCATGTTTCCTGCATTTCCAAATATCCTCAAGAGGGATCCATTCATCACATCTCATTACGAAGGTTAAATATATCTGGGTGGTCAAATATACATGCATGAAGTAACGACTAGAAACAATAATCATAGAAATCAGATCCATAAGCATAAACAAGAGTAAGGGTTATAAGTCAAGGAGTACTTATCTTTAATGAGAGATGATCCTCTCCCTCTTGAACTAGCCTTCAAGAGTGAGACATAGAACATAAAGCAGTGTTGCATTCAAGAGTGAGACATAAACCAGGGTTTCTCTCAAACCCTTATCCACTAACTGCCTAGGGTTTTCTTCATACCCTAGAATTATATTAGGTCTCTACCATCCTTTTCTTGCTTCCATATAAGTGTCTCCTTGGGGTGATCTCCATGGATTTTCTTCAACTAGCTCTGATACCATGTTGATTTTTTTTTCATAAAGTAACATTGTTCTTTACTTTGATAGTTACATTCCATCATTAACATGTTGCATTCACCGCAAATAATTTTTCCATTGTACATATATGAATTATTAAACATAATAATATATAACTATGGAGAAATAATAAAACCATCATCATCATCATCTAAGTAGTGGAAAATAAAAGATAAAAGGAAGAGAAGCATGAACACATAAAGACACCAGGATTGGTATGAGACTAAGGAAAAACCCACTATGGGGAAAACCCTTGGAAATTTTACTTTTTAGATCTTCATTGAATTATTCAATAATAAGAGTACAATGATCCAAGAGTACATATCTTTACAATGCATAAAACAAATAACATACAAGCACTAAAACCATACCCATACTTCTGCATGAAGGAAACTGAATCTGAGAATTGAAATGCACTGGAACTGGATGTAGAAAACTGATGGCCACGACTGATATTGAATGAGGAATGAAGATACATCTACGACGAAAAAAAACAGATGTGATCTATAGATTAACAGATCTATAATACCAAAATAAAAATATGAAAGATCACCAAGTGTTCTCAACTTTTAAGCCCTAGATATGAATCCAGGATACTGTCAATGATCGCTCTAATGCAATTGTGACTGAATGATTGATGTCTGGAAGCGATGCACAATAAACCAAAGGTGAAACAAATTAGACCTTCCCAGTAACTCTTTGAGCCACGACCTTAACATGCTCAACCCATGGCTTTGGGGCTCTGAGCTGCTACCATAACATTTTGTGCCCATGAATCTGACTCTACTTCAGATCAGCTCGATCGGATCTCAGGAGCTAGGCCGTACCCTTAACAAGCCATGTCAATGGGTTTGGCTCCTTGGCCATGGGCACATCACACCCTTCACGTAGCTCTGCTTAGTAGGGTCGCTACCTTAGCCTTTCCTACCCATGTCTTTGCTTTAAATCACACAGATATGATGCGTGATCACCTTTGTGATCTTGACCTTTTGTGCGAGCTCCTGACGATGTATCTGTGCAAGAGAGAAACATAAAATATGACCAAAAATGAAAATAACCTGGGGGAGATCTCATGAGTGAATGTGTGCAAATGAACTTGAGGTTGATTCTATTTATAACTCTGTGATTGAAAGCTTGGGGCTTTGACCAGATCAACATGCGGTTAGGCCGACCCATAAAATAATAAATTAATTCATAACTTAACTTCTTCTTAACCGACTGTGGCGATCTATAGGTTGATTTTTATCCTCTCAAAAAAAGGAATATAATTAAATTATTATCTTAATAGTATGAACTGTCCATAGTGTAATTTTACCCTAGTTGCAAAAATTAGCAGTTCCTTCATGGATGGATTTTTGGGATACAACTAGATTCGTATCTGCTTTCCAGATGAATATAAAACTGATTTTATTACTATATTGGGAAAATTTTCTTATAGGGTCATGCCTTTCAGTTTAAGGAATGTTGGGGCCACTTTTCAATGTGCCATGCATTATTTTTTTCATGACTTGTCTCACATTATCCTTGCATATCTTGACAATATCACAACTCATTCCAAAATTCGGTCACAACACATTGATGATTTGCATACCATATTCATACGATGTCACAACTATAATATTCACCTTAATCCCCTTAAGTCCGTCTTTTACGTCCCTATCGATCAAATTTTTGGATTCATTATGACCAAAGTTGGAATCTCCTTAGACCCTCCTAAAGTTCAAGCCATTCTTGAAATTTATCCTCCTCACAACCTTCACCAGTTGCAAAGCCTTCAAGGAAAAGCTAAATTTTTGCGTCAATTCATTCTTAATTATGCTACCACAACTCATGGGATTCCTAGACTGTTGTTATTTAACATTCCATTTTTATGGGATGACCAAGCAAAACAGTCTTCCGATGCCCTTAAACGTGCTATCACTTTTTCTCCTTTGATTACTCTTCCTAACTTTGAGAAGGATTTAATTATGTACATATCAACATAGACATGTTTTTGGGGTATTAGTACAATAATTTGAAATTGGAAATGAGAATGTAATTTATTATGTCAGTTAGAACCTTAGTGGAACCCCTGTGCCTTATTCCCATGAAGAAAATTTAGCTTTGGCTGTTTTTTCTCTGTCCAAAAACTTCATCATTATATCCTTACACATACCACCAAGGTCGTTACTAATTCCAACCCCATGAAATTCTTATTGATTCAGTGAATGATCAATGGGAAGTATGCCCATTGGATAATTCTCCTCCAGGAATTTGACTTGGAATTCATAATGCTTAAGAGTAAGAAAGTTTTATCACTTGCTAAATTCATCTTCGAATTTCCTACTGGTGCGTAAGATCTTTTGGTAAATGATGACCTTCCATATGTACACTTGTTTTATATATCTTATGATGATCCATGGTATGGTGACATCCTCACTTATTTGTGAACCCACAAATTCGTCCCTGTTGTCCAGGTAAAACCCCTCTGTGGACAGAGGTGATCCCTCTAGCCCTAGGGTGGGTCTAGCAACTACAGGAAGATACTAACATCTACCTTCCTAGATTGTAAATGAAATTTAGAGCAAATAATATGGCCTAGCCTATTCTGATGCTATGTTTTCGTCTTTTGACGAAGCTTCTTGATCTATCGCTCTTCTCAAGCTCGATACACGCTGCTACCAATGTTCGATTACCTGTACAGACAGTCAAGACACCACGACAAGCGTAAAACCACGACAAACATAAAACAATTACAACCTATCTAACTGATCAAGGAATGCTATAAATCTCATTATAAATGTAAAAAAGAGTGGAAGATAAACATCAAATGCAATTCATTATGATAAAGACAAGGGGAGTTTACAACCAAGCCTTGATGTTGAGGCTCTCCTTTTGTAGGTCTGTATCCAAGCATGTTTGCAACACCCTCATGAAAAAAGGTCCAATATCTTCACTATGTTCTCAACACACACAAACAATCACACTTTGCACTATTCTCCCGAAGCTATGATTGCTTCTTCTTTCTATGCTAACTTTTTCAGCTATCTGTTCAACTAGCACATCAATCGAAGATGGATATATTTATAGAGGAGAGGAGGAGGTTGGGATCCCTACAATAGTGGAAGGGAGGCCTTATCCCTTGGGAGGTTTCCCCATAAGGTGGAAATAAGAGGCCAAAGGAGGAAGGCCGTGGTTATTTAGTCGTACCACTCCCTATAACTCATCCACGAAGTTGTTGTGATAAAAAATTCACCTCTATTTTTAAAAAAAATTCCATAAATAGATTTGCGCGGGTAGCTAATTGAGACAGAGCATCAGCTGGCACGAGGGCCTGTGTTAATCTTCCTCATTGGCACGAGGGCATAATGGGCTACCAGCGCCAAGGCAAAAACAGGTGTTTTTAGTGGTCTGCTCAGGAAATGGTCAACATAAGGAATGTTGCCCTCATGGAAAGGGATGCAATGATGGTATTTGCAAGGCATGACACTTATAATTAGTCACAGAAATGACCCTCCAATGTGCAAGATGGGGATTTAAGGGACAATGACAAAATGTTGTGTAACAGATGCCCCCTAAAGTATGAAGTTCAAACATGAGTGAGGGGTGAAATGATTTACAAGTACGTGCAAGGAACTAGACGCTGCTATCGAGAGCCCTGAAAATAAAGCATAGATACATATACATAACTGAAATATCTATTGAAAATACAGTAATCCATGGTATAGGCACAACTATACATTAAGAAAAGGATCATGTGAATGGATCCTCGGTATGGACACAACCATCCGAATGAAGGGATCATATGAAATAGATCCATGGCATGGGCACAACCATCTGTATAGAGAGGATAAAAATGAGAGGACCCACGGTATGGTCACATCCATCGGTCTAAAGAATCATGTATATAATCATGAATGACTCATCACTCCTCGCAACCTAGACTTTTTTGATCGAAGCCCAGGGTCTTGCGCTCCAACACCACCCGATCAAAGTACAAATTCCAACATGTGAATAGATGTGTTGAAGTTGAACATGCTAGAAAATCACTAAATTACTAGTCAATGATGTGAACCGTTAACAGGTGCGAGAGCAACCATCCATAATTTCAATGGCTCTCAAGGTACTACTAGTACAATCCACGGAATGTGAACAATGAGCTGAAGTTGAACACCCGTGAAATCACCCGTTTGAAGGCCAATGATGTGAACCTGTCGTCGAATGCGAAGAACTTGCCATTAGGGCATGCAAGCTCTAAGGTACCAGAAAGGAGTCTCTATATCAACTTCCCAGATAATGAGCTGAAGTCGACAGGAAGTGATCCATTGAAGGAGGGTCATAATGAATCCCACATCATCGACACAAAATAGAGAAGGTAATATGAGTGTGAATAAAGACTTAAATAGAGGATCAAGGAATGTACAAATTGCAGAAGGATTTTCTCTTGAACATATAAGCGACACGAATCTGGAATTTGGTAGCATTTGACTCAAATAGGATCAAAGGTCATTTTGACAAGATTGGTAATCGAATGAGAGGCAAACGGATTTCTCAAGCCCATGGAGGCAAAGTGACAGAGTGAAGATATCCCAACCCGAAATGAACTGCAGACAAGTGTCATGTTCAAGAGTGACATACTGCCGACACAACTGATGAATAACTTCCATTTTCCCCCACCATTTCTAGCGAGTACCTCTTTATTTTTACACAAGCTTGAAGAGGATAGCATATGCTTGTCATATAAGTTTGTCCTTTTACGAGCCCTAGGAAGGAGAAACTCAATAACTTCATGGTGATGGTTTCCTATGTCATCAGGGTTTAACGAGTCTGACAAAGGAAGAACTCAGTGTCTTTTCATGTTTAGAGAGTTTGAAAAGAAGCGAAAAAGAAAACTCTAGCTTGTCCATTTTTGTAAATAGTTCCTCAGATCCAAAAAGGTAGAAAACAATATATGAAAGAACCTCTTAGTCGTGATAGGCTAAGGTATTCCTTTTTCGTAAATAATCTATCCTAGCCCGAAAAAGGGGAAAACATATACTGGGTAGATATCGTTTCATATCCATTTAATGAGCTCAAAATGACAAGAGTCTCGACAATCTTTTCAATTTTTAAGAGTCAGAAAAGAGATGAAAGTTGACTCCTCCTGGACGAACGAGTGGTATTAAGGGTAGCAACTGGTTCCAGTGATGGTGGAACTGCTCAGAAAAAGTAAAGGTTAAGAGGCTGGCGAAAAAGACCACTCATTGCAGAGGTTCCTCAGGAATGGATAAAACAACCAAGTGAGGTCATATGATTAGCCAAGTATATAGTGACAATGGAATGAGAACACCAAGGCTCATCTAGAAAAATAGGTTGATAAAATGGCAATCACGAGAGGTAAAATGAGAATCATTTCATTTTTAAACAAGCTTGAAAACATGGAAAACTTTTCTTGGAATTGGTTTCATTTTTACAAGCTTGAAACAGAAACAAACTATGCTTGAAAAGGTAAGCATGCCCCTAGCATGGTGACTCAATTTGAGGTACATGCCCCCTAAGCTTCATTCCATATGAAAGGCAGATGGAGTGAAGGTTCAAACTACGAGATTAGAGAAAGACTCGACTGGGATTTTACGAGATCGTATCAAAGACTCGAAATGAATAGGAACGTGTTTCATTGTTTTAATGAGGTTGACACATTAAAAGAACTATCCTCATGAGATAATTCATTTTTTAACGAGGTTGACATAGAAGACAAACCATCCTCATAACACCTTGTTTCATTTTTTAAGGAGCTTGACACAAGAAAATGAAGTATGCTTCGATGAGCTTGTTTCATGTTTTAAGGAGCTTGACACAAGAAAACGAACCATTCTCTGATGAATTTGTTTCATTTTTTAAGGAGATTGACACAAGAAAAAAAACTATGCTCCAATGACAACTCATCATGTTGAATAAAAAGTCATGGCGTCCAAGATGTTCTCATTTAATGGGAGAACAACATCTCAGAAATCAGGACCCAAAGCTTCCAACACATGATGCACAACGACACTATCACTGAATGCGGGCACGGGATAGGCAACCACATAATTAAACTGCGGTGGGGAAGATACAACTGGCGGATAAATATCCAGAAGAGATGATGGTGGGCCAGCTGCCACATTAGGACCAAAGAATGAAAGCTGATCAATGGTCATGATTCGACCTTTGTGTGGAAAAAAGATCACACAAAAGAGGGAAGAGACAACCGACCCCATGGCATAATCATAGTCAAGACCCAAGAGTAAATTGAAATCCAAGGGGCATGGAATGACCATCACATCTATATAGACGGTTTTCCCTCCCAAAGTAATAGGCAAATTCGATAGGATACCTAATGGTTGACTGGTTCCTCTATTAAATACCAACAGATTCTGTATAACAGGCAGAATCGGTGGAGAACCAAAAGCTTTCCAAGTAGTGGAAGACATAATACTAACAGACGCGCCTTCATCTATAATGGTGTTGGGTACGACCGCATCAAAGGTCTGTACCGTGATCTCAAAAGGCACATAAGAAGGAAGGTGATGTCCCGCAAAGTGACTCCAATCGAAGGAAACGATCAAACTACTTGGAGGGGGTACCATTGAACTAAGATGGTCATCTCCTGGTGTTACCGGGGTAAGAGGAGCATCCTCCTAGACCTCCGTCAAGGGATCAGGAGGAGCAGCTTCTAAGACTACAAGGATGGGAGTATCTTTCTCCAAGTCTGAGGAATCTGAAGAAACAAGAGGAACGTGAGGGGGATGAGATTCACTCTCTACGGAAAAAACCTGATGAACCATAGGCGGGATCAGATCGACTGGTTCCTCAACCAATGGTTGGTTGGGAACGGGTTCTTGACTTTTAATTTCTGATGGAACGGGATCGACCAAAGATGAATTTTGACCAACCATTAAATCAATTAGTGGAGGACTCGAAGAAAGCATCTAGTAACCAACCGGAAGGCAGGGTGTAGAAACAGTAGAGTTTTCCAACACAACTTACAAGGATTTTTGATCTTACCCCGTTTCTTACGAGTCTTATCAGTACTAGTCAAAGATGTGTCACCAAAATGACTTCCAGAAGCCAAAGGCAATGGTGGATGGCCGTCAGACCATACTTCAAGCACCTTGAGAATGCCAGGGAAATCTCGAAGAAAATGGTCACCTTTGCACAACATGCAAGGGAGTTTGACTTTTCATGGAAGGTTGGATGGTTTATCAATGGAAGGTTTATGAGGCGCAATAACTGCAACAATAGCCTCTCACTTATTTGACCTTCTTTGTCTTCTTCTTCTTCTTCTTAGCCACCTGGTTACTAGAATTTAGACTTTCACCAGGTGAAGTAGAAGAGGAGGACAAAGAAATAGGCGAAGAAGGGGAGAGTTCCACCTTAGAAGCAACATGATGTCGTTCTGGTGGAGGAGATGGTTGTATAGAGGGCAGAATACTCGAGACCACAGAGGTCGAGAACAACCAGACAGACAAACCAATAGTTAACCAAGGAAGGGATAATGTTGCCATATAAGGAGCACCAACATTCCCAAAAGCTGGAAAAGGACCTGGATTCCCTTCAAAGGGGATTCCTTGGTTGGTAAACTCTGGAAATGTTTCCATTGAAAACAACCATAAAACAAAACACTAAGGAAGATAACTTTAACCAAGAATATTTTGTGGGAATTTAATTTTTTAGGACATTGAAACAAAAATCTGTCGTTTCATATTTTAAGAGTCGAGAAACAAGCAAAAGGTGACTCTATCACTTTCAGGTTGAAACAAGCGTGAAAGGACAAGTGCTCGATGATATTTTCACTTTTAGATAGTTACAAAAAGATCAAAATGACTACTTAGGTAATCTAAGCAAAATGGTGTACCAAGTTTTCATGAACTGCCATATACACCTTAGTGATCAAATGAAAGAGAAATGACCAAGGACTTAACATACGTGCAGGTAGTCTCCCCGAATGTCGTGTTCAGTGTGTCACGGTTACAAGGCATCAGACTCGGCTTCCTATGGATAAAGGATTGCAACCTATAGGCGTCTCCCTTTATATACTTGACGGTACGGGGAGAACAAGTTCGTACTAGCGCTGTCTAGAGCGAGATGGTGAACGACAACGACTAGGTTTTAAGACGCCGGAACACGTCTCTAGCCTAGACCACTAAAATGTTTGCATTAAGTTCCAATGTTTCCTTAGGTTAATTCAATAAATTTTAAAGTTGATATTGAATTATGTCTTAGTTTCAAGGCCCTACCACAGGTCATCTGACAATCTCCTATATGCAGCTATATGAGGAAATAAATCTTTCAATTCTATGAATGTTATCTAGTTAAGGGAAGAGTCTCAAACAATGATGCAACCAATAGTAATACTGCAAATGAAACTTTTTCAAACTAGATGAATTTCACTATCCAAAAGTAATCTAAAACATTCAACGATGTGAATTATGCAATGTAATCTATGCAAAATCCTCTTTTTTGAAAACTATGCAATTGTAATCTATGCACAATTTCCTTTTTCCTCTGAAAGAATAAGAATGCAATCAATGCATTTTTCAATGAAATGAGAATCTCCTTAATGCACGCTTTTAATGAAAGAGAATGCACTCAATGCAATTTTTAACCTTCAATCATTAAACAATGTAATCTAAGTTCAATGATAAATCTCAAAAAACACTTTTCAATGCAATGTGATCTAATGCATTTTAACGAAAAAGCAAACTCTGAGATGAAAAATAAATGAACGCAAATATCCTTAATGGAAGGATGAATGCAAAAGGGATGAAAACCAACACTAAGAATGCAATCATTGTTTCGAACACTTTATAACAAAATTCCTCAAAAGGATACAAGACCTATGAGTTCAAGAAAAAGAGGACTTCCAAAGTGTGGGTTCAAAACAAGGCATTCATTCCCTCTTACATCAATCATAGAAAGAATAATTTTCAGTTGAACAATGAGCAATGTAATCTATGCTCACAAGTGAAAAAGTAAAGGAGAGAACGTGTAAATCATACAGAGAAAAAGACCAGAAGGGAAAGACACATTGGTGGAGGAATTAGGGAAAAACCTCAATTTTTCACACACACTGAAATTGGCTTGAATTTTGTGGGTGAAACTTGCGTCAATTGGCGCGACTTTCTCACTAACAACTGGCACCAATGGCCAATTGGTGCGGGTTGCTAACTGAAAAATAGCGCCAATCGGTGCTACTGTTAGACAAATAAAAGCGCCAATTCCTGAATAAGAAAAAACAAAGAATTTCCCCCAACACGGACCAGACTCACCACTTCAAACAAAAACTAAAAGATCGTAATTGTTGAAAAACATAGGAACAAATAGGGAAATGGTCATTCGACTAAATCCGTAGAATGACTAAGACCTCAAAGAGTGACAAACTCAAAGGAAAATCCCCAGTGGATTCGCCAATTTGTTGTCCAGGTAAATCCCCTCTGTGCACAGAGGCGATCCCTCTAGCCCTAGGGTGGGTCTAGAAACTATGGGAACATACTAACATCTACCTTCCTAGATTGTAAATGAAATTCAGAGAAAATAATATGGCCTAGCCTGTTCTGATGCTATGTTGTTGTCTTTCATCGAAGCTTCTTGATCTGTCGCTCTTCTCAAGCTCGATACACACTGCTACCAACGTTTGATTACCTCTACAGACAGTCAAGACACCACGACAAGCATAAAACCACGACAAACATAAAACAATTACAACCTATCTAACTAATCAAGGAATGCTATAAATCTCATTATAAATGTAAACAAGAGTGGAAGATAAACATCAGATGCATTTTGTTATGATAAAGACAAGGGGAGTTTACAACCAAGCCTTGATGTTGAGGCTCTCCTTTGGCAGGTCTGTATCCAAGCACGTTTGCAACACCCTCATGAAAAAATTCAAATATCTTCACTATGTTCTCAACACACGCAAACAATCACACTCTGCACTATTCTCCCAAAGCTATGATTTCTTCTTCTTTCTATGCTAACTTTTTCAGCTATCTGTTCAACTAGCACATCAATGGAAGATGGATATATTTATAGAGGAGAGGAGGAGGTTGGGATCCCTACAATAGTGGAAGGGAGGTCTTATCCCTTGGGAGGTTTTCCCATAAGGTGGAAAAAAAGGCCAAAGGAGGGAGGTCGTGGTTATTCAGTTGAACCACTCCCGATGACTCATCCACAAAGTTGTTGTGATCGAAAATTCGCCTCTATTTTTAAAAAAGTTTCCATAAACAGATTGGCACAGGTAGCTAACTGAGATAGAGCACCAGCTGGTGCAGGGGCCAGTGTTAATCTGCCTCATTGGCGCGAGGGCATAACGGGATACCAGTGCCAAGGAAAAAATAGGTGTTTTTAGTGGTTTGCTCAGGAAATGGTCAACAAAAGGAATGTTGCCCTCATGGCAAGGGATGCAATGATGGTATTTTCAAGGCATGACACTTCTAATTAGTGACAGAAATGACCATCGAATGTGTGAGATGGGGATTGCAGGGACAATGACAAAATGCTGTGTAACAGCCCCCCACCTCACTCATGATGATCGATAACACATTCTACATCAATCCCCACTATACCTTCTCATATGTGATGATATTTATCAGTGTGGTGTTTACATTGTACTTTTTCATTTTATTTCTCATGTTGAAGCTGAGAAAGTGCTCAATTCTTGTCATAGTGTGGTCATCTCTCTCGAATGGCCACTACCTAGAAAATCATGCATGCTGGACCTTATTTCTTTAGTGATTACATTGAGGCAATGTTGATGGTCTTATATGTCACCAACATACCTAGGATATCGTCGATATGAAGTCCCAATTAGAATTCACACCATTTGGTGTAGGAGTCCCATTCATAATATGACATGACTTCCATTTACTTAAAGATCTTCCTTGGCTTGAGAAATTAGCATGAGAGAGTAGCACACATGTACTTTGGAATGAGAAAGAAAGTATGCCCTATGAAATGTCCAATTTTATAATGTATCAAGGTTCTTTCACTGAAAGGAACACAAGTGAGTCTTCAAGAGACAAGTATTAGTACTGATTTGGTTAAGACACATAAGAATATGCATGAAATAATAGTTAGACATCAAGTGAAATAGTTCACATAAATGAAATGATCGTCATAACCACCATAACACACTTTAAATAATATAAGAATCAAATCCACAAAAATCGTTCAATTTCTTCAGTACATAAGTATGCTAGCATAAACCACAAACATTTTCTAATAATATCCTTAAAACACTCAAGATATATGCATGAAATTTTTTTGGCCCAATGGGCTTCAAGTATTATGAAAAATATCCGGGATACATGAGTACAATGAACACCACTTGATCCAAATAGTGGAGCATTAGAGCCACCACTTACTTTCCAAAAGAAATATATCTATCTCTCTAATGCCTTGTAGGAGAATCCAAGACTAAAAGTCCTCTCATTGAGCAATGAGGCACCTTTTATAACTAGAGACATAAATCTTCATATCCTCATGACCCTTGAACTTCCCATATGACTTTTAAACTTCTAGTGACCTTTGGAATTCTAAATAACCTTTCGTTTTCCAAATGAATTTTAAAATTCAACATGATTTTTGGAATTATTTGTGTCCTTTTGACTTCTACATGTGACCTTTATACTTCTACACGTGGCTCTTTTATCCATACATGACTCTTGGTATTCTACATACTTATATTTACAATAATTACAAAATTACATAATTATTTACACATCATGATGTGGTGACAACAAGACAAGCCACCAACATTAATGATGTGGGCCCATTGTGGTTTGTGACATGGAATTTCTTGAGAGATGAAAATTATTCCACCTATGTCTTCAATACTTGATTCAAATTTATTATTGTTGTTTCTGCTTTCCCTCCAAAGGGTCTTGAGATCACATGGAGTCTTTATGGATCACTTTGTTCCTCGGAATTTGATGTTATTTCACTTTTGTGAAGAAAATACCCTTTGTGGATAGAGGCATTCTATCTAGCCATAGAGTGGGTCTAGCAACTTATGAGACTATCTAATGGACACTTTCTTAGCTAATATTTAAAGAAAGATGAGAAAAGGGAAAACACATACCTCTTCCTGATGTTATGTTCAACCCTTTGATGAAGGCCTTGATCCACGATCCTTCAGGCTCGGTCCTCACTTCTATTGGTGTTCGAATAACTATAGGAGATCAAAAGACAACAAAAAACATGATCCAATACAAAGCATACATTGAATATCAACTACCTAACAGATCAAGGAGCATTAGGCTACTTGTATGAATATTCAAAAAAAATATAGAAAGAGAAACACCTGATGTATTATTGATAATATAAAAGAGGAAGCTTAAAAACATGGCTTTGATGTTGGAGGCCTCCCTTTGGTGTAGTCTGAGTCCAAACCGAGGCTTCACGCAATCCTTCTCCTGAATGGAAATTTATGCATTAACATAACATAGGAATACAAAGGATTAATGATCAAACCCAAAAATGACCAACCAATAATGGAGGGATGGAGATAAATTTATAGGAAGGGAGAAGGAGTTAGGAGCCCATGAAAGAAGGAGGAAGGCCCACTATTCAATGGATAATCCCATATCGATAAGACCAAGAGCTCCAAATGAGAGAGCT
Organism: Pinus albicaulis; assembly: GCA_034641835.2. Lineage (NCBI taxonomy): Eukaryota > Viridiplantae > Streptophyta > Pinopsida > Pinales > Pinaceae > Pinus > Pinus albicaulis. The sequence goes on from CM076575.1 coordinate 736,494,221, forward strand.
TGACCCTATCTCCAGCGAAAAATATCCATATCGCCGTCCTAGAAACTTCTATAAGTCAAAGCTTCTCCTCCATTTGAGGAAACACTGCCAGAAAGGGTTCATCGAGGTTTTTTCAATCAGAAGGGTGCTGAAAATGCTAGGTGTGAATGGGAAACCTACCATCAACATGGGCAGATAATTGGAGAAAAGCGCTAACCCAGAAATTTAGGGTTTGAGCTAAGCCTCTTCAGAAATTCTTCAGGGAAACTTTATTTTAGTCTTTAAAGGATATCTTAATATATTTTTCCTAGGTGGATAGACTGCACAGGATTCATCAAAGGGCACTTCAGGATCAGGGACAGGAAGTGAACAAGGTAAAAAATTACTGTGTAACATTCACTTGTTGCGATCTTGTGTTCTTTTGTCTCTGAATGCTTGTTTGTGTCGCTTCCTCTAACACATATTCCCATGCCTCCTTTCCATGTTGTTCTAGTAACTTATGTAAGTAAAATCACTCATGGAAAGCAAAAATCAACCTACAAATATCCTATTATATAATTTTCACACAAACGTTTTGATGGTGAATCATTAGTGTGTTTGGCAAGAGAAGAGGGAGCTTATGAGCATAGGTCGCACTATCAACAGACAAGGTTTGTGTGTTGAGGACTAAGGATGCATTGTGCACTCCACTGGAAAGGGAGTGCTTAATGGGGGGCATAAGGTGCAGTCTTAAGAGATAAGGGGCATCAATTATCCTTGATGGTGTTCCATACACTCAAATGGTAGGCTTGAGTCACAAATAAGGACACTAGGCATAGTGTCAAGACCCAAGGATAATTGATTGTCCATTATTAGTCTGTTTTGCACTCAAATTGGAGAGAGTCTTGGAAGAGGGCATAATTTGATAGTACAAATGGGGTTTGATGCTTGGGGGTATGTTGTGAACTAGGCTTGGGTGCAAAGTGTAGTATTAAGAAATAGGAAGGGTTTGATTAAGCCTTGAGAGTGCACAATGCACTCTCCCATGATTAGTGGGTAAGCTTTGTGAAAAATGAAATTTGTCTAATTTTCAAAGGTAAGGTGTGGGAAAAAACAATGAGCTTAGAGTGAAAACAAGTGTGATACATACCAAACCATCGATAAAACTTAGACAAGACCCAATACTAAGAAGTATGCATCAAAACACTAGTTTAAAAACACTCTGCAAGTACAATAGACAAATTGTGTGCAGTTGCGACCAAAAGTGTCGTTTTGTGAGAAGAAAGTGTATTAAGACTATGGAGTGCTTTATGGATGTTATTAATGATGCAATGAAACTTATGAGAGAACAAGGATACTTAAAACACATTGAATAACATGAAACGACACTTGTTGACTAAAAGAAACAATTGATATGAAAGACGATAGGCTCCAAAATTAAAATGTAGCAAAATTTTGGAGGGTGTTGTAGTAGTGACGACACTTGGCGACACACTGGATGAAATTCAACTTCTATGCCTAGGAATAGATTTTAGTAAACGTTCACCCCTTAGGAAATATTGATTGATTAATCAGATTGCCTTCGGTCCCCATTCAATCGGTTATAGATGTAGTTTCCACCATTCCTTTCCTTGGTTTGACACACAAAATATTACGCCATATCACAATTGTTTCAATATAGTAAAGGGTAATATATAATTGTGAGTTTAAGACATTTAGAGTATGATTTTAATATTTGGTTTTTATCCGCTACCATCAGGCTTGGAAAGTACCCCGAAAAAGTCACTACAGGAGTAGAAGCATTGCTTCACTACCAGCGAGCCTAAACAATACCCCAATGAATTTACTTGCTTCACCTCTCTATGCAAGAAGCATTTTTCTTCTTTCACCCTTTATTATTTTATTTAGTAGCACTCTGCTCTGACACTTATTATTTCAATGGGAAGAAGAGGAATCCTGACTTATTGAGAGCATAAGAGGTTTCCCTTTCAGAGAAGTATATATATAACCTATGATATAATTTTCCTGACTATATATTTTCCCCTTATCATTTCTATACTCGATTGGATGAGCATGAAAAGTACCAAGTGGATTTAATACTAAGTTTGAGGAGTGGAGACTCTAAAATAATACAAGTACCATAGGTGTTGGGCCACGAAAAAGTTGCAATTCCTCTCCTTATTTCCTTGATAATTGTTATGTTTTTAGGAAAGTTTATCCTTAATTTGTAATGATTCAAGAGTAAAGGATAGTAAAAGAAAGTTGAAAATAATATAGTTAATGTGATCTTTTCAGATATAAAAAAAGGTTATAATTCGGGAAAATTGTTGTGAAGATCAGCCTAAATGAACGATCGTTGTTCCTCGAGATATTGGAGCGAGATACTAATTGAGTTGACTCCACATTTATAGTAGATTATAGTTCGATGTCTGAGCGCGATCGGAGAATGAAGGAGAAAGGAAACTGATCGTTACTATACGAAGGCTTATCGTTAAAAGAGAAATCCTCAGAATCTTTTGATTCTCAGGATAACTCTATATTCATTTTTCAAATGTAATATATAAGTAACAAAGTGAAAGACAAATGTTGTTCATGTTTCATTTATTATTTCACTTTTACTGTGTATTACACACAACGATTTGAGTTGAACCTTTTTGAGGTTATTCTCTAAAACACTTTTGAAGTTAATGAAGTTGCACGATATTTTATTTTAGTCTTCTGGATTGAGTTTATCTAGGCAGTACTTCTGGAGACCGTGGGCCCAGTCACCATAGGTTTTACTGTATGTTATGTATCATTGATAGTAATATTACCTTTCTATGATTCACATTAGTTGTATTACTTTTTACTTGCCTTTTATTTTATAGTAGGTAATTGATTTAATCTTGTATCTTGAATTCCGTTAAGCATTTTCTGAAGTTATTGATTGGATTGCGTTATGGAGATTAGAATTCTGAATGTGTGAACCTTAGAAGTTACTTTTGAGAAGTAGATACTTTCGAGTATTCATGTGATTAATAGTTTCTCCTTATGCGTAGGATTTTTTGAGAAATAGATTAAAACGATTTGTGAGTTAGAATATTGTATTTCATCAAAATTGTAAATTTCTGTTGTTATCATTTATTTCTACAATGGTTGAATTAGAATAATGATTAATGTAACTTTTCCGTAACAGTTATTTTTTCACTTTGTCATAGTCTAAGACTCTATTTTTGCATACACTTTTGTGATAGCCTTGAAATAAAATACGAATCCTAGGTTGATAAGATTAATGAGATAGGATTAAGATTGATATTTAGGAGTCATCGTAATGCCCAAAATTTTGGTGCTATTGTGGGAAGGTTTTCAAATTATAGGTTGTGTAACTGTGTTGGAGCATTTATTTTGAACAACAAAATTTTGAGTTGTGGAAGGCTAGGAGCGGAAAGAACACGTGGCAGAGCGTAATTAAGGAAGGTAAGGAGTTGTTGTTGGAACGGGGCTCCCCAAGCTGCGAATTTTGTATTTTTTTGTATTAATTAGTCTAACGCAGGGTTTTGGGGCGGGTCAAAGCCCTGAACACATTGTAATGGGTCAAAGGGTAAACTTAGAGTCTGCAAACCATGTTTTGTAGACCACGAGATAGTGTAGGCTACATCGATATAAATATATGAGTAGTTTGAGTCTAAAAGTAGGCATGAATTAAGACTGATGCTATGTGCGAATGGTTAGATCTGTTTTGGGTTGTTTTGGGTAAGGATTCTTGCCGGCTGTGTGCACGGAGATCCTCAGTCCTGCTGTGTGCAGACCCCACTAGGCTGTGTGCGCGGGTTGGTTTTGGTTGTAACTGGGTTTTTGGATAAAAATTTATGCGAAATATAGTTGAAGTATATTTGTGCTATCTGGATCTATTGTGTTTACTATTGATGCAAATCTATGATATCTGTTTAAGCTGTGAATACATCTGTGCTGAAAATGTATCTGTAGTTGCATTTATGATATTATGTGCTGGTAATTGCTGATACACACATAGATGTGAAGGTACTAACTAGATCTTTGAATGGTAATAGCTCTGTCATGGTTAAATAATTGATTATACTGTTAAAATCATGCAAATGGACTTGCTCTGTGCAAATCTAATAAGTTATGAACGTTGATCTACCTTAATTACCTACTCTCTCCCAGGGTGCGGTAACCTGGTTCCAACACCCTACCATACTACTTCGGGTGAGACCTTGGCCTGCAAAAGTAGGTCATTGCCGAAAGGGCTAGTATTATAGGGGTTTGTTGGCAAACCTTAAACTCTGAACTTGGGTTAGGACCCCTCAACCCAAAAAATGGTTCTGTTGCAGGGACCAAGAGCATTTTGAGAGAGAGATCAGGTAATGCCAAGGGAACATTGGAGACCTGAGAAGCTAGAAATCGAAGAATGGTTCGAAAGACATATTCAGGAATTATTTGTAAAAGAGAATCGCAGTGTGAAACTGACAGCTGAGAAGTGGAAAAATAAGTACATTTTTAGTGAAGTATACGAAATTTTCTTTGTAACCTTTGCACATGAGCTGCAGGAGTGGCTAGCTAGTTTCATATATTTCCAAACATGTTGGAAGGATGAGCGGGTCATGCAATGGACTCCAGAGTTGATCCAACAGTTGGAAAGGACTAACAATACCATCACTCGTATGGTAGATCACTGGGTGGATAGTGTGCTGGGAGGATTTGTGACAGAATTTGCAATCGATCAGTTCATATCCTATTTTGAAGCAAAGCGGAGGTTATTCAAAGGTTTTCGGGGTAACTTTTTGAAAAAATTTCCATTATTAATCAAGATATTGTTGTGCGAAAAGAGAATTATGTGCAACCACATTGAATGAATGAACTCTGATCAGAGCAAAAGTACAACTCGAAGTGCTAAGTATTACTGAACCAATCGAGAAGGGGATAGATCCATCTACAGTCTACTAAGAGAGACAGTTGTGCATGCAGGAGATAGTCGTCCAGCTACACCACCTTCAAGTCAGCATAAAGGTAAGAACTCACCCACACCTCTGCCACCACCAGAAGAAGATATGGCCACTCACATGAAGCTACCCAATTTCAAGGGTGTAGGGGATGAAGATATGGACCGATTTTGGATTGTAGCAGAATTCATATGGATTGTGCATAATTTAGCGACCGACGTTGTAAAGAGAGCGCAGCTATCAGTCACCTTTGAAGGAAGGGCCTTGGACTAGTATATGGGGTACATAGGACAGCACCCATATCCGTCTATTCAAGAAATTAAGACAACCTTAAAACAACAGTCCCATAAGCCTAAGTCCTACTCTCAAATAGTGGTTGACTTAAAAGACTTTAAACAGGGACCCACTGAATCAGTATGGGAGGTTGATCAACAGTTAAAAAAGGTTATCATAGATGGGGAGTTTTAGTATGATGATAGGCAGCACAAGGAATGGTTTATCACTATGTTGCTACCTCACCTGCGTGGACCTATGGGACAACGGTCAATTGGAACGCAAGAGAAGGCCTTAGAAATTGCTATGAAATCAGAGGCTGCACTGAGAAATGATGCTTAGTTTAGGGTACAACAGATCCAGGGACAGCTGGAGGTAATGCATATTGAAATCAAAAATATGCAAAAAGACCGAGGGAAAGAAGCTAGCCCAAACGTATGGTGCATACGATGCAGGGTATCTGGCCACACCAAGGATCAGTGCCCACTGTTGGAAGACTACATGCAGGCTGGTGGACCTAAACCATTTCACCTTAGGGAGGCTACGAGACCAAGTAGCCTAACGTTATGGTGCATTGATTATCACATAGCTGGACTACATGACACCAACCACTGCCCCCATCTTGGTGCGTATGTTACAGAATTAAAACAATAATGATGCCGATTTTTCCAATCAGTGGGACATGACGAACATAACTGTCAGACCTATGAATTAATCTAATATTCCCAAATGGGAAAATCAGCAACATAAACACCAAAAACTATTTTTTTAGAAAATTATGTTATAACAGTCAATAAAAACCCATGGATCCATTATTTGATACATAATAGCAACCAAATATACAAGGAGATCAGGAACAAATCATTTTTTCTTAGTTAAACAAGCCTCCCAAGCCCATAACAACCCAAAAACAGTGCAACCCCATGACATACTGCAACACAGAAACTCTGAAGCAAGTGACAACGTAATTTAATGAGGCTTTATACTATAGAAATAGAGATACAAATGGATCTACTGATATATTACTCAAGAGAGCTAAAAAACTGAGATCTTGTCTCTTTTATAGAATTCCAAGATAACCCGGAAAGGATCTCCTGAAATATACAAAAATACCAAAATGTCGGAATGCAGCCGTAGGGCTGAATAGAAGCTGCTACTGAATAATTGGATGAATATGGCTATATATTATACATATAATTAATATATCTCCTCCAATAGATCCTTCAAGTGAAAGGCTGATCCTAACACTAAATATCTCACCCTTCAAATCAAGCACTGAAACCCCCAATGCAAATGCTCACTGAAATAACGCAATCAAAGAGGGATACTGCACTGTAGATGATGGTAATATGTTGGCATGGTGCTAATATATGAAATAAGATCAATAATATCTCTTTCTGACCTCCCAAAGAGAAGAATTCTTCCTCCTCTGAAAAACTAGCTCTGGAAGTGGGTTTCTCAGCCCTCCACTGCAACACCCAGCAACACAACACAATACTTTGCAGAAACTGCGTTGTAGCTAGAGACTGAAGATTGGACTTAATCCTGATAGTGGAAATTATGGTACAATGCTCCCCCAAGAGGCCTCTCAAGAAAGGAGATTGGATTCCTGCTGAGGAACACCCGTTGCTAAACATCACAACAATCTCAACTAAACAGCTGAAGAATGAAAAATGGTCATGGAGAACATAAAATAAATAATCAATAATATACCTCACTATGGATACCTTTCCCTCCTTATAAAAAAATGTGAGCCTTCTCACCTTGGGTCCCACTCATTAGGGTTTCCACCATCATGGAATCTTCCTCCCATTCACACTGCGCTGTCTCTATTGATGATCTACTCCTCCCATACCAATGTTGTTGACTTTTTCAAACTCGACCTTGTCCACATGCATTAGCCCCTATTCACACATGAGGGTTCTTTATCCAGCTATGAATATGATCCCTTTTCACATTAAGAGGGATTTTATGCCTACTTAAAATATTTATGGGCCTCCCTACCCATTTATTCATCTAACTACGTGTCAAGAGAAAAATTAATATTCCAATTAGCTGCATGCTAATTTAGGAATATTACAGTCCTCCCCTCCCAAATTTTTCTTGTCCTTAAGCAACTACAAGGATAGAACTGAAGAGCCTACTCTCCTCCTCCTGTAGCATCCTCATATGATAAACTCCTCCAAGGAACAAGATGTTGTCTCATCAATAAATTTCTAAGTGCCCCTCCCAAGTATGCAAGTTAGCTTTTGGTGACCACCCCAAATAGCTATCATCATGTAGAAGTAAAACACCCATGGAGGCAAAAATGTGTTGTCTAGAGTCCTTCTTGATGCATGGAATTTGAGATATTTTGGGAACTATAATTCCCATGTGAATCTCCCATCCCCAATTTATCATACATACAAAATGATTCACCCTCCAAAACGGTAACTCATGAAAAATTTCTTCCACCTTTGGCTCCTGCAATGTAGGTGGGCTACATAAATGAACATGGTAGACAAAATGGCCTACCCCACGATGTCTCTCTCTCCACTTATGATAAGTGTAGAGTAGTTGCTGATTTTGGGCTACAATAATGTTGCCTTCAAGAGGAAAGAAGAAGAATAGAACTTCAAATATCCTCTCTCTAGAGTCATGAATCATGCTGGCCCAAACCATCCCATGTAAATTGAATGGTATATCATCACCATACGTGCAAGTTTGGATGATACCAATGGTTTTAGAACATCATGTGGCAAGTTGTCTCCCAACAAGTTTCTTGCTGTGTGTGTTTGATCATCTACTATGATGTAGTAAATGGAATTATATATCAACTGAGCATAATAAGAATAACACCATACTTTCCCAAGGTCATGCAAAGGAAAGTTATATAAATCACAAATGTTGGTCCTGGAACAGCCATGAAACCCAAAGATAATCTTGCCCTCCTGTGGAGCAATGCACTGTACATAGATGGTGAGAAAATGCAAATACTTTATGAAATGATCAATAAGTACAGAAATACATTTCTTACCATGCATTGTGATTAAGCTGAAATTGAGATCTATAGATGAGTCCTCCCATGAGAATTTCTTCATAAAGGTCTGCAAAATGAAGGGGTGCATACTCCCCTTGGAACTCTCCATCAATAGAAACATACTCCCAAGTGACAATGTTTTTGGCCTTAGTGATAAGGCTCTTGCCACTCCATGACTCCATTCTTTGGCATGCCATATGCCAAATTCATCCACCATCATGTTGCTATGTGTGGAAGTCTCCTTCCTATGTGGAAGTACCTCTTGATCCTCCAATGCTGTTAAGTCCCTATATTAATAGTGTAGTCCCTTATTATGTTAGTGTATCCCCCCTTATTGTTATTTTTGTACCCCTGTAACCCCCATATTGTTATTATTGTGCCCTTACATTATTATTGTTAGGTTGGCTAGGGTTACATTATGGCACTAGGATTACATTGTGGCCCCATGGACTCCTATATATAGAAAGGAGGTTTTGCCATTTGTGTCATCCAATAATTTTTCATTCATGTAATGTATTGGAGGTTTCCCCCTCGAATTGGCTTATTTATAAGGTGTTGATATATCTTTTCTTCTATTTTTGGAGCTAGTTTCACAACATTTGGTATCACAGCTTTGGATTCTAGGGTTTCGCTGCTCCAAACATGTCATCATGGAATTTTAGCTATAAATTTTTTTCTACGAAGGTTCATAAGTGAAAATTTTTAGAGTGTGAAGAAGAAATCTGGAGGAACATCATCGAAAAATTTCAGAGCTTGGTTCGCAACATTTTTGGAGATATGATCTATGTAAGTTAGGGATTTTTGTAGGCTCTTGAATTTCACTTAAAAAGGTCATCGCGTTATTTGCACTATAAATTTTTTATTACGAAGGTTCAAAAGATAAAATTTTTAGAGAGAAAATTTGACATCCTGAGGAATGTCGTCGCAAAATTTCAGAGCTTGGTTTTCAATATTTTCGGAGATATGATCTGTGGACGTTAGGTATTTTTTAGGCTCCCGAATTTCATTTCAAAGAGGCGATTGTGGGAAAATATTCATAACTCTCTCTCTGAGCATCGGATTGGAATTCTATAAAAAGTGACTGGAAGTACACAGACTGTAGTTTCCTGCCTATAAATTTTAGAGCCAAAGGATCAAACAGTGACACGTGGCAAGTCGTACAAGTTCGCTCTTCTGAACCAGTCCATAATTAGGTCATTGTGGGAGACTGGACATAACTTTGTCTTGAAGAATTCAAATCAAGTCTGACCTGTGGCATTTGAAATAAGCTTCAAAGGAATACCATAGGGTCTAATTTCAGAAATTGAGGATCTAAAAGTATAGATATAAGTCAATTTCAATATCGAGCTTCTCAAAAGCAAGAAAAATGTGTGTATTTGGTTTTTAAAATTACATAACGTTTGTTTGAAAAAGTAGTTTGAAGTGATTCCAAGGGCATATTTTATAATTTTTATCAATATTGGGTTCTATAATGCCTCCAAAAAATAATTCCATACCCATTAAGCCCTCAAAAAGTTATACTATGACGCATGAAGAGGAAGAATTGAAGTATGAGATATCAAAATTACGATACCAAGTGCAACAAATTTCGATCTTACAAAGAGCAACTGAAGATGACATAGATGGTTTAAAATAAGAAATGGAGGCTAATTTGGATGTTTTGAAGGATCAAATAATAGCTAATATGGATGATAAATTAGTGGAAGATCACATCGAACATCAACAACAAGTTCTCCAACTCTCAAAGGATAACCTAACTTTGGTGCATAATCTAATGAAACAACAGGAAGATAAACATCACATTGAAAGAAGTTCTGAAGCAGTCATAGAAACAAGAACTAGACAAGTACGATCAATTTCAAAGTATCTCAGCAAGTGGAAGAACTTTCCTATAGAAGATTCCACATGGGAGGATGAGAATTTTATACAAAAGCATCAAGAAATAATCAAGCATTGAGGACAACACTTGTTTGAAGGAGAGGGGCATGTTAAGTCCCTATATTAATAGTGTAGTCCCTTATTATGTTAGTGTATCCCCACTTATTGTTATTGTTGTACCCCTGTAACCCCCATATTGTTATTATTGTGCCCTTACATTATTATTGTTAGGTCGGCTAGGGTTACATTGTGGCCTCACTATGATTACATTGTGGCCCCATGGACACCTATATATAGAAATGAGGTTTTTTCATTTGTATCATCCAAGAATTTTTCATTCATGTAATGTATTGGAGGTTGTCCCCTTGAAGTGACTTATATATAAGGCACTGATATCTCTTTTCTTCTATTTTTGGAGCTGGTTTCACAACAAATGCTGAAGGGTAGCCACTTTTCACTTTGATTGTGCCATCCCTTTCTCTTGAAATATCATGCCAAGTGTAGGATAATTTTTTCCCATACTCTCCCAAGAGTAGCCAAAGCAAAAATAACTCTTGCTGCCCCCTCACACCTCCATCATACAAATCATGAGGTGAAAATATGATTATTAACATGAAGAATGTCATATCAACATAGTGCACCCAAACTCCCTGCTTCCATATGATGCAAGTGCCAAGCCAAGTTACACCCACCAACATAACCTTAGAAGAAGGATATGTCAAATGATGTTAAAACTCTCTCAAGAGTAGCCAACGTATCCATGCCTCCTGCTGCCTTGTGTCATAGATATGTAGGTGACTCATCAACCTCTTGCTTACCATCCACACCCTTTCATCCAAATGTGGGTGTCTCCTACCATGCTCCATCTTGGTATTCCTCCAATGGAGAACACCATCCTCCCATATAAGATTTCTACCTCTACATTTCATGGGATGTTGAAATGAAATCTCTTGGAGATCCCCGAGTGAAGACCACTCATCAATAACCATGTTGAATCCATATGGATCCAATTATGTTGAAGGAAAAGGCTTCTCATTGCGCTGTGAAATGCTCATTAAGAAATATCCATCACAACAATGAAAGATAAGATATCTCTCACCAATCACCTGCACATCCAATATCATATAAGTAAAATGGTCATCAGAATGCTCCAATAATAGTTGGGCCCCCAACTCATCATTGCTGCTCAATGATAGCACTGTTGATCTCCATAATGGTGCATTTGTTGTCTCATGCTCATGCTCAATGTTGAACATATATTTCTGCATTGAATTGTTTAGGAAAAAGATCATCCTATCCTCTAGGAATCCACACTCCAACCCTAGGAGTTGTGTGTATCTCAATAATGAATAAATAGGATGATTTTTTATCCCCTCCTTGAACAAATCAGGGCTGCTCAGCGCAGTGATAGTCTGTTTCTCAAAATCAGTAATATGCTTTGACCCTTGGTCATGCAATGGCATATTCCCACAACCCTCCATAAGATATGTTGAAATAACAGAAATTGGAAACATATGCATACCTTGGTAAGGCTTGGGAACATCTTGTATTGATACAAGGGTTCCTTCCTCCATTGTGATGGCTTCCCAACTGTTGATGATGATGGCTGATCTTTCATAGCTACATCAGCGCTAATACAAGTCTCCTCCTCATCATGCATCTCCAAAATAGTGCATGGGGCTCTAAATGGAAAGAGCCAAGACCACTTTGCAAAGGTGCAAGTGTTATTCCTCCTGATGCAAGTGCTCCTGTAGCAAGTGGTGGTGAAGGCCTCTTCTCCTCTAATTTCTTCTTGTCAAATTTCTTGATCAATATTTGAGTAAAATTTGCAAATGAAGTCACTCTTGCATGACTCAAATGACTGAACCACCAAATGTTTTCTTCACCCTCCAGGTGCAGTGCTGCAATCTCAACAGATTCTCTTTCTACCACTGGATGTAGTAGGAAGAATGTATCTAACTTCCTTCCCCAAGCCCTTGTTGTACATGTGGATGAACCATCAAAGGTAGACAATAGAAATCTATTGCCCCTTATTTTCCTATTGCTGCAATGTCTCCTTTATTATTCTAGATGAATGAACTATGGGAGAGTTAGAGTCTCCTTGAAAGCTATAGGTTGAGACTTATATTCTGCCAGGTATTCACTTAGAATTTCTTGCTCCAAGTGCCCTCCATCTCCATGCCTCTTGGCTTCTCCCTCAAAAGAGAAGGGCATAGTGTATTTCTTTGGAGTTCTATGCAACACCGGTTCTTCCTTCTGATGATAGGAAGTACATGGACCTTCCTCTTCTTGAAACCCTTTAAAGGTTTCATTGCATCTCTCCTCTTTCATCTGCTTGACCTCCTTGGAGAGGTTCTTCATAGATCTAAAAAGTGATGAGACAAAGCTCACTCCCTCAATAATTTTATACCTATTTTTATGCTCTTCTTCTTCTTATAGAATATTGGCTTGAAACTCATAGGCTGAGCCAAGATTATGCTGATACCACTGTAATATTCCCAAATGGGAAAATCAGCAATATAAGCACCAAAAACGCATTTTTCAAAAAATTATGTTATAACAGTCAATAAAATCCCATGGATTCATTAGTTTATACATAATAGCAACCAAATATGCAAGGAGATAAAAAAAGAATCATTTTTTCTTAGTTAAACAAGCCTCCCAAGCCCATAACAACCCAAAAAGACTGCAACCCCATGACATACTACAACACAGAAATTTTGAAGCAAGTGATAGCACAGTTTAATGAAGGTTTATACTATACAAATAGAGAGACAAATGGATCTGTTGATATATTACTCAAGAGAGCTAAAAAACTGAGATCTAGTCTCTTTTATACAATTCAAAGATAACCCAGAAAGGATTACCTGAAATATACAAAAATACCAAAGTGCCGAAATGAAATCCTAGGGATGAATAACAACTTCTACTGAATAACTAGATGAATATAGCTATATATGATACATATGATGAATATATCTCCTCCAATAGATCCTTCAAGTGAAAGGATGATCCTAACACTGAAAATCTCACCCTTCAAATCAAGCACTGAAACCCCCACTACAAATGCTCACTGAAATAACGCAGTAAAAGAGGGAAAATACACTTTAGATGATGGGAATATGTTGGCCTGGTGCCAAGATATGAAATAAGCTCAAAATTTTCACTTTCTAACCTCCCAAAGATAATAATTCTTCCTCCTTTGAAAAACTAGCTCCGGAAGTGGGTTTCTCAACCCTCCAATGCAACACCCTGCAACACAACACAATACTCTACAAAAACTGTGTTGTAGTTGGAGACTAAAGCTTGGCCTTAAGCTTGATAGTTGAAATGATGGTAAAATTATCCCCTAATAGGCCTCTCAAGAAAGGAGATGGGATTCCCTCTTGGGAACACCCGATGCTAAACAGCACAACAATCATAACTAAATAGCTAAAGAATGAACAATAGTCATGCAGACCATAAAATAAATAATCACTAATACACCTCACTATGGATGCCTTGCCCTCCTTATAAATGAATGTGAGCCTTCTCACCTTGGGTCCCACTCATTAGGGTTTCCACCATCATGGAATCTTCCTCCCATTCACACTGCGCTGTCTATATTGATGATCTACTACTCCCATACCAATGCTGTTGACTTGGTCAAACTTGACCCTGTCCACATGCATTAGCCCTTTTTCACATATGAGGGTGCTTTATCCAGCTATGAATATGATCCCTTTTCACATTAAGAGGGATTTTATGCCTACTTAAAATATTTATGGGCCTCACTACCCATTTATTCATCTAACTACATGTCAAGAGAAAAATTAATATTTCAATTAGTTACATGCTAATTTAAGAATATTACACTTAATAATAGACAGAGGAAACCTATACAGGGTACAGACTGATCCTTCGTCACCACTATCACCCTCTGGCAGAGGAGGCTCCCCAGCAAGGGGCAGGGGAGGGGGTAGAGGTGGAAGCGCATGTCAGGGAAGAGGGAAATTGATTTGTTATAACTATGGAGAAGTAGGGCACTTCGCAAGGGATTGTCTGAATCCTGCGCGACAATCTTGCAGGTATTGTAGATAGCTGGACCATGTGATTGAAGACTATCTAATTCTGATAGAAAAAATGTAGGAAAAACAACAGACACCTGCACAGAATGTGAAAAGTTTTAAAGCGGAAGCGCGTGATGAAGGACCAAGTATTAATGTCATAACACATAGCAGGATGGCTACGGGAGGAGATGAAGAGAAATTTGAAGCTGAACCTCTTATCCAGAAAGTAGCTATAAAACATGAAAGCTTGGACCTACAGAAGGAAAAGGAAACCTTCATCGCAGCCCGCAATGACTTTGTGAAGGATGAGGCTCCTGCTTCTAAGGCCCCAGTAAACCTACGACCAGATGACAAAGTTAAACCATTTCTACAGGCATGTATGAAGTTGCTATGCAACCAAGGTAGTAGAGAATATTCAAGCTCTAATAGAAAATTGCACAAAAATAACTAACCCTCTCACAGAAGTTAAGGATGTACACAAACTTTACAAGCATAATAAGCACACTGGGCGGGAGATGTGGATGACATCGCAGATTGGTGACTATGAAATGGATCAGGTTATCTTGGAATTGCGGTCAAATGCGAACGTACTGCCCAAGAAAACTTGGTAGTGGATGGGAAAGCCTAAGATGGAATGGTCCATTATACATATGTGTATAGCTAACCAAAAAAATATCATACCATTGGGGAGGCTGTCACGAATTATGGTAGATATCGCAGGCGTTAAGGTACGAGCCAACTTTGAAGTAATTCAGATTGTGGAAGATGCGGACCCCTATCCTACACTCTTAGGACTGGATTGGGCTATAGATATGGGAGGCATCATCATCCTAAAGAAAATAAGCATGGTGTTTGAGAATGAGGGTATATGGGTGATCATCCCACTAGATCCTACAGAAGGAGAGAAATATACAAAATTAGTGCGCGAAGAAGAAGATGTGGATCACATCTATAAATTAACTGCTCAGGATGAAGATTGGATCAATCCTATGACTGATGGTGCGCTTTGCTAGGATAAGGACAACGAATTATTCTCTGACTCTGATGGGGAGATCGAAAATTGGCAGAATCGGTTACGTGATGTATCTACGTTGCGATGCCTCAGAATTACAAAGGAATTTCAGTGTATCTCCTCAGAGGTAAGAGAATTGCCCTACTTTGATGGTTTTGAAAGTATTAGATAATTTTTACAAACATTTGAAGCTGAAGTCCCAAGGGAACGATGGCTATGGGCCCTTAATCTGGCCATGTGTGCAACCCATGCGAGGTGGTGGGACACGCATAAGGGGGCATTCCAGGATTGGGAAGAATGTCGCGACATGATGGTCTTACGGTTTGAACCTCCGGTTCACCTGCGCATAAAGAATATCTTGGGGCCAGGGGACCCACGTGAGCACTTGTCCACACAGACAGAAGAATGGGGTGAAAGAACTACGGAGGAGTGGGTCCATCTGTTCATTCATGCCTTGGGGCCAATCCCGACCGCATGGTATTTAGATGCAGAATTATACCAGCGCACTCGCCACTGGGAAACCTTGAAGGACGAGTTTGTAGGGACATTCGGGTTGATAGGAGGAACACAGGCACTCGACGAAGATCTGCAGGATATCTATGCCTTAGTATTTAATGAATCACACCCTTGCGATACATGCCAAAGGACAGGAAGGCCATCATGTAGAGATGAAATGCCCCTACAACCACAAATGGCTCTACAAGAATTTGACAAATGGGCCATCGAATTCGTTGGGCTCATCAACGTACTAGGGAAGAAGACAGGTGTGCGCTACGTCATCACTGCAACTGATTATGTAACCAGATGGGCTGAAGCACAAGCTGTGAAGGATTGCACTGCAGATATCGCTACGCACTTCATTTTTGAGCATATTCTGACCAGGTTTGGTTGTCCAAAGATCTTAATAAGCGATAGAGGTACGCACTTTATTAATGAAACAATATAGGCCTTGACTGAAGAATTTCCAGTCCATCACACGAAAAGCACTCCATATCATCCACAGGCAAATGGAGTGGTACAAGCTTTTAATAAAATCTTGGAACAGGAACTGACTAAGGTTTGTAATGCCGATTGTAGCGATTGGGACATGCACATCCCATTAGTGCTTTGGGCCTATCGCACCACTTGGAAGAAACTGACTAGAAAAAAAACCCTTTCTGATGGTTTATGGAAAGGAGGCCATTATGCCCATGGAGTATATTTTTCCTAGCTTGCACATCGCAGCCTTTACGAACATGGCGGAGCCTGATATCATAGAGGAGCGTTTAGCGCACCTTGTGGCTTTGGAGGAAGATCGTTTCATTGCTAATTTTTATCAGTAGGTTCAGAAGGCTTGGGATAAGGCATGGCATGATCGACATCTTCGGTAAAAGACATTTTTGGAGGGCGAATTGGTCCTGCTATACGATAGCCAGTTTGCAAAACACCCAGGGAAGTTCTGTCACCATTGATAGGTCCCTATATGGTAATAGAAATAACTGATGAAGGATTTTTTTGGTTAGCAACCCTACACGATGATATGATACCAAAATATGTCAATGGCAACCAAATAAAACCATACTAGATCAAATGACTATATGGCCAGAGTAGCTGTATGGAGCGAAATACGCGCAGGGGTCAGTCATAGATCTAGAAGCCTAGAGAAGTGTGTTGGGAGCACAGGGGTGCGCTGGGAGCACAGGGGTGCGCTGGGAGCACAAGAGGTGCGAAAACTAGCCGTTGGAATAGTAAAACTAGGTAAAAAGTAAATTTTACCATTGAAGGGAGTGGGCGGCTAGCAATTAATGAGGCGATTTCCAAAGATATTTTACCTTTTACTTGATGGTAAGTCTCTGATAAGCCTCACCCAACCGTTGGGTGACCCCGTGGCTATAAAAGTAGAGGGATATATCAGAAGAGGGTTTTGTATATCTTGAACAGTTTGTGCTTAGCGAAATTTTGTGACTATCGCACTTTGTTAATTTCTGGGCATACTACACCCTCTGATAGTAGCAACCTTGAGTTCATATTTTGCACCAGAATGATGGTGACCAATCCTGCTGAATCCTCACAGACTGTGGATTCGAGGGAGCAATAATCTGAGGAAGTACTGGAAGTCGACCTCGAAGTGGATGAGGTTATGTCCACACCAAGCCAGGGGAAGTAGAAGGGGAAAGAAAAGGTGCAAGGGTCAAGGAAACCTACGAAATGGGTTGGGGTGAAGCCCCACACCTCTCCTCGAAATTTAAAGTCCCTGCGAGCAGTGCACCAGGCATGTTCGCCTAACCCATTGAAGAGACCTCTATCTGCTCAAGAAGAGGCTCGGATTCCTGAACCGATCAAATGGCTTCCGCCCTATGTTTGGCCTCGCAGGCCCTTGACACGCATGCCTAAGAATATTGATGGCCTGTGCACCTATCAGAAAATGCCACTGACTCCGGGTGAGGTCCCCATCATTGGAGAACCTTTTGGCAAACTCCATGAGTTAAAATTCGATGACCACGACCTGGAAAATTTGGAGGCATTCCCCAAATTGGCACCGGAGCTATATCTCAAAAGGCTATTGGAAAACGATGGGTTGAAGATAGTCCCCATGCCATGGGCATGCATATTGGATGGTTATGGGCTATTAAACCTATTATGGATGCCTCACTTTGGCCACTACAATATCACTGACCAACTTGTGCGCCAATAGCTTGCCTTGGTCCATGATGGAAACTTATGGATCCAGGATCGCATCCCCATTGATGTTGCACTTATTCAGCGTATCACTAGTCTCCCCATAGCGGGGCCGAACCCTATGGAGTGTGTTGGCAAAAATTATGAGCAAAAGATCGCCAAAAAGGTGCACAAGGACTACCATGTGGAACGGAACACTCTGGGGTTGATGATCTGCACCATCATTGACCTTGGTGCACAGATGGGTACCTTGCTGCTATCATGCAAGATGATGCACAAATGTTAGGCTACTACCGTCCCTGCGTATGTAATTCATCTAGTGGGCCACTGTGAAAAGGGGGTCTACTACAATTGGTCCCAGTTCCTGTGCAATGCATTTCTAGAGAATGTACATGAAGCCCAGGATCATGGACGAGCATTCTGCTACTCTTGGCTACTGCTTCTCATCGCATTGGTCACATGGGAAGCCTCTGAAGACTCGGTCCTCCCTAAGCTCATGCCAGATATGTGTGAGGGGGCGTGATACGCAAATTTGTGGGACTCAAAGGATGCGCAACGTATTGAGGACAATCAATTCTTCTGGGTCTTATTTCAGAGTGGTCTCACAGCAGCAATCAATTCCCTACCGCGCTTTTCGACAATATTTTATGATAAGTACAAAAGCATCACAACATATCAAGTAACCATGCATAATGTACAGATCAGAGGCCACAAGGATCCAGCGTGGGTCTCACTCCCATACATGGTTGCTGATGAAGAAATTGACCTCTTAATTGTGACTTGGCCTCCACACTGGAAGCTTGTATTCAAATCAGGTATGAAGGACACTGTAGGGACGAGCATTGTAAAGGTCACTCCACCTAACACCACCAAAGAAACTAGAGGACATGGTAAAGGTACTGGGAAGGAAGTGGACCCGGGATCACAAAAGGGTTCACAGTAGGGAAAGAGTAGTGGGAAGGGCACAAAACTGGAATTGCAGAAGGATTCGCAATAGGATCTGGGTGCAGAAGGTCTGGATGTAGGAGGTGTTGACTCCCCTCGAGGTACGGAGTAGACTGGTGACCCTGTTAAAGGGCCACGGAAGAAGTAACGAGCTCAACAGCCTGAATGCAACACAAGAGTTACGCTGACAGAAGAGGACCTAGAGAAGATTGCAAATGTGGTCACCCTGGCTGCAGAAGACAAATGGTTGGCTCTGGAAGAACAACAAAAAGCCATAGTCAAGACAATCCAGGCTGAGCTCTAGGCTCTGTAGCTAAAGACTGATACCTTGCAAACAAGTATGATTCAGGTAAGTTCGACCCTAGTAACAAGCAACACAGTAATCAGTACGCTGGAAAGCCGCCTCTGCCCTCTACCAAGCACAACCCTCATGTTGAGTCCACTTGACTTAGGAGTGCAAGTCCAGGCCTACGTAGAGGTATAGTTGCATATAGCATGCTTGCCACATGAACCGTTGCAGATCCTTCACACGTCCATATTCAAATAGATTCAACACAGATACCGTCGAGTGCACCAGTAGCTCAGTACAACTGAGCATACAATTGAAGAAAAACTGTTGAGGTATCCCAGGCATAGGCTGCATGTACCCTCATCATCGCGCAGTAGAAAAAGTTGGAGTGCCTGATTAGTAAGCTCTGCGCGGACGTCACCGAAGATATCCCAACTTCTGCCACCCCTCAAGCTAAGATTGAGGGGTTGGTTGCAGCGCTAAAGGCCTCAAGGACTGAGATCTGGGCGGTCAAGACAGAGATGGAACAACGGATTGCGGCCTTGTAGGCCAAGTTACAGCCAGAAACACCACCTGAGATAAGGGCACAACGAGATGTGTTGGTTATAAAGGCCACCAATGTCATTACAGGTCAAATTTCTCAGGGTGCAGAACTTTTGGAGACAGCTATGCAACTATGGACCAAGGTGGAGTGCGATCCTCTCCTACGTGAAATCAACTAAGAGCTACACCAGAAGGAAGAAGAGTTTGAACAAATGGAGGCTACACTAACCACTCTAGTCCCCACTCAGTGCTTGGCCCGACTGCATACTAGCCATGCGATCAGGGATGACATGGAAGCTCTTCGGCAACAGAAGAAGACTTTGGGTGATCACCTCAAGCCATGGGCCGATGAAGCCCTTAAGCTATCTCAGGATGTCAACATCTCAATTAAGCAACTAAACCAGACTTTAGAGAGCGTCACTACTGCTACAGAAGGCCCAACATCGCAGAAGTTGCTGGAGATAGCCTAGAATGCTGCTGCAAGAGTGAAGGAGTGTTGCCCCCGCTGGTGGATGCGATCAAGTAGCTTCAGGCGAAGATGCAAAACCCATGACCATAGTGACTCAGGACGAGTCACAAGATTGTGTTGGGATCCTGTTGGAATGGGGCTCCCTAAGCTGAAAATTTTGTATATTTTTTGTATTAATTAGTCTAACATAAGGGTTTTGAGGCAGGTCAAAGCCCCGAATGCATTGTAATGGGTAAAAGGGTAGACCTAGAGTCCGCAAACCACGATTTGCAGACCACAAGATAGCATAGGCTACATCGATATAAATAGATGAATAGTTTGAGTCTAAAAGTAGGCATGAATTAAGACTGATGCTACGTGTGAATTTTTAGATCTGTTTGATTCCCAATTAGTTACTGCTACTTGGAATATTATAACTTCTCCATTTTTGAAATAAGAAGTAGGAAAGGCAATAATACATATCCCAGTGTGAAAATGGATGGAAGTAGGAGGAAAAAATAAATCCTCTTTGGTGTGAAAGAGGGGCAAAGAAATGAACTAGCTACAGTTGACTAAGTCAAAAACATTGTCACAGGAGGAGGGAAAGCTACTAGGGCAGCATAGTTTTGAAGGAGGAAACTTCTCAAGGAAATCACATCACCCATGAGCGGGGCCCAAGATGGGAAAGCTCACCAAGGATAAGAAAGAGGAGATGGCAGCAAAGGATTCATTCATGTATTCATCTTGTCTCAGTCTTATGACTAATTGCAAGCTTCAGCTGTGTAATATTCCAAAATTTGCAAGCAAGCAAATTGGAATATTAGATTTTGATATTTTCACCTAGGAGAGGAATAAATGGGAAAGGAGGCCCATGAATAATAAAATATGAATAAATTCCACCTTAATAAGGAAAGGGATCACTTTAGGAGCTGAAATTTACACTTACAAGTGTGGATAGGGGCAAAATAGGTGAGGACATAGTCAAGTTTGACTAAGTAAACATGCATTCTTGAGGAGGAAGAGATCACCTAAGAAAACCGGTTCAATGTGAACAAGGATCTGCCTAAGACACATATGTAAACTAGATTGAAGATCCATAATGTGAAAAGAGGCATTGGAGGTGGATTAGTTGACCAAGTCAACAGCGCAGCCACAAAAGGAGGGAAACAAGCTAGGGCAGCGCAATTTTGAAAGAGGAAGCTTCATGAAGAAGTCACCTCAACGTTGTGTGGGGTTCATGGTGAGGAGGCTCACCAAAGATAAAAGGAAGGCATAGCATCAAAGGGAATTCATTCATGTATTCAGATTTCTTGGTCTAGAGACCATACTTCAACTATTTAGTCGGAGTTGCTGCACTGCTTAGTGCAAATAATTCCCGTGCGGGAATTCCATTCTCTCTTTGGATTAGCTTGCATAAGGGATCAAGAGAGAAGGATTTGAGCTTCATTTCAGTACCTAGCTTTGGGCCACTCTCCCATATTCAGCCACAACAAGTCTCCTTCAGAAAACTGCATCCTTTATGCAGCAGCAGCAACAACACAGCTGCACCCTTTGATTTAATGCAAATCCTTGAGGAGGAGGTGCTCATTTCCCTCTGGGAATTCTAATAGGAGGCATAGGGCCATTTATTTGTATTATTCTGATATTACATGTCATGTACAGCCATTTTTAATATAGAGATGTAGTAACTACGTTATTTTCTACAGTATTGTTTGTTATTCATGTATTTTTCCAGAAACCTTTGTCGGGTGTCTTTCTCCTTGTGTATGTGCTTAAATATCCATTTATTTGTTGTATGAATCATTTAAACTCTATATCATACTTATCTAATCATTTATTGTAGAAACCCTTTAGAAAATACACTCCCTATTCTTCAGTAAATTTTTGGATACTCCAAGTCATGGGAAATCAACAATTTTAAGCCTAGTTGGGAATGGAGGATCTGTTTAACATAGAAAAACGCATTTTTTTTTCCTAAAATTATGCATATGAATCCCTCTTAGCTAATATAACATATCCCAGATCCATGACCCTTTTTTTTACACATATTTATGAATACAGTAATTTTAGGGCATGAAAAGCTGCTTTTCCTCACCTTTTTTAGAACAAAAGCTGAGTAAAGGTTGCTGCAGTACTTGGAATTGGTTTCTAAGTGTTTTTAAGAACCTTTTATGATAGTTGAAGCACACATTCCTGAAAAATGAGTTTTTCAGGTATGTCTTGTTGAGAAATCCCTTTTGGGGATATTACAATGGTATCAGAGCAAGATCTTTGGCTCAGCCTGTGGCTTCAAGCCAAAGTGCTGAATCCCCGAAGGAGGAATATTTCAAGCTCTATATACAGAGTCTGCATATGGCTAGGTAGCCTTTGGATCTCATCCTTTTTTCAAAGGTGACATATCCAGTAAATGCCCCTACAGTCAATCTCTGGAATAGAATTTCGATATTCCTGAAAAGGGAACTTTATAGCGCTATCAGAGGAGAGAAGAGGAAAATCAGAGATCAAAATTATGGAGAGGATGAGCTTACTCTCATCCATTTTCATATCCAAGAAGAAAGGAGAATAGAAATGCATTGAGACTCCAAGAGGGTTTCAAGGAGGAGAGAGTTGCAGTGAAACCTCTAGGTTTCAAGAGTTAGAAGGAGATGCATGCACTTTCTGTTCTCATAGAGGAGGTCAAGAGAAAGGAGACCACTTAGAGCATGAAATCCTGAGTGGCTATTTGGCAGAATACAAGTGCCAACCTAGGGCTTTCAGAAAGACCCTAGATTTTCCTTATTTTATTCAACTAAGAGAAGAGAAAAGACCTTGCAGCAACTGGGAGATCAGAGGCAATAGATTCCTATTGTCTAAATTTGATGGGTCAACTACAGCGAGAGCTTGGGTAATAAAGCTTGAGGCATTCTTCACACTACATCCAGTGGAAGAGAGGGAGGCAGTAGAAGTTGCAGCGCTGCACCTGGAGGGTGAAGCCAATGCTTTGTGGTGCAGCCACTCAAGCTACACAAGAGTGACTTCTTTTTTTGAGTTTACTCAAGAGCTTATCAGAACCTTTGATGGAGGGAGATCAAAGGAGAGTAGACCCACACCACCATGGGAGGAGGAAAGTACCAGCGCTTCCATGGCCTTGAGAGAGTAGCCTTCTACACCAGCAGTTGGGGCAGCCAACACATTGAAGAGAGGACCTCTTGCAGCCATAGAAGATGTCCCAGAGGCTAACAAAGGAATGCATAAGTTTCCATGTCTTAACATTTCAGAAAATTTTATGGAAATGGTTGGAGATTTGGTTGCATATGGCCCAGGATCAAATGGTATTGCTGAGATCGAGCAGCAGGATTGCACTGCGCTGTGCAAGATTGGAGGATTAAAGGGAGATTTGAACCCTCAACCTCATGTATCACTGATAAGTTACACACAACCCTTGAGGTTGGAGTGTGAATTCTTGGAGGATGGAGTGAACCTTGCTCCAAACAAATTCATGCATAACCAAATGTTCATCCGGGAGTTGATGCATGAGATAGCCAAAACACCCTGGAGGAGGGTTATAGCGCTGTCAAGAGATAGCAATAAAAAGGTTTTGCCTTCTTTACATTCAGATCCTTATGGGTTCAAGATGGTTGTGGACATGAGATCTTCTCTAAGATATCTCCAAGGAGATGCCTTTCAACACTTCATGAGAGGCAAAGAAAAGAAACTGGTTGTGGAAGATGGTAGATCTCATTGGAGAAATACCAAGATGCAGAATGATGAGAAGCATCCACAAGGAGTTGAGTGGATGTGGATGGGGGGCAAGTATATGATTGCTTCTTGTGTGCCCAATTGACATATTCAACCATCTACTATTTTCTAGTAGGTGTGATGACTTATACAGAAATCCATTTGTCAAGAGACAACTTACCATACCATTTTTTGAAGCTGTAGTGGGGAAGAATGCGCTGTGAACACTTGGGAGATTGTTGGTACCTTCCAGCACCACATAGAACCTTCAGTCGTTCTTTCATCATGCTACTAATCATGACCCTATTTTTTGATATTATTCTGGCCTATATGAGGAGCATGATTGGAGGAGGAACACATGGAGTGGGTGTGTTCTTGGGGGAGGAGCATCCCCACACTTTTTGCATTACATGCTCTAAGGGGAGCATGGGAAGAGACATGGCCTCTACAGCAAAAAATTTGTTTCTTTATGAGGACTACCATGAGATGGATGGGGTACCACATGATGGTGATTTCTTACCCCTCATGTATGAGATGGGTTGGGCTAGCTTGATTCACAACGATGGGAGAGAGACTTTTGGAGGTCTAGCTTCTTTCTTGCCATTGGAGGGAAACATTATGGTAGCCCAAGATCAAAAAACTCTCTAAAATTATCTTAAGTGGAGAGGAAAGCAGCATGGGGTAGGCTACTATGTCTACCATGACCAAAATTTCAGCCCACCTACCTTGCTGGAGCTTCAGGTGGAGGATGATCTGCATGAGTTACCATTTTGGAGGGTGGCTCATTTTGCTTGGTTGATAGCTTGGGGAGGAGAAATTCAAGTGGGGATGATGAATCCCAATCTATATCAGCCTTCATGCCCCAAGAGGACCTTCAAACAACCCATTGTTTCCTCCATGGATGATCCACTGTCACATAATGCCAGCTATTTGGATAGCTTACATACTTGGGAGAGGCAACTTGGAGAGATGTTGATGATGCAGCACCTTGATCTTTGGAGGATTTCACCTTATGGGGATTTTTGTGGGGGAGAATAGGATTATCTTTAGTCCTATCCTTGCATTTTGTTGAGGACAAGCAACATTTGGGAGTGGAGGACTGTAATATTCCAAAATTTGCAAGCAAGCAAATTGGAATATTAGATTTTGATATTTTCACCTAAGAGAGGAATAAATGGGAAATGAGGCCCATGAATAATAAAATATGAATAAATTCCACCTTAATAAGAAAAGGGATCACTTCTGGAGCTGAAATTTACACTTACAAGTGTGGACAGGGGAAAAATAGGTGAGGACATAGTCAAGTTTGACTAAGTCAACATGCATTCTTAAGGAGGAAGAGATCA
Organism: Pinus albicaulis; assembly: GCA_034641835.2. Lineage (NCBI taxonomy): Eukaryota > Viridiplantae > Streptophyta > Pinopsida > Pinales > Pinaceae > Pinus > Pinus albicaulis. The sequence continues at coordinate 736,519,296 of CM076575.1, forward strand.
CCTAAGCAAACTGGTTCAATCTGAACAAGGATCAACCTAAGACACATATGTAAACTAGATTGAAGATCCATAATGTGAAAAGAGGCATTAGAGGTGGATTAGTTGACCAAGTCAACATCGCAGCCACAAAAGGAGGGAAACAAGCTAGGGCAGCGCAGTTTTGAAAGAGGAAGCTTCATGAAGAAGTCACCTCAACATTGTGTGGGGTCCGAGGTGAGGAGGCTCACCAAAGATAAAATGAAGGCATAGAATCAAAGGGAATTCATTAAAGTATTCATATTTCTTGGTCTAGAGACCAATTGCATAATTTAGCTGTTTAGTTGGAGTTACTGCACTACTTAGTGCAAATAATTCTCGTGCGGGAATTCCTCCTTTCTTTGGATCAGCTTGCTTAAGGGATCAAGAGAGAAGGATTTGAGCTTCATTTCAGTACTTGGATTTGGGCCACTCTTCCATATTCAGCCACAATGCAATCTCCTTCAGAAAACTGCGTCCTTTATGCAGTATCAGCAGCAACACAGCTGAACCCTTTGATTTAATGCAAATCCTTGAGGAGGAGGTGCTCATTTCCCTCCGGGAGTTCTAATAAGAGGCCTAGGGAAATTTATTTGTATTATTATGATATTAAATGTCATTTACAGCCATTTTTAATACAGAGATGCAGTAACTGCGTTATTTTCTGCAGTACTGTTTGTTATTCATGTATTTTGCCGGAAACCTTTGCTGGGTGTCTTTCTCCTTGTGTATAAGTGCTTAAATCTCCATTTATTTGCTGTATGACTCATGTAAAATATATATCAGAATTCTATCATAATTTATTGCAGAAAACCTTCAGAAAATATGCTCCCTATGCTTCAGTAAATTTCTGCATACTCCAAGTCATGGGAAATCAACAATTTTAAGCCTAGTCAAGAATGGAGGATCTGTTTAACATATAAAAACGCATTTTTTTTTGCTGAAATTAGGCATGTGAATCCCTATTGACCTAATATAACATATCCCAGAGCCATTACCATTTTTGTTATGCATATTTCTAAATACAACCATTTTAGGGCATGAAAAGTTGCTTTTCCTCACCTTTTTGAGAACAAAAGCTGAGTAAAGGTTGCTGCAGTACTTGGAATTGGTTTCTGAGTGTTTTTAAACACCTTTTATGATATATGAAGTGAACATTCCTGAAAAAATAAATTTTCAGGCATGTCTTGCTAAGTAATCCCTTTTGGGGATATTACAAGTTGTTTAGTCGGAGTTGTAGCACTGTTTAGTGCAAAGGAATTCTCATGCGTGAATTCTATCTTCACCATTGGTATAGCTGATTGGGAGATCTAAGGAGGGGGTCTTGAGTTCAATTCTCATCATTTATCTTGAAGGAAACCATTCTCCATCCTAGATAGCGCAGTCACTTTCAGGGACTGTGTTATTTCTGCAGTAGCTGCAGTTGCTGGGGTTGCATCTTTCCATTTGTGCTTGTTTCAAAGGGGGAGGATTCTATTTCACTCCGAGAGATCTATTGAGGGAGGCCTTGGGCCAATTATTGTATTGTTTTGTCTATTTTAGATCATATTTGGTTTTTCTTATGCAGTGTTGCTGGGTACAACGTTATTCTCTGTAGAGCTACTTTTTATGTTGTTATTTTGCCGGAAATCCTTGCCAGGGCATTCCGAGGTGCTTGTAAAAGAGGTCTAACCTCTCATTTTTGATTCCATGCTTAATGAAAGCTCTAGATCTATATTAAACTATCATTTTCCGTAGATGCCATAATAAAAATAACGTTGTTTCAGTCTCCGGCATTTCTATTTTATGAAGTAGTGGGATTGGGGTGCTTTTATGCATGTATAAGTTGGGGAGATCTGTTTAAAGTAGCTATAGTGATTTTTTTCTGATGCCATTCTATATTTAAGCTATACACAACATATATTAGAGGATCCAAGTCCTGGTCTACATTATTTTTGCACTAGTTTTCTTATACAGCGTCCTCACTGGAGATATTGCAGAAATTCTTGAAAAGGAATATTACAGTGGTATCAGAGCTCCACTCTTGGCTCAGCTTTTGGGGGGCAGATTTATCTTCAGCATGGAGAAGGAAGACATCTCCAATCTAGTACTTCAAACCATGCAGAACATTGCAAGGGATCTTAAGGAGATGAGACATGAAGAAGACTCTTTAGGGTTTTTCCATGAGGCAAGTACCAGCACTGCAAATGGCATGGTGAATATATATGCATCACAATGCTCCACCATGCCTTCATTTCTAACTGGGGGAAGATAAGGAGGGCACTATGGGGGAATATTTTGAAGAGTATGAACTCTAGTCTCAAAGGTTCAAGGAGCACTTGAGCTTTCAAGAGTTTTGCCGGATCAAAGATGGAAGGAGGATTAATCCTCATCAAAAGGAGGAGGACTTGATGCATGGATCAGCCCTACAAAGCAGTATGGTAGGGTTGTTCTTGCCCACATTTTATGGGACACCTAAGTGCACAACAAAAGCTTGGGTGGAGAAGATGGACACATACTTCCAGCTCAACAAGGTTTCTGAGATAGAAGCCATCAAGATAGTTGCGCTGAACCTAGAAGGGGAAGCTCAAGATTGGTGGTTTCATGGACTGACCACACTTAGGCATCATCATATCACTTCATGCTCAGCTTTCACCAAGAAGCTAGTGGAGAGGTTTGATCCAAGGGATCCATAATCCCACTTTTCCAAGATAACCAAGCTCAAGCAAGAAGGAGATATTGAGGAGTACATTGCTGAGTATTTGCAGCTCTCCATGATGGTATCCAACCTCACTATGAGAAATAAGATATGCATGTTTGTGAATGGGATGGCTAAACCATTACAAGGGTTGGTCAAATGTACTAAACCAACCACACTCCTTGAAGCTGTGGAGAAAGCTAGAGATCTGCAACACATCTTTCCCAGGGAAAGAACTTTTTTGCAGCAAGAGACTCACTCAAGACCAAAGGAGGCAATCCATGTTCAGGGTTTGGAGGGGAAATGTGTTACAGAAGGGACACATCATGTCAAGACCTTCTCAAAGAAGGATTCCAGCGCTGTACAATCCATGGAATACTTTGCTCCAAGAGGGGGAGTTGTTGCAGCATTAAGAGGAGTCCCAAAGTATCTAACCCTGAGGGTGAGAGGCACCATCATGGGGCAAAGAGTCTCTGTATTGATAGATAGTGGAGCCACTCATAATTTTATTGATGCACAACTATTACACAGAAGAGGAATCCCCATGGAGGAGTTTGACGGATTTTCAGTTTTGGTCCCAGGAGCTATGACCATGCAATGTGCCAAGTATGTTCCAACACTAACCATTACTATGGGGACCTATACATTGACAGACCACTTATGTGTGGTAGATATTCCAGACACCAATGTCATATTGGGAGTCCAGTGGTTGATCACTCTTGGGAGAGTTACCACTAACTGGAGAACCTTGGAGATGGAATGGAAAGGAGGGGAGGATGGCCAGCAACAAAGAATCAAGGGTATAAACACATATCCCCCTCAGGTTGTTTCAGCACACAGGATGGAGGAAGATCTGCGTAGAGGGGATGTTGAATGGGCAGTGGAGCTGCATATATCAGAGGTGAAGGGCAAGGATTCACCAGTGCATCAAGATTTTCAGTCTCTCTTGGACCGGTATTCTACAGTATTTGAAGATATCCCACCAGGGAGACCTCTTGATCGAGGGTTTGAACACACCATTGAGTTGGAACAAGGGGTCCAAGAAGTAATCACCACTACTTATAGGCATCCCAAGGATTATAGGGATGAGATTGAGAGAGCTATACAAGAACTGCTAGCTCTAGGACACATCCGGCCTAGTACTAGTCCTTTTGCTTCCTCAGTGGTTGTGGTAAAGAAGAAATATGGCACATTGAGGATGTGCATTGATTATAGGGCCTTGAACAAGAAGAATATGAAGAACAGGTACCCTGTACCTAGGATCGATGAGCTTATGGATGAGTTGAGGGGATCCAAATACTTCTCCAAGATTGATTTGAGGTCTGGGTATCATCAAATCAAGGTGAGAGAGCAAGATATCCCCAAGACAACGTTCAAATGTCACTATGGGAATTTTGAATTTCTGGTAATGCCCTTTGGATTGACAAATTCTCCAGCAACTTTCCAATCCTGCATGAACCACATCTTCCATGGTCATTTAAGGAAGTTTTCATTGGTCTTCTTTGATGATATTCTTATCTACAACTGCACTTGGGAGGAGCACTTGCAGCATATTGAGACAGTTTTGCATATCCTCAAGGAGCAGCAATTCTATGCCAAGCTCTCCAAATGTGAATTTGGTCTCACATAGATATTGTATTTGGGGCACATCATAGGAGTGGATGGAGTGAGGGTACATGAGGAGAAGATCCAAGCTATCAAAGATTGGCCTGAACCCAGAAATGTTACAGAACTCAGAGGGTTTGTGGGCATATGCACTTATTACCGGAATTTTGTGAAATCATTTTCACAACTAGCAGCACCACTCACAGACTTGAAAAAGAAGGGAGCTTTCCATTGGACACCTATAGTGCATAGGTATTTTGATAAGCTCAAAGAGGTAATGAGTAGTTGTCTTGTTTTGGTTTTACCTGACTTTTCTCAACCTTTTGTGCTAGAGTTTGATGCATCAGGTGAAGGTATTGGGGCAGTCTTGATGAAAGGTGGGCATCCTATAGCCTTTGAGAGTAGGAAGCTACTCCCTCATGGGAGGTTGTATCCCATCTATGATAAAGAAATGTTGGCTATCATGCATGAATTAGCCAAATTCTGGCAATACTTGGTGGGGAATAATTTCAAAGTGAAGACTAATCATAACAGTCTTAGATTCTTCCTTGAAAAAAGACAGCTCTAGGAAAGACAACAGAAGTGGGTGAGAAAAATCCAAGCCTAACTTTGACATAGAATATGTCAAGGGGAAGAGAAATGTAGTAGCTGATGCACTATCCCGGAGGCCCACAACGCTGTCCTTGAGGGGCATGGACACAAATTGGAAGGCTCAACTCTTAGTTGAGTATTCCAAAGATGACTTTGCATGTGAGATACTTGATGGGGTGGTATCCGATGAGAGGTTCAGAGTGATGGATGAGGTTATCTATTATCGGGACCAGATCTTCTTGGCTAAGAATTCTAAGCTCAAGGAGAAGATCTTATTGGCTTCACATGATTCACCACTTGCCAGGCATCAAGGTTTCACAAAGACTTACAGATCTATCAGAGAGAGATTCTCATGGAAGGGTCTCAAGGAGGATGTGCTCCAACATGTTAAGGAGTGCACCATTTGCAAATAGAATAAAGGAGAGCACACTCACCCTGCTGGATTGTTGCAGCCACTACCTATTCCGGATGGGAAGTGGGAAAGTATCTCTATGGAATTCATCATCGGCTTACCGACAGTGCAGGGTAAGGACTGTATCTTTGTTGTTGTTGATAGAATACCAGAGTACTCTCATTTATTTTCCATCTCTGCACATTATACTGCTTCAAAGGTAGCTGAGCTCTTCTTCAGAGATGTATTCAGACTCCATGGTCTCCCAAGGACCATAGTGAGTGATCGGGACAACCGCTTCATGGGTGGCTTTTGGCAGGAAATTTTCCGGTTAGTGGGGACTGATTTGACTCCAAGCACTAGCTATCACCCCCAGACCGATGGATAGACCGAGATACTGAACAAGTGGCTAGAATGTTACTTGAGGAACTATGTGGCAGGGCAGCAGAAAGCTTGGCTGCATTGGCTCCACTTGGGAGAGTATTGTTACAACACTACTCATCATGTTTCTATTGGCATGACTCCATTCCAAGCCTTATATGGGTATGAGGCACTCTCATTTGCTGATGTTATGTTTGGGGAAAGTAAAGCTCCAAGGGCGAAGGATTAGATTTAGGAGAACCAAGACATACTTAGGGTACTTAAAGACAACATTGCCACTGCCCAGAACCAGCAGAAGATGTATGCAGACCGTGGTCGGATAGAGAGATAGTTTGAGGTGGGATATCTTGTCTACCTACATCTCTAGCCTTACAAACAGTCCACACTCAAGGAGAAGGGAGATGAGAAGCTCAAACCACGTTTCTATGGGCCATACAGGGTGGTCAAGTGTATTGGTAAGGTAGCATATGAGCTGGAGCTTCCTAAGGGGAGCAAGATCCACAATATCTTCCATGTCTCTTACCTCAAGAAGGCCATTGGGAGAAATGTAGTTGCCAACATGGAAATTCCCCCTATTGATGATGAGGGTCACTTAATCTTGCAGCCAGAGGAAATCTTGGGCATAAGAGAGAGGTAGCTGAGAAACAGAGTCATCAAGGAATATCTGATTCGATGGAGGAATCTACCAGATGAGGATACCACTTGGGAGGGAGAGAAGATCTTGCAGCATCCTTCTTTACTGTTGCTTGTGGGCAAGCAACTTTTGAGCGGGGAGGACTATGATATTCCCAATTAGCTACTACTACTTGGAATATTATAACTACTCCATTTTTTAAATAAGAAGTAGGAAAGGCAATAATACATATCCCAGTGTGAAAAGGGATGGAAGTAGGAGGACAAAATAAAGCCTCTTTGGTGTGAAAGAGGGGCAAAGAAATGAACTAGCTACAGTTGACTAAGTCAACAACGATGTCACAAGAGGAGGGAAAGCTACTAGGGCAGTGCAATTTTGAAGGAGGAAATTTCTCAAGAAAGTCACATCACCCATGAGTGGGGCCTGGGATAGGAAAGCTCACCAAGGATAAGAAGGAGGATATGGAAGCAAAGGATTCATTCATGTATTCATCTTGTCTCAGTCTTATGACTGATTGTAAGCTTCAGCTGTTTAGCCGGAGTTGCAGCACTGTTTAGTGAAAAGGAATTCTCATGCGGGAAATCTATATTCACCATTGGTATAGCTGATTGGGAGATCTAAAAAGGAGGCCCTAAGTTCAATTCTCATCATTTATCTTGAAGGAAACCATTTTCCATCCTAGACAGCATAGTCACTTTCAAGGACTACGTTATTTCTGCAGTAGCTACAGTTGCTGGGGTTGCATCTTTCCATTTGTGCTTGTTTCAGAGGGGGAGGAGTCTATTTCACTCCGAGAGATCTATTGAGGGAGGCCTTGGGCCAATTATTGTATTTTTTTGTCTATTTCAGATCATATTTGGTTTTTCTTATGCAGTGTTGTTGGGTACAACGTTATTCTTTGGAGAGCTACTTTTTATGTTGTTATTTTGCCGGAAATCCTTGCCAGGGCATTCCGAGGTGCTTGTAAAAGAGGTCTAACCTCTCATTTCTAATTCCATGCTTGATGAAAGATCTATATATGTATTAAACTATCATTTTATATAGATTTCATAATAAAAATAACGTTGTTGCAGTCTTCGGCATTTCTATTTTATGAAGTAGTGGGATTGGGGTGCTTTTATGCATGTATGAGATGGAGATCTGTTTAAATTATCTATAGTGATTTTTTTTTCTGATGCCATTCTATATTTAAGCTATGCACAACATATATTAGAGGATCCAAGTCCTAGTCTGCGTTATTTTTGCACAGGTTTTCTTATACAGTGTCCTCACTGGAGATATTGCAAAAATTCCTAAAAAGGAATATTACAGGGTTGTTTTGGGTAAGGACTCCTGCTGGATGTGTGTGTGGAGATCCTCAGTCCTTCTGTGTATGTACCCCACTAGGCTATGTGCGTGGGTTGGTTTTGGTTGTAACTAGGTTTTTGGATACTAATGTATGCAGAATATAGTTGAAGTATCTTTTTGCTATCCGGATCTATTGTGTTTAATGTTGATGCAAATCTATGACATAGGTTTAAGATGTGAATACATATGTGCTATATGTTGTGCTGTGAATTTATCTGTAGCTGTGTTTATGATATTATGTGTTGGTAATTGCTGATACGCACGTGGATGCGAAGGTACTGACTAGCTCTATGAATGGTAATATCTTTTTCATGGTTAAATAACTGATTATACTATTAAAATCCTATGAATAAACTTGCTATGTGTGAATCTGATAAGTTTCGAATGCAAATCTTCCTTAATTACCTACTCCCTCCCAGGTTGCGGAAACCTGGTTCCAGCACCCTCCCATACTACTTCGGGTGAGACCTTTGCCTGTGAAAGTAGATCATTGCCGAAAGGGCTAGCAGTATAGGGGTTTGTTGGGAAATCTTAACTTCTAAACCTGGGTCATGACCCCTCAACCCAACAGTTGTCGTGGTTGCAGAGAACTTGATGACAGATGGCGAAGCACAGGTAGGCGACAAAATAGATGGCAGGAACGAGGGATAATGAACAAACATAAGGACTCTTAGAAGCAGAGTCAATTGCGAAAAAGAGATGGGAAGAAATGGAGCACAAGGGGAAATATGAGCGAAGAAGGGGATACTGACAGTGTCAGTTGGTAGGAACACATAGGCAAGGAAAGAGTGAGTCCGAGAGGAGGTTTGGGGTATTAAGGGAGCTCTGCGGAGCCTCTATGTACTGTGTTGTGTTATGTTGAACTCTGTAGAGTATGTTATGTATTGTTTGGTTGAATTAATATAAACATACTGATACTGAGTTGTGGGATATGAGATGTATGACAGTAGTTGGTAGATGTATGTTCAGATATTTTAAAATTTTTGATGTTCTTTTTGTTTATTGCTACATGATAATTTGTCTCTCAAATCACATGTGATGAATATGCTCTATGTAGTGTAATGTATGAATAGTTGTTAGTTATCACTCTTCAATATTAATGGTATATCTTTCAATATTTATAATTTCATGGCATGCCTCAAGTGATAATCCTTGCTCTCTCAGGCAAGGTGAAAATGTCGGCATTGTCCTAGACTACAACAGAATCTTGTTGTCTCTGATCTTGAACCTGCATCTTACCCAACTTTTTCATCAACAAATGGTTCCATTGCCGGGACCTGAAAACTTAACTAGAATCTAGATCATGGTATTGAGGATCTATGAGAGAGAATTTCATAACTGGTGGGACAATCATGTAGATCAATTCATATTGCAATAGGCTGAGCTTCGATAGCAGAAGAAAAAGACTATCAAGGACCAAGTTCTATTTTCTGACTCAACTAGTGATTTGTATGAAATTTTCTGGGGAAAATTTCTTGAAGAGCTCCATTACTGGTCACGAAGACTCCAGATCAAGTCACTTCCTGGAGGATTGTGTCAATCTCGTTGCAATTGGACGCATACAGACCTGACAGCATTACACCGGTTAGATATAGACTTAACACGAGTAGTATATTTTTGGGTACAAAGTACTTTGCAGGGGTACATTGTAGATTTTTTAGCCGAATGCTATCAATATTTCACAAAAGAAGAAGATATATTTAAATCTTGGTTTCAGGGAAATTTATTGAAAGAAGTCCATTGTGGATTAAAGCTTTAATGGTGGATGAGGGGCTAATGTTGTTCCAAAGTCCTGCGATGGAGGCTTAAACCTCTGGTACTGGGGAAGGATATGAAGGAAAGATGCTACGGACAAGGGAAAAATGGGAATAGGGATATGGACGTCGAAACCTCCAGTAGGTTGAGAGAGCTGAGAGCACATCGGAGGGCGCAGATCACTGAGAAGTGGTGGGAAAGGGCGATATGAGAGATTGAGAAGCAAGAAAGGAATAGGCAGAGAAAGGAAGTGGTGGCATAGATGATAGAAGGGAGAGAAGGACAAGTGGGACCCAAAGGAATGGATGGGTCCATCAAAGAAGTTAGGCAAGTTCAAAGAAGCCCATCCCGAAGAGAGAAGGGAAAAAAGTCCAATGAAGGGGAGGACGCGTGCTCCGAGGAGGAGTCTGATGTGGAGTTGCATGTTTCAATGGAGCAATTGTTCCAAGAGAGGTTGATGACCATAATGCAAGGCAATCCTATTCCCCAAGTTTCAAGTACCACTAGTCCTAACCTTCCCCTAGTACTTTACCATCCACCTGATAAGTTCTTGATAAAATTGCGAGAGTCTAGCAAGATGTGTAGTGTTGAGTCTACAGTACAGATAGTAGCTAGTATTAGTACTAGCAGTAGGCTCTCTTAGCCAGGAAGTAGAGGTTTCATATTAGTCCCAATGACGCAAGTAAAGATGGCATGATCATTTACCCGATACCCAGAATTTCCTGGAAAAGGTAATGATGATGTGGAGCAACATTGGTATATGTGTGAAGTAATTTGGAGGTCTTGACAGACACTAGATGTTGTTAAATTAATCAGATTTAAAACTACAATAAGGGAAATAGATTTACGTTGGTTCATCAAATGGTCAAAGGTACACCAGAACCCAATGATAGATGATGTTAAGAGAAAGTTTGTACAAGAATTCAATCTACCCCAGACTAATCAACAAGGATTGTCTAAACTATGGGAAATTAAACAGAGGGAAGGACAAACAACCTGGGATCTGATGAGAATGTTTAAAGATGTAATTGGGAAACTAAGTTACCCAGTTGATCCAAATCACCAACGTGTTTGGTTCATTAAATCACTTTTACCCTTGACAAGAACACCTCTGACCCAACAAAATATTGATACCCTTCAAGATGCACTAGATCAAGCAATGAAAATAGAAGCAATGGTTGGATACCTACAAGATTTTAGAGGGGGAGTAGCCACGCAAAACCCATATATATTGGGACTGCAACATCAAATAGCCAATTTGATGGAGAAGCTAAAAGATATCTAGCTAGTGCAACCCGCACGACCCAATGTGTGGTGTACACATTGTATGTTCGAAGGACATGTAGTTACGAAATTCCCAAGGTTGCGGGGACCCAATGTTAGGACTTAGGCGACCGGAGCGCAGGGGGCCCCGCTAGTAGGAGGAGTTGCGCAAGTAAATACTCAAGGATAATGCCAACCATAACCCCATTTCCAAAGATTTCTTAATCAGCAAAATCAGACAGCAGTAGAATGCTGCGAAACATGTAAAGGTATTGGTCATCCTCCACGTTTGTGCCCCATCTTGCAAAAGTATTCAAATGTTCCAAACAATGTCTATTGTGATTTTACGCATCAAAAAATCATCATACAGAACAATGCAGAGCCTGGATGCATTAGCAGATCGACTGGATAGATCATCCTACATAGTGAATGAGACTCCAAGAGGATGAGGAGGAGTAGGAATGTGAGGCAGCAGAACTGGAGGAAGAGGGCCTGTAAGTTGTTATAATTGTGATCAAGAAGGCCACATAGCGAGGGAGTGTCTGCTACCAAGATGACCATGGTGTTCCCAATGCAGAGTGAATTCACATGCTACTGAAGACTATCTAGAGCTAATCAAAATATGGGAAGAAAGAACCAGGCAACGAGGATCCAACTTGGTTAACATAGAGCCAAGGGTAGTAGAGGCACAACTCCTACCAAGTGTAGCTATAAGAACCCGAGGAGGGAAGAAAAAATGGGAGGATGCACAAGAAATGGACTTGGTAAATTTAGTCAAACCTGCACCCCCAAATAATAATTTCAATCCAGAGCAAAAGAAACAATTCTTTAAAGAAGCACTGGAAACATTCTCAAATCTGGAGGGTCACAAGGGTATGGAGCTAATGCAACCATCCAATGAAGGAGAAAATATAACTACCATAGGGACACTCATAGAATAATGGTTTCGATTGTTCCTGAAGATTGTAAATAATGGACAGATGTTGGAGTAGTTGAAGCAAAATCTAAAGACAGTAGTCCAAGGAGGAACAAATATTGAAGACTCAAGTAACGCTAACCTCTTTGAAAAGTATATAAGAAGAGTAAAAAGAAACAAGAGGAGAACGAGAAAAGAATCTTGCATAAATTCTCAAGTTGTGAGATTCCAAATAAGGGACACAATGTTAGATCTCATATCAGACGTCAATATTTTTCCTAGAAAGACATGGGAAGAATTGGGAAAGCCAAAGTTGTCATACTTTCCTATAAAGCTAAGAATGGAAAACCAATACTAAATTGTACCAGTAGAGAGGTTGGAAGAAGTTGAAGTAGATCTTGCGGGAGTAAAAACTTATATGTATTTTGAAGTGATAGATATTATGGGGGACAAGGATCCCTACCCAACCCTACTGGGGATAGATTGGGCTTTTGAAAATTATGTAGTTATTGATTTGAAGAAGGATATTATGATATTTGAAGATGGTGAAGTCAGAGTGGTCCAGCCACTGGATCCATATAAGGGACCCCGGTACATAGAAACTGTCAAAAACATAGAAGATGCAGAACTTCTTGATAAACTTTACCAAATGACGACAGGAAAAAAGGAAGATTAAATTAATCCTACAGTAGGAGGAACAGTAATTTGGAGGAGTGTTTAGAGTTCCGATGTGGGATCAGAATTTTCCTGAAATGACTGACAACAAGGAGGATATGAGATCAGCACCAGAAGATGCACCAATGTTCGTGGAGTTAACTGGATCGACACAGAGGGAAGGGGTTACCTAACTCTTACAAATATGAAAATTGTGAACACATTAATTAAAAAAATTGAAGATAAGGTACTAGAAGAGCATAAAACTCCTCTCATGGATGTAGCGTTACAATCCACTTCAGCAAGATGGTGGGAAAACCATCGTAACTATCTCAGTAGGTGGGAGGATGTAACTAGAGAATTAAAAACAAGATTTCAGGCAACTTCAGGACTGCAACTAGAGGAAAAGTAAAAAGGAGATTCAGAAACCCAAGTACACATAAATATCTATGAACTAAGTGGAAAATGGAAAAATACCTGAAATCCTTGTGGGTACATAACTTCATACATTCATTAGACACCATCCCGCAATCTTGGTACCTAAAAGAAGAAAATAAGAGATAGACAGACACCTGGGAGACAATGGTGGAAAGGTTTATGCAGAGTTTTTCTTTCAAAGGGGATATGAAGCAAATTACGGAGACCTTAAAAGCAATCAAAAGAACATTGTTCTTCCTAGATCTTGAGGAAACTGAAGATACACTTATTTCGGATCAAAAGGCCAAGTTTAACTATCAGGAAGCAGTAACATGCAAAAAGATAGACCGAGAGATAGATGATGATGATTTGGAAAATCTTCGACATTTGTCTTTTGAGGAGAAGAAAGGAGAATGAGAAATACAAGAGGAACCTACCACATAAGGACTACACCTGTTACCCTTAAAGACAAAGAAATAGAATATTTGGAGCACAAAGAAGCCCAAAATCGTAGCTATAGGAGATTATTAGGATACATAGGCCACAAAAGAAATTTTTGATTTGCTAAAAGAATATGAAGATATATTCCCATCTTCAGTAGCATAATTAAAAGGGATTCAGGGAGATTTAGGGGAGATGCGGATAATAATGAAACCTGATTCCAAGCCAATAAAACATAGACCTTACCACTTGAACCCAAGGGTGAAAGAAAAGGTCAAAGCAGAAATAGACAAGATGTTGAATGCAGGATTGATCTTCCCAGTTGAGGAGGTAGAATGGGTCAGCCCAATAGTGATCCAAAGTAAAGAGGAGAAATCATAAATTAGAGTGTGTGTAGACTACAAGAGTCTAAATAACACATGTATCCACGATCCTTTTCCAACGCCATTCAGCGACGAAGTTTTGGATAACATGGCGGGAAATGAAGCATACTCATTCATAGATGGTTTCTCAGGATATCACCAAGTACGAATAACAGAGGAGGATAAGAGAAAAAACACATTCACAGCTGAATGGGGATCATATGCTTATCATGTCATGCCCTTTGGGTTAAATAATTCACTAGATGTATTCTGAAGGATAGTGATAGCAACATTTAGAGACTATATTCACAAGTTTCTAGAAGTATACAAGGATGATTGGATAGTGTATAGTTTGCTGAAAATCCATGCAAGTCTTTTAAGAATAATGTTTGACTAGTGCAGGCAGTTTCAAATCTCACTGAATCTCAGAAAGTGCATATTTGCAATACCATTTGGAACACTATTGGGACATTTTGTCTATAAACAAGGAGTATGCATGGACCCCACAAAGGTGGCGATAATTGTAAATATGGATGCCCCAGATAATGTTAACCAGTTGAGATCATTACTTGGACACACAAGATACTACAAGAGGTTTATCTGCAACTATGCTCAAATCACAACACCACTGGAGAAGCTGTTGCAAAAAAAAAAACAGTTCACATGGAATGATGAATGCAGCAAGGCATTGGACACACTCAAGGAAAAGTTAGCAAGTGCACCTATTTTAGCTCATCTAAAATAGGATAAACAGTTCTATGTACACATTGATGCTTCAAGGATTTCTTTGTGAGGTGTGCTAGCACGGCTGGGAGAAACCACCATAGACCACCCGGTGTATTTTGCAAGAAAAAATTTATCACCGACAGAAAATAACCACACAACAACTGAGAGGGAAGCTCTTGCGATGGTCTATTCTCTACAGAAATTCCTCCACTACTTGCTGGGAGGTACTTTTAAATTCTTCAAATATCACTCTGCACTAAAATATTTAATGAACAAGCCTATTCTAGAGGGAAAAATATACAGGTGGCTTCTACTATTCCAAGAATTTACATTTGAAGTCATAGTAAAGCTTGGGAAGCTAAATGTTGGAAAATGGAGAAAACGGAGGACTGCTTGACGATCAGCTACCAGATGCAGATATTTTCCGAGTAGAAGCCATCCCTAATTATCTGGAACAAATAGAAATATACTTAGCTACAAAAAAATGCCTAAAAGAATACACAACAACTCAAAGAAGGCATTTAGTTGTTAAAGCAGCTGAGTACCAACTCATAGCGGGGCAATTGTACAAAATGGGCTTGGATCAAGTACTATGAAGGTGTGTTTTAGATCACGAAAGAGCAGATATCTTATGGAAATGTCACAATGGAGTTATGGGAGGCCATGTAGGTGCAAAACCTACCGCAAGAAATATATTACAGGTTGTATTATGGTGGCCAACAATGCACAAAGACAGTAAATAATATGTGAAGAAATGTGATTTCTGTCAAAGAAAAGGGAAAACTTCACATCGCGACAAGCTACCCCTAAAACCCGGGCTATTGAAGCATTTGAAAAGTGGGAAGTCAACTTTTTAAGGCCTATTACACTGGTTGCATGACACTCACAAGCAAGATACATAATCACCGCAACTAAGTACTTGGCTAGGTGGGCAGAGGTGGCACCAATAAAGGACTGTACAATAGATACATCGGGAATATTTATCTTTGAAAACATTATTATCAGTTTTGGTTGTCCAAGGAGCCTAACAAGTGATTAGGGAACACATTTTATTAATGCTACAATCAAATCACTAATTGAAAATTTCATGATACAACACCACAAGAGTATCCCATATCACCCACAAGAGAATGGAACTATCAAAGCCTACAAAAAAAAACTTGGAGAAAGGGTTAACTAAGATATGCAATGCTAGCCGCGATGACTGGGATGAAAGAATACCAACCACACTATGGGCATACAGGACTACCATAAAAATATTACACAATCAGACTCCATTTCAGTTGGTGTTGTTGGGGTCCTGTGATTTGGCTGATTGGCAAACCAAATGACAAGGCAACATATAAACCAGTCTTTAGAGTTCTACGACCTAGCCTTCCTAGTCTCAAAGAGGGATCTCTCAATTTTTTGCAAAGATATGACTTGTTTGCTTGTAAAAGGTTGGTTTTAGGCTAATTGTTAAGAATGAGTTTGTTTGATTGTTTGGTGGGACATGATGATCTAGGCAGCATAGAAAGGAAAGTGAAATATCTAAGTCAATGGGCAATGGAGTCAAATGGAATTTTGTAACAAGTTTGTAGATGAATCAGGGATATCAAAGGGAAAATCTAACTTGGCTAGTGGATCTACAAATTCTTTTAGGTGGATTGAATGGACATCAAAGGTTTAGAATGAAAAGTAGAACTAAGGGCAATTAAGAATCCTTAATTATATGTACTTCTCAACAAAGGGACTTAAAACATTATCTGAACATGAAGATGTATTCCATAGACAACGCTAACAATAAATTCTAGAAACCACACTTCAGAAAATAACAATTTCAAGACAAACTTTTCAAATGAAATCTAGGAGTCGAGGAACGCTCTATTTCATCCAAAGATTTCACTTTCAAGGATAAGAAAACATAAAAGATTCACAAATACTTGTATTAATCGAATAGGGAACTCCTAAACATCTTTGATCACTGCTATAAAGACCTTCAAAGCAATTATTTGAGCAAGTACAAAGGGTATGATCAAAATAGACCTCTTTGGCAGACTTTGGACAATGGTACTTTGAAGGGAGACTTCAGAAACAGTTTTTAAGTGGCAGAAAGTAAGAAGGGAAAACCATAAATCATTCTTGAGACCAACTGTTTGAACTATTTCTACAATAAACAAGCGTAAGGGTTGAAAAGAAATCAAGCTACTCAATAAAAATTTCAGCAGATGAAAACATAAAGACAGTGAAGAGTAAACAGGTCTAAGGTGCTTCTAGGAGACATTTCTTAGCCTAAAATTTTTACTCTACTGTGAGTATAGAATGATGGAACAAAATTGAAAACAGGAAAAACATTAATAGATTAGAATACTTCACCAACAATCAAGCTCAGGGATCTAATGACAGAGCTTTCTCCATCAACAAACAGGTCAAAACATCCACAGGTTCCAGAACATCAAATTTCTTTCAACTTCAGCAGAACTATGTATTACTTCAAAGAGTCATCAAAATTCCCCCCAACATACAATGAGTTCGAATGTAGTATTTATGTTGCAAATGAGGAGGTGGAACTAATCTAGGGTCCAAGTGTTATTAATTACAAAGTAAATGCATCCCTTACCTTGAAAACCATGCAAGGAAGAAGGTAGGAACATGTGTGCAACTACTTCTCTGTTTAATAACTTTGTCTTAACTTTCTAAGGATAAAATAGGTGAAAAGATTGACTTTGAGGCCTATCTTTATCCTTACATTAACTGTCTTGACAGCTTAAAATATCTTCTTTTGTGTAATAACTGCTGATTTTCTTTACAGATAAAGGGTAGGCCAAAGGTGTCAGTTTGATTTATCAAATGAAATAACTGCTCCCTTTTGATGTGTTTGAGGCTATCTTTAGGCCCAATTTTCCTTTATTTAATCACTAAACTGTATTTAAGGCTTGATCTGCTTTTGGCCCTTCATAATGCATTATGTTGTCTTTTAACACTTTCGGACTTCTTCAAACCTTTGATTTATTTGTCTTAACTGTGTTTTCTTATTTAATATGCCAATTAAACTTTTAATCTTCTGTCTGCCTCTTTTGGTTCCCAAACTTCATTAATTTTCTCTGCTTTTGTGGGTAGGAGGCTCCTTTGATGCATTGGAGGGTTTAAAAAAGGATCAATGCTTATGAGGCACCGATCAATCATTGATACAAAACCCTGGATCCCTTTCTTCTTTTCTTACAAAGCCTCGTATCGTCATCCAAAGGCCTTTGCCGCTTGAAATGGCCGTGAGATGGATTTTAAGCCTGAGCCACTATTTAAACTTGCACATTTAACAAAAATAGTTAATTTAAAAAACCTGCACTTTTGTGGTTTTACTGCATTTCAGAGGTTTGGTGAAGGCGGAGGAGCAGTGCAGAGGGAAGGGAAATGCAAGAGAGGAAGGGTCCCACAGGCAGAACCAGGAAAAATCCATGAAAAAATTGAATTTGGTGCAGAAATTGGGAAAGCAGTTTTCAGGGAAAAAGGTGGTTTTCACGTTGAAGTTGGGCAGTTAGCGATTTTGGGTGTTTCAAATGCGATTCCATACAGGTGATGACACCTGTCCACCCCAATACCGCCTGTTTCACGTGCAAGATGCATGTTGGAGGGGTTGGGCGATTGGAATGTGTTAGGTCTCTGTAGTTTGCAAGATTGGCAAATACAAACACTGCAGAGCCTACATATGAACCACTATGGGATTCTAGGATCTAGCCCTCCTGGATCCAGAGAGGGATCTCTCTATAAGTGCAAATATTGATTTATCTTTTAAGGCTTTTTTCTATTTATGAAGAACAAGGTTTGTTTGTGTTGGGTGTGGAGCCTGATTATCTTGTTTACTTTGTATCACAGCATTGGACCCCTATACCTTAAAAGGGGCGGAAATGTCGCCCGTAATTAATCATTGTCGCCCCCCCTGGCGAGGGTTTTCGGGGGCAGCGCCCTCAAAGCTAAAAACATATGTAAAATTGCCTTGTAAAAGTATAGTAATTTCTAGTCAATATGGGTCGTTCATTAGGCAAATGATCTGACGGTAGAAGTTATGTTTAGCTTAAGGTTTTTTTCCCTAGAAGGCAACCCCTCGCTTTTATGAGGGTATTTTATTGCGGCTGTGTATTGTATGTGTATTCTCGGAGCGAGAAACAGAGAGGGATACTATGAGAAAGAACAGAGGATATTACAGCTGATCTGTTGTAGGTTTTGTCTTTTCATTTTTCTGGATAATAGAAAGGAAGGACTAGTTGTTCGGGGTGGACGTAGCCCAAACTGGGTGAACCACGTATATCTGTGTCTCTCTGGTTTTATGTGTTTTTTGTGTGCTTGTATTTTCCGCATATTTTATGTGTTGCTGTTACACATTAATTTGTCACCGTCCCTGCCATTCCCCGTCCCGCACAATGGAGGACCCATTTTGTGACCTGTGAACATTGTCATGCCTTGAAAACATCATCAATGCATCCCTCTAAGCATGAGCTTTATTTTCCCACGCCAGAGACATCTCCTTGCAAAACTCATGAAAAACAGCTCTTTTTGCATTGGCGCGGGTAGACAGTTCAGTGCTCGCGCCAATCAGGGAAATCCTGTAAAGAGGTCGCGCCACTTGGCGCTCTGTCATAGAGCAGCAATCGCGCCACCCATTTTAGGGACTGTTTTTTAAATATGGATGGCAGAAGTTGAGTTCAAACAAACTCACAAACCATTGCCTATCTTGAGTTGGGAGGTTTGGCTGCGGGAGTTCTATGGAAGGGAAGTGGTTTTGCCACCTCCCATGGAACCTTCCTTGTTGATAGGGACAATCCCATAATAATAGGGATCCCAACTCCCTCCTTCCCCATCTATAAAAGCCTGCTCAAATCCATGGCAAGCTAGTCTTGAAGTGCCTAAGCTCTGAATCTCCATATTCCCAAGAGCCTTTGTGTTGTAAAGAATCCCCTCTTTCCCTTAAGGCTGACTCAAGTAAGGATACCATTGTCGAGAGACTCCGGAGAGGTTTTCCCTTTCCTTGGCGAGCTTTGCGAGACGTGGACAACCAGAGACCCGTCCGAAGGAGGCTGCGACGTCAGAACTTGGTTGTAATCTCTCTTCGTTTATTATTTAATAGATGATTATGATTATGGTTCCACTCCGTTTTCCATCATGTTAATGTGAGTAACGTCCTTTCTCACTGATGTTTAGTTACGTATGCTGGTTTCTATGCTTGTATCTGTTCATTTCTTCCATGTGCAGGTGTTCATCCGCGGAGATCGTGGAGGGATTGTGATCTGCCGAGGCTGAGGAACGAGGACGCTTCTTCTTCAGATCGTGGCGTTGGAATCCAGGTAGGCTTCTATCCCAAGTCTTTCATTCTTAACTAGGAGCTTGCGTCATAACATTGTTTGATTGTTGCTAGACCCCTGCTGGGATGAAAGTTGTTAACAGACGCGAGAGAAACCACCAATAATGACAATGGCCCTCAAGAAAATCGTCTGATTACCAGCCAATGATGAAAGCTGTTAACAGACGCGAGAGAAACCACCAATAATGACAATGGCCCTCAAGGTACTACAGGTACAATCTACGGCATGTGAATAAATGATTTGACGTCGAACACCCGCAGAATCACTCGATCGGAGGCCAATGATGTAAACCTCACGTCGAATGCGACGAACCTGCCATTGAGGCATGCAGGCTCCAAGGTACCACAAGGAGTCTCTAGACCAACTTTTTGGATAATGAGTTGATGTCGACAGGAAGTGATCTTGATTGAAGGTGGGCCATAATGATTCCCACATCATCGACACGAGACAGAGGAACATGATGGTTTATTGTGAATCAAGATCGTATGAGAAACAGAGGAAGGTTGATATTTGCAGAGGCCAACTTCTCTTGAACATATAAACGGCACGACAGTGGATTTGGCAGTATTTGACATCAACGGATCAGAGGTCATGGTGACGAGGCAATGAACAGATGAGAGGTCAAAAGGGATTACCCAAACCCACGGAGGCAAAGTGAAGCAACGAGATGAGATGTCCCCAACCCGACACGAATGCAGACTAGTGCCATGTTCAAGAGCGACATACTGCCGATGACAGCGACGATGGTTCCATTTTTCCCCCACCATTTCTGGCGAGTACCCCAATTATTTTTAATAACAAGCTTGAAGGGGATAACATATGCTTGTAATATAAGTCCGCCCTTCGGGCGAATCCATCCTAGTGCGTTTAACGAGTCCTAGGAAGGAGGAACTCGGAGAACGTCATTTCGACTGAATCCGATGTCATCAGGTTTTAACGAGTCTGACAAAGGAAGAACTCGGCGTCTTTTCATATTTAGAGAGTTTGAAAAGATAGCAGAAAAGAAAACTCCACAGGTCCCTTTTCGTAAATAGTTCCCCAGATCCGAAAAGGTAGAAAACAATATCCGGAAAAACCTCCTAGTCGCGATAGGCTAGGGTATTCCTTTTTCGTAATCAATCCATCCCAGCCCGAAAAAGGGTTAAACTTATACTGGGTGAATGTCGATTCGTGTCCATTTTAACGAGATCGAAACGACAAGGGCCTCGGCAATCTTTTCATGTTTAGAGAGTCAGAAAAGAGCTGAAAGATGAATCTAGAGTGACTTTTTCGTGTATTTACCGAGTCCGAAAAAGTATAAAATACAACTTGTTTCCATCGTTTAAGTCGCAAAACCTGCTGCTGCACATACCAAGCAAGCGTAAAATCCATTTTCGACATAACATATGCAAATATTTGATAAAAATAACTTTCAAAACTCATTTAATGTCGAAAAAGTTATAAATATGTCAAATTGGTAAAAATGAAATTACTTTTACTATTTACCTTGGTAGAAAACAACAGTGGTCCATTTGGAGCAGAAACTTCCGTCGACGATTGCGACCAATCCAGGCAACCATTCAGCTTCTCGTCTGTCACAGGTAAAAGGCGTTCCCTTGCTCTACATTTTCATTCATTTTTTAATGATTTTCCCTTAAGAATCAGTTCTAGGAGGCCACTCTTTAAAATTTTAGGGCTGCGCCCATTGGCGCGGGTTTCAGGCACGGACCCGCGCCAATGAGCTCTTTTCCACAAAGGGCCCACGCCACGTGGCGCGACTGTTCATGAAACAGCCATGCCAGTGGCCGAACCTAAGATTTCGCCCAAAATTTCGATATCTGTACCAAATTGCATGGAATTTGAGGCTCATCAAAGATCTAACTAACGGTTTTTGGCCATATGAATGTAGGTGATCACTCGAAATGGAAATTGAATGGAAAGAACGAGAGCACGGAGAAGAGGATGAACAGGCCATGCAAAGTCAAGCTTGCATGAATGCACTTAGAGACTGTGGATTGAAAAAGTTCTTCCTCACACCATGTTTACGAGCTCAGCCCGAGCTCCTCCAATATCTAATCAGCATATGGGATGAAAATGAACAGGTGTTCAGGTTACGAGACTAGGTGTTAGAAATGGAGGTCACCGATGTTTATTTTATCACTGGATTGTCCCACAGAGGTCCAATCCCTGTATTGACCAGAAGCAGACCATCTGGGGAAAAGATGGAAGAAGTGATGGCACGGGTGTGCCGAGGGGCACAAACAGGATCAGGAAGCAAGAAGGTGGACATCCACACTATCCCTGATCTGGCACTAAGAGTATTTCTCCATACCATCACGCGGGCCGCTGGGTCGCAAGCACCGCACGAGGCCATAAAAGCCCAACTCTTGCTGGCCTCAGAATGCATGGGTCCCCGACTGTATGACTGGGCAACAGCAGTGATGATCAATATGAAAAGGCAGCTCACAAAGTGCAAACAGGGGAAACTGAAACAGTTCGGTTATGGTTCCATCTTGGTATCGTTCATTCTGGAATGCTTACCAATCTTCCAGGGCCAAGGGGCCGCAGTGGCGAGTCCGATACCACGAGAGCCAAGAATGGCTCGCTGGGCAGCACTGATGCCCAGATCTGGAGGTGGCCAACAGATGTCCTGGAGGCCAGAGTTCTTTAGGTGGCTACGGCGCCAGCTGATCGTCGTGGAGGATTGGCCCTATTCGGGAACTGACTTTACCGGGGACCCAGATCTCCCACTGCCAGAAGGAGACGACTGGGACGAAGAGCTGGGTAAGACCTCATATTTCTGATTTTATGTTTATATGTTTTTTTTTGTTAATACACATTCGTCTTAACACAATCATAAATGCATGCAGATGTGGGACCTGAGAGACCAGCCGGGATGTCTCCAATCTCCCGGAGGACACAACTCGCCCCTGAGATCCAGGGAGAGGGCACCGGAGGAGAGGAGCTGATCCAGAACCTCGAGGGTATCGCCCACGGGATCCCAGACTATGCCCGGTTGGCAGACGTACCGCTGGCATACCAGCGCCATACGGTGGGAGTTCCGAGTCGGATCCACCGAATCCTGAGACGCTAAGTGCGTGCAGTGACGTGCTATCATGAGCACCATGCGGATTAGTCTTTAGGATTTATAGCACACCTATTTTTTGAGAGACATACCGTCTCCGGATGTACTAAG
>CM076575.1:736542081-736628982 GCA_034641835.2 Pinus albicaulis
TGTAACACCCCCAATTTATGTGTTGAAATTTCAAAGTTAGACATTTGAAATTTAATCCTAAGGGGAGTGAACCCCAAAGGATAATTAAATTTTGAATGTAAATTAATATTCAATTTAAGGAAATGAATAAAGTACTACTATGCATGTTGACCAAAAATGAGATGTGAGATCACTTGCTAAATCCATGAGGATGGATAAGGCAACTATTCCCCACAATCCTTCAAAAATCCTTGGAAGGAATTAATTCTAATTTAGATTTTGAGGAAGAATCTAAATTTCCCCAATGATGAGGATAGTAGTTGGGAAGAGGTAAAAAGCTAGAAAACCTGAGGGAAAGCATAACACATCTTTAAAGAATCCCAAAAATGGGAAGCCTAGGCAAACAGGAAGAAAAACATCCTGCTATTCTGGACGCAGAATTAGAAACAGGCTTTGGGGAACTATTAGCTTAAATAAGCTGCTCCTAAAAAGATCAAAGGTTGTTGATCTATGGTGGAGGTGGTCTCAGCTCGGGGGTGAGTTCTGGGAGAGAAATAGAACTCTACGGTTGGGAGGTTTGTCTACTGCATGAGTGGTATGTATTTAAACCATCCATGGATTTTATTTTCTACAGTATGAATTGGCTACATATAATTAACCCCTCTATATTAGAAGTGTAGATGTTGTATTCTGTGTGATGGTAGATAAGAAATTCAACTATAGTAAATTTTGGTCTATCAGTCTTTATTACGGGTAATGGTAATTATGATAAGATGAATTTTATTTGTAACTTTAATCTACTTCAATAAATAAGAGAGGGACAGTAGGAATGGGTCATTCAAGCCAAATGGCAGAGAAAGGAGAAATTATTGGAGTTTGTTGGGTTCTTACTTTTAACAGAAGTAAATAGAAGAATAAAATCTTCTACCTTCTGTATTGTAGTAAGAACAATAGCCTGGGACAGTATCCACCAGAATGTCTAAACCCAACCTCGGTTTAAATCTGGAAATACTGTACAAAAGAAATACCCCAGTTGGATTCAAGTAAGAACTTAAGCAACTATTAGAATGGAATACTCCAGATTCTCAGAAAACAATTATAGAAACAAAACCAATGTTACTGTCTGTACAAATTAGGGATACTGAAACACCCTGAATAGATTATCCAATGGAGATAAATTCAGTCAACTCATCATGGATACATCTAAAATAGATCATGTTGTGCAAATAAACATTTGGTAAATACATGGAAGAGTATATCCATAATATAAAGTACTCTAAATCTTATTATTAAAGCAGTAGGGAAATCAGTTGAAAACTTAGTCAACTCAGAAATATAGTTCATACATGTGTTGTAAGGCAGCAATCATGCACCCTAGGAGGTATGTGACTGTCATCTTACATTTTGGTTATACCTGAGATTAGAAGATTAATATGACTAGTATTTATTTCGCAACCCTGAAACCTTATGGAATATCACATGGGAGAGTTATAATCTAGCTTCCCATCAATTTCGGTATATTATTCTGAATGCATGTAAATAAATTTATGATAACAATACGGAAGTAAACACAGTAAGAGACTTGGTAGGTGTAAAAAGAGACCTGACCTACAGTGTATAAATTTCAATACGAAAATCACAAACGCAAGCCTACAGTAGATAGTGAATATATTTACTCTGCAGACCTTTTTGGAATTACGGGAAATTTCGAATATCATGTCAGCAGAAGAGAACATTATAGATATAGAACAAGTTTAAAATGAAAACGGTAAATAAGCTTAAGGCTCTTTACATAGTCTATCACCGTCCATCGGCATCAAAACAAAACAAACATCGTATGCCAAGCATTCAGTCAAAAATGCAGTGACTAGAATATACAATAGACATATATATATTTTAAATCCGGCATCGATATTCACTGTCCACGATTAAAAATTAGCATCAGAATTTTAAAGAGTCTCGGCATAAATGTCGAGAAAAACTCAGCAGAACTTAAAATGCAAACGGCGATAACCACAGTCCTTAATACAAATTAGAAGCAAAGTTTATCCATGATATGTCTGAAATTAACGAAATCATCAGTGTATAACGAGCCACGATGGCATCGTTACATCACGAGGAATTCAGGAATTGACGTGTTGTCATCAAGCATTCATCTAGAAGCTATCTCAATAGGAAAATGCCTCGAATACCGACCTGTAGGTATGAGTAGAAGTTCAAATTAGTAAATGGAGTAACTGTGCGAGAAAATCGCGTAGCTGAGACTAGGGTATACATAGGGAACGAAAGACTTCACCTCCGCAAATAAGATCTGACACCTGCACATACCAAGAAGAAGTATTAGAAATCCACGAGAATGCGAAGGGAGTAAGAGTCAAATACGTATAGCAACTTCAAATAATGGGTACTGATGTAAATGGTCAGGTAATGCTACTGAATAACCCATAAATTGAAACCTACAGTCGATAGCATTTCAACCAAGCATACAAAACCAGAGGCGATGAGGCGAAAAGTCAATCATAAAGACTATTACCTGAACGCTGAGAGGGTTTGGAGCGAAAGCTCTCAGCGAAACACTTCAGGCACCGAGATGAAACCACGTACTGGAGACCAATTTAGTTAGCTGAAAACAATTTGTATGACTCGTGAAAATTCATAGCCACGGGAACAAACACCTGGTGACACAAATCGAACAGATTTGGTAATAGAATTTCGATTTTTGTAAATGGCCATCGAACTAAATATAAAACCCCAAACACACAATTTACCTGCGTGGAAGCCAGAGGTAACCACGATTCCAGAACTTCAGTCGCCTGTGGGAGAAAACGACCTCAAGAGGCCGAGCAATGGCGTAGGGAGAACAGAAGGGAAGAACCCTCTCTGCAAAGAAACGTGACTCCTGCATCGATGTGCCAAGCTATGGGATGGCCGCGTTACTCGTTCGGAACGAGAGAAAAGAACAGAGTTAATCAATGGGTAAATTAAATATCAACCGGAATCCAAGTCTACAAACCCTAACCCACCATGCGCCATACACTTGTCCTCATCACAACGACGGTCATGGGGATGAGCAACTCGACGGGACTGGAACAATTAAATTCAGAGGTAGGTAGAGTACTACGGAACCAGTTAATAAGCCATAGTCTCGAGCACGCTTGAGGGTGAATGGCGTCATGTCCCAACGAATAAGTCATGTGAATTCAATCTGAGGTGGCTCAGCCTTTGCCCAGGTGGTACTCCGGACTTAAATGCCAAAGATCGGGCCAAATCAACGTACGTAGAGCGCAATGATGCCCCTCGAAATCTCGATCAGAGTTCAGAATGAAACATACGTAAATCCTTATGGTCTCAAATTGAAATAACATCTGTGTTAAAATGTGGTTCAATAGTGAATGATCTCGGGTAGGCATGTTTAAATTTCATTAAACCTTACGTTGTATCCACATGATATATATATATATATATATATATAAACCCAACGTGGTTGATATAGGTATATGCCAAAGTTTCGTCACGGCTATGGCTAATGCGATGCGTAAATCCTTTGATTGGCACGTGGTATAGGAGGAGTAGTCCTCCAATTATATAAATAAAAAAAAATTATATATATGTCATATGCATATATATATAAGTTTTATGGAAATGATATTTATCATGTGTTGGAAATTATGTCATATGGCATATATTATGGATATATATATATTATATGCCCACACCCAAGTATAAAATTGGGAAAGTCAATTTAACCTTAACATGAGGATTTTAACCAGATTCGATGCATAAGTTTGAATAATACATTCTAGGATATAAACTGTTAATGTTGAAAAAAAAAAATTGTTGTGGTAATAGATGTGGTAATAGAGGTACATTACAAATGGTATCGGAGCCCAAGTTATAAAACTGGGCTGTTGTGATTGTGCTCACTGAATTCTGAATGTTATTTTTATAAATGAATATTGTAGAGATTGTTTTTTTCAATTTTACTGATCAATATTATGAGTGTGTACAGTGGTGCTAAAATGGCTGAAGGTGGAGAAATTTATGTGGATCTGCGTGATGAGTTTGGTTCACCAAATCCCAATGCCCCGGTACTGGCTATGTTGCACAGGTTGCAACGAGAATTGGCTGAACTAAGGAGCCAGAATGACATATTGTCATCATCCAGTAAGGAGCAAGAAAAGCTCATCAGAGAACTAACTTCCCGGAACAGCCAAGAAGGCGAAGGTTCCGGAAAGAGGAAGATGGATGAGTCTGATGATGATGATGCTGCTAGACAGCAATATAAACAGAAAAGAGAATTGCAAGGGGAATTTCGAAATATAAAACCTCCCTCCTATGATGGGGAGAAGGAGGAAGATGCTGAAGCTTGGTTGTTGAACATGATTAAGTATTTCCAAGTTTATGAATATGAGAGCAATCTGAAAGCCAGATTAGCTGTTTACCAGCTACAAGGTAAAGCTACCTTGTGGTGGGAGGAGACAAAAATGGTGCATGCCATTGATGAAAAGACAGTTACTTGGGAGGATTTCCAGGCTAAGTTCAAAAATCGTTATTTGAATGAGCGCTATTATGATGATAAAGCAAAATAATTCCATGAACTTAGACTAGGACAGCTCACTATTGATGAGTTTGTTACTAAGTTTACAAACCTGTTGAGATATGTACCCTACATTAGGGAAGAAAAGGCAAAAGTACAAAGGTTTCTGAACTGTTTGCCTACAGTATACAAAGAGAAAATTGAGTTTTACAACCCAAAGACAATGGACGAAGCTGTTAGAAAAGCGAGATTATTCTATCAGCAGTTTAAAGGAAAGGCTGAACAAGGAAAAAGCTGGTTAAACAAGGGGGAGTTTAAGGGAAAAATACAGAAACCAGCATATTTAAAGAATTTTGGCAGAGATCATCTGCGGAAAAGGTTTAATAAACCCAAAGAGAGCCAAACTGCTCAATCCCAGGTGGCTTCAAAACAAATAGAGGGGGACAATAAAAAGGAAGGGACAGTCAGAATGAAGGAACCCTTGAAATGTTGGGGCTGTGGAGAATCCCATCTTTTGAGGGACTGTCCCCATAGAAACATTCATATGATCAGAAGAGAGCGGGAAGCGACAACAGTAAATGACATCGCCAGAAATATACCAACTATCAGTGCATCCTTGGAAAATCGGCAAGCAGAACATCAAGCAACCATGGTGGAAATGGAGGGTAAGATTTCTGACCTACCTGTTACTGTTTTGATTGATCCAGGTGCTTCTTTGAGTTACATTAGTCCTGGAATTGTAGAAAAATGTAAAATCAAACCTGAAAAATTTCAGTAGTCATGGTTGGTACAGCTGGCCACTGGGACTAAGAGAAAAGTAACCCATAAATTGCCCAAAACAGAAATTCAATAAAATTGTTTTCCAACAGAAGTAAATCTGAACATACTGCCGTTAGGATCCTATGACTTGCTGATAGGAATGGATTGGCTGGAAAAGAGGAAAGCCCTGATGAATTGCTGGGATAAAACCCTGCATTGTGTGGATAAAGAAGGGAAACCTTTTACTCTAAAGGGAAAACCAAAATCCATTTCAGTAAGACAAATATCAGCCTTACAATTAAAACGAACAGCTAGAAAAGGATACCAAGTTTATGCAGTACACGTGGAGGAAGTAGAACAGAAAACTGGAGAAAATCTGCTGAATGAATTACCGGTGGTAAGGGAGTTTAAAGAATTTTTTCCAGATGAGATTCCTCATCTTCCCCCCAAAAGAGAAATTGACTTTACCATAGATCTGGTGCCAGGAGCAACACCTGTTTCCCGAGCCCCCTACCGAATGAGCCCTCCTGAACTTATGGAGCTGAAGATGCAATTGCAAGAATTACTAGATAAAGGTTACATTAGACCAAGTGTGTCTCCTTGGGGAGCACCGGTCTTATTTGTGAAAAAGAAAGATGGAACTTTTAGGATGTGCATTGATTATCGTCAACTAAACAAGTTGACCATTAAAAATAGATATTCGCTCCCTAGAATTGATGATCTTTTTTATCAGGTGAGAGGGGCCTCAGTCTTTTCGAAGATTGACTTAAGAACTGGATATCACCAGCTCGGGATCAAGGAAGAAGACATCAGCAAAACAGCTTTTTGAACCCGGTATGGACACTACGAATTTGTAGTCTTACCTTTTGGATTGACAAATGCCCCAGCCACATTTATGTGTCTGATGAACAGTGTGTTAAATAAGTATTTGGATAAATTTGTTCTTGTGTTCATAGATGATATCTTAGTCTACTCCAAAAATGAGGATGAACATAAAGAACACTTGAGAATAGTGTTGCAGACTTTAAAAGAAAACCAGTTATATGCCAAGTTCAGCAAATGTGAATTCTATAAAGATAAAATTCAATATTTGGGTCATATTATTTCTGAAAAAGGCCTTGCAGTTGATCCTGAAAAGATAAAAGCCATTAAAGAATGGCCAGTCCCAACTGATGTTTCAGCAGTAAGGTCATTCATGGGGATGGCAGGCTATTATCGCAGATTTGTGGAGAGATTTTCTGCTATAGCACATCCCATCACTTCATTGCAAAGAAAGGGTGTCAAGTTCGTGTGGACTGAAAAATGTCAAGTCAGTTTCGAGCAATTAAAACAAAAACTTACTTCAGCCCCTATACTAAAGATTGCAGATCCTAATAAAGAATTTGTGGTATGTACCAATGCTTGCAGAGAGGGGTTGGGAGGAGTCTTGTTGCAGGAAAACTCAGTTATTGCCTATGAGTCTCGGAAACTGAAAATAAATGAACAGAATTATAGTGCCTATGATTTAGAATTAGCAGCTGTCATCCATGCGTTGAAAATGTGGCGGCACTATCTTCTTGGGAAAAAGTTTACCTTAATGACTGATCACATTAGTCTCAAATACTTCTTTTCCCAAACTGATCTGAATGCAAGGCAAGCCAGATGGTTGTCCTTTTTAAGTGAATTTGATATGGACATAAAACATATCAAGGGAAAAGAGAATAAAGTTGCTGATGCATTAAGCAGGAATGCTTGCCAGAATATAAACATCCTTGGAAGTAGTGCACAGATCGAAGTAGAAGAATTGGTGAGAAAAGCAGCAAATCAAGATCCAAACTATGAAACACTCTTGGTGAAACTACAGAAAAGGGAGAAAACTGATTTCACTCAAAACCAAAAAGGGCTGCTCTATTATAAAAACAGGTTGTATATTCCAAATGTAGAGTCCTTAAAAAGAGAAATTTTGGATGAATATCACAAACAGCCATATGCAGGACATCCAGGATATCAGAAAATGTTAACAGCCATGAAAAAGAAGTTGTTCTGGCCAGGAATGAAGAAAGATGTGGCAGAATATTTAAGTAAGTGCATGGAATGTCAACTAGTCAAAGTTGAGCATCAACATCCAGCAGGTCTTTTAAACCCTTTGCCAATTGCAGAATGGAAATGGGACACAGTTTCCATGGACTTTATAACAGGGTTACCCAAAACAAAATATCAACATGATTCTGTAATGGTAGTAGTAGACACTCTCACAAAAGCTGCCCACTTTATACCAGTGAAATCTACCTTTGGGACAGCTCAAGTAGCGAATGTGTTTCTGAAGGAGGTAGTAAGGCTTCATGGGGTTCCAAAAGTAATTG
This sequence comes from Pinus albicaulis, assembly GCA_034641835.2. Classification (NCBI taxonomy): domain Eukaryota; kingdom Viridiplantae; phylum Streptophyta; class Pinopsida; order Pinales; family Pinaceae; genus Pinus; species Pinus albicaulis. The sequence continues at coordinate 736,549,699 of CM076575.1, forward strand.
TATCAGACCGAGATGTTAAGTTTACAGCAGCCTTTTGGAAAGGATTGTTTGGAGGGATGGGTACTAAGTTGAATTTTAGTACTGCCTATCACCCTCAAACCGATGGGCAAACAGAGAGGACTAATCAAATTTTGGAGGATATGCTGAGAATGTATGTGATGGATAGACCATCAAAGTGGGAAGAGTATTTGCATTTAGCTGAATTTTCCTATAATAACAGCTACCAATCCTCTATCAAAATGAGTCCGTTTGAGGCACTGTATGGAAGAAAGTGTCGTACTCCTTTGAGCTGGAGTCAACCAGAGGATAAACTAATGTTGGGACCTGATGCCTTACAAGAGATGGAGAGAATTGTTAAACAGATACAAAGAAACATCAAGACAGCACAAGATCGCCAGAAAAGCTATGCTGATAAGAAAAGAGTGCATCAAGAATTCAAAGTGGGAGATCATGTGTATTTGTGTATTAAACCCAAAAAGAGCACACTTTATGCTGGAAGCTGTGCAAATTTGGCTCCTAGATATTGTGGTCCTTTTGAAGTCTTAGAAAGGGTGGGACCAGTGGCTTACAAGCTGGCCTTACCACCCCATGTTAGAGTTCATGATGTGTTTCATGTTTCATTATTAAAAAGATATGTGCATGATGCTTCTCATATAGTTGATTGGAATGTTGTACAGGTGGAACCAGAAGGGGAGTTTCTGCCAGAACCGCTTCAAGTATTGGAGCGGGAAGAAATTGAATTGAGAAACAGAACGGTAGCCAGAGTAAAAGTGCAGTGGAAGCACTTTACTGCTGAAGAAGCTACTTGGGAAAGAGAAGCTGAAATGATGGAAAGATATTCATTTTTTTTTTTTAAATGAACTCTAGTAGTTAAATAACAACACCGAGGACGATGTTTATTTTTAGAGGGGGAATATGTAACACCCCCAATTTATATGTTGGAATTTCAAAGTTAGACATTTGAACTTTAATCCTAAGGGGAGTGGACCCCAAAGGATAAATAAATTGTGAATGTAATTTAATATTTAATTTGAGGAAATGAATAAAATACTTGTGTGCATGTTGACCAAAAATGAGATTGGAGATCACTTGCTAAATCCATGAGGATGGATAAGGCAACTATTCCCCACAATCCTTCAAAAATCCTTGGAAGGAATTATTTCTAATTTAGATTTTGAGGAAGAATCTAAATTTCCCCAATGATGAGGAAAGTAGTTGGGAAGAGGTAAAAAGCTGGAAAAGCTGAGGGAAAGCATAAAAAAGCTTTAAAGAATCCCAAAAATGGGAAGCCTAGGCAAACAGGAAGAAAAGCATCCTGCTATTCTGGACGCAGAATTAGAAACAGGCTTTGGGGAACTATTAGCTTAAATAAGCTGCTCCTAAACAGATCAGGGGGTTGATCTATGGTGGAGGTGGTCTCAGCTCAGGGGTGAGTTCTGGGAGAAAAATAGAACTCTACGGTTGGGAGGTTGGTCTACTGCATGAGTGGTATGTATTTAAATCACCCAGGGATTTTATTTCCCGTAGTATGAATTGGCTACATATAATTAACTACTCTATATTAGAAGTGTAAATGTTTTCTTCCCCAGAATTGGTTATCATGAGTTTATATTCAGTATTATGTGTGATGGTAGATAAGAAATTCAACTATAGTAAATTCTGGCCTATCAGTCTTTATTATGAGTAATAGTAATTATGATAAGAATAATTTTATTTGTAACTTTAATCTGCTTCAATAAATAAGAGAGGGACAATAGGAAATGAATCATTCAACCCAAATGGCAGAGAAAGGAGAAATTGTTGGAGTCTGTGGTGTTCTTACTTTTAACAGAAGGAAATAGCAGAAGAAAATATTCTACCCTCGTATGGTAGTAAGAACAATAGCCTGGGACAGTATCCACCAGAATGTCTAAACCCAACCTGGGTCTAAATCTGGAGATACTGTACAAAAGAAATACCCCAGGGGGAGTCAAGTAAAAATTTAAGCAGTTACTAGAATGAAATACTCTAGATCCTAAGAAAAACAATTATAGAAACAAAACCAATGTTACTGTCTGTACAAATTAGGGATACTGAAATACCCTGAAACAGATTCTCCAATGGAGATAATTTCAGTCAACTTTATCATGGATGCATCTAAAATAGATCATGTATGTGCAAATAAACATTCTGTAAATACATGGAAGAGTATAGACATAATACAAAGTACTCTGAATCTTCTTTATTAAAGCAGTAGGGGAATCAGTTGAAAACTTATTCAGCTCAGAAATATAGTTCATACATGTGTTGTAAGGCAGCAATAATACACCCCAGGAGGTATGTAACTGTCACCTGAAATTCTGGTTATACCTGAGATTATAGGATTAATATGACCAGTACTTATATCGCAAACATAAAACATTATGGAATATCACATGGGAGAGTCATAGCTAGCTGCCCATCAATTTCGATATATTATTCTGAACGCATGTGATTAATTTATGATAACAACATGGAAGTAAACACAGTAAGGGACTAGGTAGGTATAAAAAGAGACTTGACAGACATTGTATAATTTTCAATACGAGATTAACAAATGGAAGCCTACAGTAGATATTGAACATATTAACTCTACAGACCTTCCTTTAGCAAGACTAGAAATACGGGAAATTTCGTATATCATGTAAATAGAGGAGAACATTTTTAGATATAGAACAAGTCTAAAATGAAAACGATGAATAACTGAAGGCTTTTCACATAGTCAATCACCATCCTTCGGCATCACAACGAAATAAATATAATATGCCGAGAATTCAGTCAAAACAAAGTAACCATAATATACAACATATATATTTATATATCAATCCGGAATCGATATTCACTGTCCACGACCAAAAAGTAGCATAAGAAGCTTAACGACTCTCGGCATAAATGCCGAATAAAACCCAACAGAACTTAAAACGCAGACGGCGATAAACACAGTTCGCAGTATGAATTAGAAACAAATCTTTATCCATTATATGTCTGAGATTAACAAAATCAAAAGTTTATAGCGAGCAATGATGGCATCGTTCCATCACGAGAAATTCAGGAACCAACGTCTTGCCATTAAGCATTCATCTGGAAGCTATCTGAATAGGAGAATGCCACGAATATCGACCTGTAGGTATGAGCAGAAGTTTCAAGTTAGTACATGAAGCAAACTGTGCGAGAAATCCGCGTAGCTGAGGCTAGGGTATACGAGGAGCAAAGAATTCACCATTAAATAAAATCTGGCGCTTTGCCACATACCCAGGAGAAGAGGTGTATTAGAAACCCACGAGAATGTGGCGATGAGAGAGCCAAGTGCATTATAGCAAATTCAAAGCGATAGATGCTTGATGTAAAAGGGTGGGGCAATAAGCCTATTGAATAACTTAGGTAAATTGAAAAATACGATCGTGGCACGCAACGGATACGTAACCGAGAGGAGATGATGGGACGAAAAGTCAATCATCAAGACCTTATGCACGAAGGCAGAGAGGTTTGGGGTAGAAAGCTCAAAGTAAAGCGCTGAGCAGAGATGAAACCACGTGCGAAGACAAATTTGGTTAAGCGTAAAAAATTGTTGACTTGTAAAATTCATAGCCACTGAAACCAACACCTGGTGAAAAAGACTGAAAAGATTTAGTAATAGAAATATGATTCTGGTAAATGGCCATCGAACAAATTACAAACTCCAGCAAATAAATTACGTGTGTTGAAGCTAGAGTTAACCATGATTTTAGAGCTTCAGTCGATTGTGGGAGAAAACGACCTCAACCGGCCGAGAGATGGCGTAGGAAGAAACCTCTCTGTAAAGTGTCACTCCTGCATCGATTTGCCAAGCTAAGGGATGGCCGCGTTACTCGTTCGGAATGAGAGAAAAGAACAGAGTTATGAAAGGGGTGAATTAAAGAACAACTGGAATCAAAAACTACAAACCCTAAACCGCCAGCGCCCTACACTTGTCCTCACCACAATGACGGTCATGGGGATGAGCAACTCGGCGGGACTGGCACAATTAAATTCAGAACTTACATCCTCCATATCTGTCAACCAGGGTAGGTAGAGTACTACGACACAAGTTAATAAGCCCCAGTCTCGAACATGCTTGAGAGTGAATAGCGTAGTGTTGCAACGTATAGCCACGTGAACCCAAGCCGAGGTGGCTCAACCTTTGTCCAGGTGGTACTCCTGACTTAAATGCCAAGATCGGGCCATATCAACGTACGCAGAGCGAAATGATGCCCTCGAAATTTTGATCAGAGTTCAGAACGAAACATACATAAATCCTTAGGGTCTCAAATGAATATATATATCTGTGTTAAGATGTGGTCCGAGAGTATGTGATCATGGTGTACCAAGGTTTCAGTTTCATTAGGCCTTACGTTACATACATGTGATATAGATATATAAACCCAACGTAATCATCGTAGGTATATGCCAACATTTACATCACGGCTATGGTTAGTGCGATATATAAAATTCTTTGATTGGCGCGTGGTATAAGAGGAGTAGTCCTACACACATATAAATCAAATATATATATATATATATATATATATATATATATATGTCATATGCATATATATAAGTTTTATGGAAGTGGTCTTTATCATGTGTTCGCAATTATGTCTTATGTCATCTTGTATGTATGTATATATATATCATATGCCAGACCAAATATATAATTAGAACGTCAATTAACCTCAACATGATGGTTCTAACCCTATTTGATACATAAGTTTGGATAATACATCTGGGCTATAAGCGATAATGTCGAAAAAAAAATTTGTTGTGGCAATAGAGGTACATTACAATTTGATTGTTGCTATTTATTTTATGGGAAAATAAATGATCTTTAAAAGGCACTAAAGTCTTGAATTATGATCCATTAAAGAAGTCGCTATCCTTAAAGAAGTCACTAGATTTCCTGATTATGAGTTGATTTTTTCTTCTTACTTTTGGGTCTTCATGATGTTTGTTATTAGACTTAGGTGAAAAGTTCCAAAGAAGTGGAATATTTTCCATTCAAAGAGGAATTATGGAAATATGACTGCAGATAATTTATTAATACAAATTATCTAAACTGAGATTAATTAATCATCCCCAAGGGTTAAAATGGGCCCAAATCTCTCTTATCAATCAAATTGACGATTAAGATAATTCTATTCTCTATGTTCAAATGACAAGTGAAGGTGTATTTACCATACTTAAGCTTCTTAGTAGTCTCTTATGAAGTACAACATGTCATAGTGATAATTTTTTATTCCGTTAAATAATTCTAGCTGTAGAGCGGAGTTAGAGTTCTAGGAGTAGTATCAGAGGAATTCAACATTGGGAATGTGATAGAAGCAAATAATTTAGTGGAAGGGTGAATTCTTCCCAACTTGCTCATAAAAACCAAGTGCATCCTTAAAAAAAATAAAAAAAATAAAAATGAATAAATAAATAAAACGATGAAAAAAAATGCAGTTTTCGTCATATGGAGGTCTTGAGTACTTTGGCCAAAATATCTCATCCATTATGAAAAAAAACATCTTCCATGCAATTAATAACAAAGAAGTTCTAGTTCTCAAGCTTTTGTGGTTATCAATTGATGAAGAGGAATCCATATTTTCCACAGTGTCAAAGAATATTTGTCGACGTTTCGAATCTCCATGGAGATCCATCTTCAGGATGAATAAATGAAGTAATGAAAGAAGGAGTTGACCTAAGTCCTTCTTTCATTCCTTCATTCATTCGTCCCAAAGATGGATCTTCATGGAGATTCGAAACGTCGATAAATATTCTCTGACACTGTGGAAAATCCGGATTCCTCTTCAATAAATAAGTTGTTCCACATCAACTACCCAATATGGATATTTTTATTTGAGGTCCAGTAAACATAATTCTCCACCCCTTATTCTGGAGGATCAGTTGGAGCCGATAAAGTTCCTACTACCTCCTCTTTCTTATATGTTATTCTTTCCTATATTACACTACTACCTCTTCTTTCTTATATGATATTCTTTCCTATCCCACACTACTACCTCTTCTTTATTATATGCTATTCTTTCCTATACCGCAACCTTACGAGGTTTCCTTCGTAACAAGTGGGGCAATTTCTAGTTAGTTAGTTTTAATTAAAATTATTCTAAAAAGTTAAAACTCTCGCCCTCATTATGCTTTTTTGGTTAGTTATCAATGTTAAAACCAAATAATAAGGAGATGTGGAGAAATTATTTCACTCTTACTCTCTACCATAAAAAATACTTTGATGTCCTTATAAATTAACAATTTGATATGACCTTTAAAAAAATATGAAATACAAATTAATTAATTAAAGTAATATATATATATATATATATATATATATATATATATATATATATATATATATATATTGATGAAGATGTATAATTCTTGTAAAGTATTTCAATATAAAACTGAAAAAACTATTTGAATATTCATTTATTTAATTTATTTAATATCCAAATTTAGAGAAAAAAATATAAAAAAAAATTATTATTAATCATCACAAATTATTTCAATTTAAAAAAAAATAATATATATATATATATATATATATATATATATATATATATATATATATATATATATATATATATATATATATATATATTAACTAATTTATTTTCATATTAACTTATTCTATGTAGAGAAAATTACATATGTGTGTTGAAAACTATGGTAAATTATTTCAATGTCTAAATATAATAAGTAATTAAAAAAAATTACTTAATATGAATAGTGTAAAAAAATTGAATAATCCATTCAATTTTTAATAATTAATTAAAATAGAACATTTAAATTATAATAAACTCAATATATCTTACAAATAAAATATTCCAATATACAATATTAAATAATACTAATGTTTATTTAAAAAATATATTAAAGATTGGTCGCATCTACAATTTTAATTTGTGCACTCTACATAGTACAAGAACGCAAAAAGATTTTGAAGGGGTCGAACCTATATCATTGTGGTTAATAATAATAATAAACTTTAAAATAATTGGTCCCTATAGACCTTAATATATATCAATTTAAGATTATTTTTTGTTGACTCGTGTGTCTGTCAATTGGGGTTACTTGGGTGGTTGGATAAAATCCTTGTTTATTTTGATTAGCTTTTTATATTTCTATGTGTCAATTGAGACTCAGGTGGTTGGGTAAAATGTCTGTTATTTTCCCAAATAAATTCAAATCTCATATATATATATATATTGAATTTAGAAATAATTAGAGAACTCTTTCATTTTTAGAAATGCACAAATAATATCAAATTGCAATAACTTATTCTTTTAATAAGTAGTCTATCTCTGTATGTGTGTGAGATTCTCTATGTGTGTGACATTTTGAGACGTGTAAACCTTTTTGTGCTAAACTTTAAAGTGGTATATGTTCCATTTAAAATAAAAATAAATATTCTCTAAATAAAAATAAAAATGAATATATATTTAGTTAGTTTTCTAGGGAGATATGCATATGTTCAATTTAATAGAATAAAAATTCAAAATTTAAAAAAAAAAAAAATCTAAATAAATAATAAATGTATGTTATAATAAGAAAACAAAATTGAATATACATATTTACGCGTTACTATTTGAAAACAACTCCCCTAGCTGCCACTATGTCCATGTTTGAGTCAACTATTTGAAAACAACTCCCCTAGCTGCCAATGTGTCCATGTTTGAGTCATTGGATAAAATGTTAGATGATTGAAACGTTCTAGGGCATTAGATCAAGTAAATATTTTTATATATGTTTTTTATAATGCTAGTTCTTTTCTTTTTAATAAGCTAGATTGAATTTAGGTTTTGGTGGTGATAGAAAGGTTGTAATGTCATATTTAACATTTTGACTATGTTAAATTACATAAAATTAAAAATAAAATTAAATTAAATAAAAACATTAACATAATGTAATATACATTTTAACTAGGTCAAAATACAATAAAAAATAAAAATAATAAAATAAAATAATGATAAACTATAAATAAAGCCCATGGTGTAGTTCTCTGGATCTAAACTAATTATTTAATAAAACTATTTTTAAATGTTTATAACCATTATTATTTTAAAATTTTACTTAATAAAATGTATCTAAATTTTCATATATATAGTTTTTCTTGTTCTATATTATTTTTATACAGCTATTTTATTATTCAGAAAATACATGGATTTTTTTGTTATATATTATGTATGTTACAACTCTTTTATAATTCATCAGTATTATTTCTTAATATATAAAAAATTAAGTTAATAATGAAAATTTTTAAAATATGTGATTGTTTTTAAATTTCTAAATTATTTCAAATGGCATGATTTATCTTGAGAAATAATGAGCTATTTGAAAACAACTCCCCTGGCTGCTGCTTCCATGTTTGTGTCATTAGGTCAAATGTTAGAATGTTTGTGTCATTAGGTCAAATGTTAGAAGATTGAAATGTTTTAAGCCATTAGATCAAGTAAATATTTTTACATATGTTTTTTATAATGTTAGTTTTTTTCTTTTTAATAAGTTAGATTGAATTTAGGTTTTGGTGAATTTTAAGTTTAAATGTTGTTATTAATTTTTTTTTAGATTTTAACCTCAATTTGTTTGATAAAATTTAAATTATTAACTTAATAAAACCATATTTAACATATATTGTTTTAATGAATAAAAAAATTTGTAAAATACATAAACATTAAATTTTTGGGTAGATAAGCATAAAATTTATATTTACAATCAAATTTATATCATAAAATTAAATTGCACACAAACCAATTAATTTATATTACATTGATAAAAAAAAATATAGAAAAAGGAAAATAGCTATTTATATATTTAAATATTACATTTTTATGCTACTATGCTCTCCAAAAAAAAATGATAAAGTGCTAAAAAAGGGACAGGATATAGAGACAATTTATTCATAAACAAGAGAAAGCTAGAATTATAACCCGAGATAGACTTATGGGAAGAGAAACATTCCAATTGTAAGGAGGACTCACAAAATACTAGACAAAAGACACTTACCTATTACAATCAGTTGAAAAAAAAGTATCTCTAAAGGGTCACTTGGGGAGGAATCTATTATTTAAAAGATCGGGAAAATAATTTCATTTCAAAACAAAAATGTACTATCACTAGGGAAGGGAGTTATTTCATTTAAAATTTGTTGACATTCTTGTCACTACAAAATTTATTTTTGCTATTTATTTTATGGGAAAATAAATGATCTTTAAAAGGCACTAAAGTCTTGAATTATGATCCTTAAAAGAAGTCACTAGATTCCCTGATTATGAACTGATTTTTTCTTCTTACTTTTGGGTCTTCATGATGTTTGTTATTTTGATTGAGGTGAAAAGTTCCAAAGAAGTGGAATATATATATATATATATATATATATATATATATATATAATATTATGGTTAATAATAATCTTAATGACTATGACGATGATGATGTTTATTGTAAATAAAATATTCCAATGCCCATTTTCAATAAACTAGTTTAATTATGAATGTGTCACCTACAAAGAGTGATCAAATTTATTGAGGTGCAAATCTCTTTTATAGTGTAAATATTTTTACATTGAAAATTTACCCCCTCGGAATTTTATATATATATATATATATTATTGTAGTGAAAATCTCTTTTATAGTGCAAACATTTTTACATTGAAAAAATTATTAACCATAGATACCACACATCTATCAAATATCGAGAGGGAAATTTTTCAATGTAAAAATGTTTACACTATAAAAGAGATTTGCAACACAAAAAATTTGGTCCCTCTCTGTAACTGATAGAACCATAATTAAATTACTTTATTGAAAATGGGCATTCAAATATTTTATTTACAGTAATCATCATCATCGTCATTATTATTATTAAATTATTAAGCAAAATTTTAATTTTTGTATTAAATATGTATCGAGAACGCGGTTAATCACCTCAAAGTACATCAATGTTCATCTAATTTTTCTACCATGTTCCTTTGGTTTGTCGTAAATAGCAAAATTTCTTCATAGAATTCATATGAAAAACATGATGGGCTCTCTCTAAGCATATACCTCACAGAATTGGCCACCTACTAGCACAAGTTCTTGATAAAATTCATATGAAAAACAAAAATGATATCTTATATCTTATAGAACTGGCCCCCTAAGACACAATTGATGAGATGTAATGTACCTCCAACAACTAGGGGATCTCCCTAGCATAGGTTCGCAATTAGGCTCTACCCCATTTGATCTAGAAGTCCCATCCGGTATGTGGGTCCGATTTTCATCTCATTCATTAAGGTTTTGCTTTGGACAATACAAGTGTCACCTTAAAAGAACAAATACAACTTCAAAAAACATAAATAACCTATGGAAATCTAATATAATAGATACCATGAATAGTAGCAACATAACTTCAAATCATGAACCTTGAGAAAAACAGTGTTAGAAAAGCTTAAAATAAGATCCGCACATACATATAAAGATAAGTTGATAAACCATGAATAAGTTTGTGATTAAAAACCATATTAAAGTATAAGTGAAAATACAATCATATAATGATACAATGCTAACGTAAATAAAGAAATTTTGCAACACAAGCATAAGGTAAGAACATCATATACCATCTATTTGTTGCAAGAGGAATCCCACAATGCATGAAGATACATGAGGACACAATACACCAAATTTCAATGAACTTTAAATAAATAAGATGAGAATGTCCATGGCACCATCACGTAAGACCTCCATCAAGTCCGTGAGTGGAAATAGGAAATTACTGTATACATTCACTAAAAGATCATGTAGTTCTCAAACAATATACACGAAAGATAATTCCAAAGCTAAAAGTCCTTTACAAAATGTCTTGATGTTATCACCTAAAAAATGATCACCTAGCCATTTCTAACTATGTGAATTGAAATACACCATGTAAGATTAATTTTACCACAGTAAAATCACTTTCACCATGAGAAATAATTTAGTCAACAATATTTAGTAAATTATTTCTTATTAAAATTTTAAAATCCCATGAGAATAATTGAATAAATCATTATTTATTTTATTTTCTCTAAGAATAATTATTAAATCATTATTTCATAATTATTCCTCATCACATTTGGCTAAATAACCTTGGAATAATTAAATAAATCGTGTTCAACACCTCATAGGGAATTTTGTGTGGTGGATGATCACCAAAAAGCTCAAGAATCAACCACCCCCATGGGACGAAGGTAACCGTAGTGACCAAACATAGTAAAACACCCTATAGGAGTGGTTCTGGGAAGTAGTCGCTTCTCTACCCCACCTTTCTCTAGACAACTCTACTTCTGGGGATCATATTTTATCATGTAAGAAGTCTTTTGGAAGGCCATATGAAAGAGTACATTCAAGACTTGTTTGAGGATTTATACCACCTATAGGTTATAGGTATTTTTTCTTTGATAGGAAATGTTTTCTTGAATTAGAGTAGCATCTTAATCTCGTTAGTTTACCCTTTGCACCACTACACTAGGTGTTTTCTTGGTACTTGTTGTTATTTTTTCTCTATCATCCTTTAGTCCTTTTAGTCATCAGTGTCTTGACTTCATTTCACCCCATAGGAATTTTTTGTGGATATTTCCTAGCCTTCATCCTCAGTTTCCTTTAGGACATATTACTCCTCCTCGTTGAGTTAGAGTTCATCCTCGTATTCCTCCTTCAAGTCCTCATTTTGACTCTAGTTCTACTGATTCTTCTAGTTCTTCCTTTGATTCTACATCTTCCCAACCATGTAACTTGAGCATGTCAATCAACAAGATGGGTTCCAGAAACCAAGGTAACCCCACAAGTGGAACCTCTATCGCTATGGTCACTCCTCCTCCATTGCTACCATTCATGGCTATTTTGAGTCTCCCTGATTTGAGAGAGCTTATCAACAACCCTCTTCTCATGACCCCAATTAGCTTGCAAATTCCTACCAAGATTCCTTTTGACATACCCAACTTCGAATAAAATCCCGCAGAAGATCCAAAAAATCATGTTCACTCATTTCATATGTGGTGTTCATCCCATTCTATCACTGAAGACTCCATCTATCTTCGCCTCTTCCAACACACTCTTACTGGAGCTTCCACTAAGTGGTATGTGGACCAACCACATGCCTCCCATTCAATTTTCATGACCCTTTCCAAATCCTTTCTATCATACTTTCAGTTACCTCTTCGTTATGACACTGATATCGAACTCTTGACTTCTTTCCATCAAACTTCTGTCACTTGCCTATCTGACCATGTTTAAGAATGGTGCATAAGGAGGAGCATCTGTAGGGACCCTAGATTTGAAAATCATGTTTATATGGATTGGTTCCTGAGATCGCTTTTGGCCCCCTTAGGTAAATATGTTGCATCCCACTTCCCCCAATCTGAGGAAGAAACGCTCCAGGTAGCTTTGAAATATGACCGGATCTATGCACAATCAGGGGGGACTAGTTCCTGTTAAATGTATCACCCTCCTAATCCTTCACATGGTAACACTTATCCAGGTCAAAGAAATTCATATGCTTATCCCCATCCGCATCAATAGTTTTCAGGGCCAATTGTTTCTTCACCTAATCATATTAATGTTGCCCCATCTCCTTACTATTTGTATGCACTTCCTAGTGCTCAATCACCATCAGCACCAACACCCCATCATCCCATGCCTATTCTACCTCTGATACATCAACAACCTCCTCCTCAATGTCAAGTGTATGCTCAACATACCGAAACCAATCCCCCCAACTGCAAGAGATGGAACAATGGGAAAGGTAACCAAAACCAACCATCTCAAGGTAATCAGGGTAACAAGGATCCACCACCTAACACCCCTCATGGAAACCAACCTAACCCCTTAACCTACCAAAAGAGCAGACAATGCAAGAAAAACAAGGCTCTTCATATGAATAAACCTTATGCTTGTTACGACGTTTTTTGGCCATTATACTCATGAGTGTCCCCTTTTACCTCATATGTGCCAAGTATGGAAGCTCAAGAAATTACTTCTAGAGTACCTTAGCCCATTTTTCCTCCTCCTATTTCCTCACAACGTGTTGTTTTTACCAATACTTTTCCGCATCAAGGATATATAGGTAACCAAACCACACACATTAATGTAGCTCCCCAACCTTCGCCATGTGGAAAAAAATATTACGATATCATTACGATGAATTCCGATGAAATCAATATTGAAAAAGTCAACCTCCAGACTGAGTCGCACCAATATGACAAGCCTCCCCCAAAGTCTGGGATTGATTCCCAACCCAAAATTTCCACTTAGCCTCTGTCGTCACTAAATGGTACCTTACAGATCCCTCCACCTAAGGTAGAGGTTGTCCCCAAGATCCCCAAAGATCCATTATGCAAAAATTATCCTTCTACTAAAGTTTCCCATACATATAGCATATTAGATGATTTGGTGTAGTCTCCTGCTTCCATGTCAATGCTAGAAGTCCACTAGAGGTGCCTATCCCAACATAAATGTATACTCTCTTATTTTGGCAATGTTGATCCTTCTCACGATCCCATGATTGTATTTGATGTTGAAAAATAAGAACATCCCCCCTTCCTTCCTCTTTTTCCTTTCAAATAAAAGTCACCATAAGAAATGACATTGTTCAACAATGTTTCATAGATGAAGGCGCATCCACCTTTGTCATGACCACTAATGCTTGGAAGGAAATTGGTACACCTGACCTTTCCCCATCCACCATCACTCTTCGTTCTTGGGATGGTAATCCCTCACAGCCCCTAGACTTATATCACAACTTTCTAATTATTGTTCCTAGCAAGAAAGTATTAATTAAAATCAAAGTCATTGATTCATCATTATATTACAACATCCTCTTGGGTCGTAGTTACAACTATGGCATGTCCATTATCGCATATTTTGTCTTTCACTATATTTTCTTTCCTCGCAATCCAAATATTATCACTATTGCTTAGTTGACTTACTTGATCCATAGTCTTAGACTTCTCCTCAGTCCACTATCTCATCAATGACTCGCAATAAGACTGTCTCATCCCTCACCAATGTTTCTATTAGTGTCTACAAATATTACTCATTTCTTGGTGCTTATTATGGCACGCCACTTATCCCCTCTGATCCTAACTCTTCCATATTTTGCATGCTTCAAGTGTCATGGGATTCCAATAAGTGGTCTAGTACACCTTCACGACAGGCAGCCCCTCCACAACCTGCTACTCCCAACTGAACCCAACCTTCAGGTATAACTCCTCAAGGTCCATTTCCTTCTGCTGGTGTCTCTCTAAGTTCATTCCAACTTGAAATAATTCCTCCATATCTCAACCATCCATGAGTAGTTCCTCTAGATCATTACCCTTCTTTTCGAATATCTTTTTTATTCCTTCCTTGAGGTATTTTTCCACCCCTGTAATGGCTATGTTGAGTCTTCCAATAATCACATTGGGGATCCTAGTCTGGTACATTGATCCTCCCACAAAATATCCTCCTGAACAACTCAAAAATTACACTACTTTGACCTTGGTTTAACTTGATGTTCTTACCCCTTCCTTTTCTTGAGTTCCACAACAACCTCAACAGGAAGCCACTCTTCTTGCAAAAGCATTTCCTTACGGAGGAAAATCCCATAAAAATGGAACCAAAGAGAAGGCACCCCAAACAACTCCATCTCCTCCTAAGACTCCCAAGGCTACTCCTTCATGCACTTTGTGTGATATTTTTTGGAATGCCACCAATAATTTTCCAGAGCTCCCTCATATAAAAAATATGGTCTCTGATACCTCTCCTGCATCTAACATTCTTTAGGTCCATGTAACCTTACTCGAGTCAACTAAGAAGAACAAATCCTTACACATAAATCACCCTTGTTCTTTATGTCATCACTATGTCCATTATTCCCATCATTGTCCTCGTCTTGAAGATTTTCATGATACACTACAAGTGCTTCACGATTTATATGTCTCTCTTAATGATTCCACCTCCCCTCTACCTATGGGTTCTGGTCTCACTGTTATGCCAAAATAGAAGGTCTCTCAACTACCCATTGTGACCTCTCCTCTTGATGTTGAGATGACATATATCTCCATCCCTCTTATATACATATCTTCATCAATTGGATCGATGTATTGGGACTCTCTTTAAGTTTCCTACAGTGATTTTGTCGAACCTTCTTCTTTGAGCACTTCGGTCTCAACATCCATAAATATCCTATCTACTAGTTATTTGTCATCACCTTTTGACATTTCACATGTGAACCTTGTCTCTCATGATGATGCTTCGGGTACTTTCCCAACATGTGGTCATTATTCCTCCAATCCAATTTCATTCTAATTAATATATAATTGAAGTTATGACCAACCCTGACTGTCCTTGGGACCACATGCACCATCGTGCATACTTTCTTTCGCAAGAAACCCATTATCAATATGTTATGGAGTCTAAATACTTTATTCATGGTGAATTCGATTAGTTTAAATACCCATTACATCGAATCCATGAATTTGAACTAAATTCACCTTGTGGCCATTATATTTTCACACAATGTTTGGGTAAGGGGGAATCCACTTTTGAGAGTCCACGAGTGGTAATTCTCCCCAATCGTCCTAGTGCATCTAGCAGTGTCGACTCTTGTACACCCATTCTTCCCCACCTTGAAGAACCTATAGAGTCCCATATCACTCCAAATTTCCCTTGGGATTATTCATTTAATCATTCCTCAATCTTTGATAAAAAACCGAGTCCCTTATACATTTTTGTTGTTCAACCACTATGTCATCTAGCTGAACACTAATTCATTACATATGACACCACTCTTTGAATAGTGACACCATGTATGCAAACCCATAAATTTCGTTCATATATATATATATATATATATATATATATATATATATATATATAGATAGATAGATATATGCAGTTACAAATGAGATTGGTAATCCACCATTTATCTTTCTGAGTCATACAATTTTCTCCTAACACTCATACATTGAGGGGAATATTTTATCGCCTAAAAAATTATCACGTGGCCATTTCTAATGAGGTCAATCGAAATTCACCGTGTAAGATTAATTCTACCATAGTAAAATCACTTTCACCATGGGAAATAATTTAGTAAACGATTTTTCTTAAATTATTTTTCTATTAAAATTAAAAACCCCATGAGAATAATTGAATAAATCAATATTTATTTAATTTTATATAGGAATAATTATTAAATAATTATTCCATAATTACTCCTTGTCACATTTGACTAAATCGCCTTGGAATAATTAAATAAATCACTATTTATTTATTATTCGTTAATTTTATTTTTGGAATAATTGTTAAACCATTATTTTATAATTATTTCAATTTCACACCTTCCTTAATCCTTATGAAGTGATTAATAAATCTTCTTCTTTTTTAACTTCTAAGTAAATATATTTTACCATTTTTAAAATATTTTTCCTCTGCAAAAAAATATAGTAAAGTATTCATAATGATTAGATATTAATTTCATCAATAATATTTTATTATTTCCCATTTTTTAGATCAACCCAATAGTTTGATATAAATAAGAGGGATTTCCATTCATTCTTCACCATGATCACTATCATCATCACCATCATCGTCTTCCCAAATTTGAGCTCCCACTTGAGCTCCACTTATTTGTTTTCAGATTTGTACATATTAAGAGAGAGAAAATATAGATGAAGCGGAAGGAAAAAAAAGGACACATCCCAAAGAGGGCGATTTGTAGACCATTCTTGTATATCTCCTTCACGAGGCATTTTTAATAAAAAATTATTCACTTAAGAGCTTCTTCTATTGGGTTATTGCATGAGTTTTTTTTTTTTTTTTTATGTTTTGGATCGCATACAAACTTTTTTCTGCATGTATTTCTTGTTTTGTATTTGAACATATGAAGTGTAAAAAACCATATTTTGCCATTAGGGTCAATTGTCACTAGTGACATAAGTGAAGCGTTTTTGGTACATCTCCCTAAAATATTTACGCTAACACATGAGGACATATTTATAGAAATAGGGGTGATGTTTTTTCTACCCGTGACTCTTGAGCTACCTCATGACCTTCCACATCCCCATGAGACTCTACTCTACTCTAGTCTCTATCCTAAAATTCACATGCTACATGAAAGAGATTGCTCTACTCCAATAGTCTAACAGTTGACTATTCCAAAACATCTTGATGTCATTCTTGTACAATATATAAGTGGCAAAGATATTATTTTGTTGTTATATTGATCACCTCCTACTGTTCATCCCCGTGTTCATGACAGAACTCAAGGTAATATGGTAATAGAGTGTTCATCTTACCCTGAATCTGATTAGAAAACCTCGCCATCTTGGTATATATTCTTACTGGTTTGACCACATACCCAGTAATCATTTCTTTTATAACCTACACTTTTTCTATCGTAGCAGCCTATCTAAAGGGGTTGAGAAATGCTTGAATTTATTAGGGACTTATTCTTCACCACTTACATCATTGATCCAATAGAAGGTACTTTCTTCACTAATATCATAGACTCTAGCCCATTAAACAAATGCATATATGAGGCCAATACTCTATCCACGTCCTTTGCTAGTTTTTCTCAATGTGGATCTTAATGTGGATTTGTACCATGTCATTTTGAGAAGCTATCCAATCCTTTTGGGGGAGAGTTCTCATGCATCCAAATATTTTGTAGTCTAGTAACATATGTTATTGATAGTTTTGGTGGCTTGCTTAAGAACACTTGTCTTCTCTTTATTTTAATCCTGTATAGTCGAGAATTTTTCTACCATCTTATGCAGCTTCATCATCTCTTGATAAATTAAGTCCATAAAGCATTCTAGTGTCTCTACCTCTTCTTAAATTGAATCCTTGCAACTCTTTTCCTCTTGGAAGGACAAGGCACAAAACGTAGCTCTCATCTTCTATCGAGGCATCTCTTTTCTTGGAAGAATGTAATATGGCTTGTAGTTTAGAAACCTATTTGTTTATCATTCCCATATTCAAATCCATTTTATTCACTAAAGTTTTTCCAGTTGAAGTGATCATTTTAGGGTTCAATGTAGTGTCTAGGAAAATATCCTTATATGTTGTCACTCGTAAATACTTGGAAAGGTTCTTTGCATAGTTTTCTCTTCTCTTCTCCATAGCCTTGCACTAGATTTGATAGAAGGTAAATATAGTCATATTCAATATTTCTTCTTCTTCCTCAAATAGGATACCTAACTCTTTCAGTGGAAGGTGTCTGCCAATAATTGGGGTTAAAGGAGGAAAATCCAGTAGATATAAATCAATTTTCAGCCTAGATGCTTAACCCTCCTGATCATTTGTTGTGTCACCTTGTTGCTCGTTAAGGAAATCTATCTCAAAATTCTTATTAATATCTTCTTGTTGACTCTTTATTTCCTCCTCCTCCAACCTCTTCTTATATTTGTGGATTTTCACTTTTGTTCTTCTTCAATTTTTATTTTTTTTTCTCCTCTCCTTCTTGCTTTCTCTTTAGTTCCTCCTCTTCATTTTTCTTCCCTATTTCTTCTTCTTCTTGCTCTTTCTTCTATTCATATTCTTGCGCTTTCAGATCTTATTCCTCTTTCTTAAGTCATTCTTCTTCTTCTTTATTCCTCCTTCTTTCCTCCTCCTATTTCTAGTGTTGAAGCTCCTCATCTTGTTGATCTCTTGCCTCTTGTGATTATTTAAGGTCGTCTTCTCTTTTCCTCGGTATCTCTTGTTTCTTCTTGGAAATTGTAGCACTCCTTTCTTCCAATGTTTCTTCACCTTTTTCTTCCTCTTACTCATCCAATGGGTCTTCTTGATTGATTCATTTATGCTTCATTTTATTTCCATCTATATTTTTTTGATCTATATTTATTTTAACAAGGCATCTCTAGCTTCTAATATTATACTTTCGTGGGAATCATTTTCTTGTTCATCCTCCTTTTATTATTGTTTACTTGGTCCTATTCCCATACTAGCATGGTACCAATTTATAGCTTTCTCTTCATGATTACCCTTGGTATGAATGTAGAACCAATTGAAACTTACCTTCTTGCAATGTGTTGCTAGAAATCCCTTTCCATCATACCAACAATGTCTTATATTTGCAAAGTAGAAACATTTCATCTCCTCAACCTCTCCTTCAGCTTCGTTGAAGTTCTCAAGGGTATATGCCCCAATTGTCAAAGGGAAAACATGTCATGGATTTTTCTTGCCTTTGACTAATGCCTTGGAGAACCCTATAGTTAATTGATAGCAGACTTATTCTTGAAAAATGAGTAATTTAAAAACTATTACTCTCTATTATTTAAAATTATTTCAACTAATTTTTAATAAAAAAATATTTATATAAAAAATATTCAATTTAAAAATATAATTAAAACAAAAAAATCTGTTGTAAATTTATGTCTTTTTAATAGTTATTATTAATCCGAGGAAAGGCAGGATTCTCGCATTTGATTTTCCTATTGGCCACTGTTAGTTTAGCATTGACCAATGCAAGTTATAATGTTTAACTTTTAAAAACAAATATTTATTTTTCAATATTATTGACAATTTTTATTTTTGAAAAATTTGATTGGAAGATAACTTTGAAGGTCTTATTGCAACCTTTATTCCATGTGGATAATTGTCTCTAATTTTTTTTCCATAATTTATGGATGTAGTTGCAATATTTATGCCATGAATTTTAATTTTTCTTGCAATCATTTTTCATTCCTAAGCTTCATAGGAAAACCTCCTAAAATTAAAATCCTTGAAGGTAGCTCATACTCATATAAGTAACCTATTTACCATTAGTTACTACCCACCATAATTTAAGAGTATTTGCATAAAAATGAATAGGAACAAGATGGAAATAAATATACCTATCTTATTGCCTATCATTATTTATGTTTTCTTCAACTCCTTTAACATATAGGAGTAAAAGAGTATTTGCATAAAAAATGAATAGGAACAAGATGGAAATAAAAATATCTTTCTTATTGCCTATCATTATTTATTTTTTCTTCAACTCCTTTAACTTGTAGGAGTAAAAGAGTAAACATGCAAACTTAGTAGTGGTTACTACCTATCAAAAATTTAACTTAGCAGTGGATAATACCTATCAAAATATTACATAAGTGCTTATAGGAAATTAAAGGATGAAAGTTTTTCATCTTTTAACAGAAACAATTTTGTTTATTTTATATAATTTTTTTAAGGATAAAAGAGAATAATATTTTGTTCATGGATGTAAAACAACATGACAAATGAAAGAAGCTTCCCACTAAAAAAATAAATTCAACATGTATAGTAATAAATTCAACATGTATAGTACATGTTTTGTTGAGGCACTTATGTCCAACAACCTTGAGCTTACAATTTTAGAATCTAAATTGTTTCCCTAACCATTTGGATGCAATTTTTCCTTTTGGTTTGTTCCATTGTTTCTAGCTGTTAAATTGTACTAAATTGCATTATCACTACAAAACATGAGATTCTTCATTGATATAGGTATTAATATGAAATGTCATTTGTTAAGTTTTCTTCTAAAAAGGTCTTATAAACATCTTGGGTTGTCTCATTCATCATTAAATGTACAAATTGTTTTATAGAATTTTTTTGTTTTAATTTGTCATTCTTTCTCTCTAAGGAAACAAGTTTTTAGATATTCTATTCCTTGACATATGATTTAGGGTTATTTTGGTTATGTAATCTATATGTTACTTTTAGTAGCAAGCAAAATTTTATCACAATTTTTCTTTCTATAAACATAAGGATACTTTTTGAACTGCAATATTATGGTGTTTTTTGACTTTAATAGAGCTAGAATATTGCAACAACTATGGATCTTGTAATTCTATCATGATTATTGCAACATTAATAGGTCTTGTAATTCTATCATGATCTACAAAATAATTTTCATGGTCACTTAGGCTATTGAATAAATGTTTTATCTAACCTAGTAAAAGATAAAAGAATTTAATTTTTTTTATTAGAAGAAAAATACTTTTCATTTTCTTTAACTTATAATTTCTATGCAAGAAGTAATTGTCCCTTGTAAAACAATATTCAATATTATATTTATGTTATAATAATAATAACAACATGATTTTTGACATCTAACAACGTAGTAGTTGGACTTTGTACTTTGTATAAACTATAATTTTTACTCCTCTATTATACTTGCTTCTTTAAACAAACTCATAAATAGAATGTGAATACACATCGATATAAATTTTAAAGTATTGTTTAATTATTTTATATTTTGATTTTTAAGTATTGTTTAATTATTTTATATTTTGATTTTTTTCTTTGACGTTTGATTATATAATAAGATATTGGGAATTTCAAGAATATTTTAATAGGTGGAACTGATGTTTTTGGTTATATAAATTTCTTTTGAATTTTATAAATAAATTTAGTGCTCTCAAATTTTTGATATATCTAAATTATACCAATTATACTACTTATCTATCAAAATTCAAGTAAAATTGGTTATTTAAAAATTGATTATTTAATTTTTTTTTGAATTATATAAATAAATTGGATGCTCTCAAAAACCTTTGATATATCTGAATTAGGCAAGCTCCATAAAATAATTCTTCTTTGATATATCTAAATCATACCAATTATACAACTTATCTATCAAAATTCAAGCAAAATTGGTTATTTAAATTTCTTTTGAATTATATAAATAAATTTAATGCCCTCAAAAACTTCTGATATATCTGAATTAGGCAAGCTCCATAAAATAATTCTTATTGTACTTTCAAGGAAGGAAGTAGTTAGTGTTAATATTTGTCTCTTGGATCTCAATAACATTGGGTCGAGTCTTAGATACATCAACACCATATGGAAGTGGAGTGAGAGATAAGATATTTTAGCAAACATTTTGTGTTTCAAAGGATTTATAATGATGTTAAATGGAGTGCTTGATATGGAAGGAACTTGACTTGGTTTATTTCGTTAGATAACACATATGTTAAGTTGAGAACATTCAGTCCTCATCACGATACATGTACCTGCGTTATGAAAGAGGAAATTGAGGATGTTTGAAATTCTAGAATGGGATACTACACATAATATATATATATATATATATATATATATATATATATATATAAACAATGCCTAACGTAGTCATTAAAAGATTATTTATTGTAAACATCAGTAACATTGTTGGAGTATTAATTCCAACTGGTCGCAGAAAGAAGAAGGACGGGGAGAATTAATCCCTGATGGAGAAGGACGCAGCCAGACGCAGAAAGATGAAAACTTAATTTTTGATGGGATTGAAAGACAACGGCAGCAATCTCCAGGTTTCTAACTTGCATGCAACTTCAAGTTTTGTATCCACTTAACCACCAACAATGAATTCTACACCAACCACATTTAATTTGAATTGAGTTTGCAGCCAACACATTCCAGGGGGAGGAGCAAGCTTGAAGAGCAAAGGGGAAGATGATCCACCGGAGATGGTGATGTCATCGCTTCTTCGAATCAACTAAAAGCCATTCCGGGGGGGTAAGAGAGCTGGAGTGAATGTTTACCAAGCACCCCACAGAAAGCATAAAGGAATGCTTGTTTTATGTTTTTTATTTAAATTTTATTTGCCACATTATGTTTTTGAAGTTTTAACCTTGGGTCAAATATTTTAATTTATCGTGGTACATGTTTTTAACTTTGGTAATGTATTTTGATATATATATGTGTGTGTGTGTGTGTGTGTGTGTGTGTATGTGTGTGTGTGTATTGTAATGTGACGTGAGAATAGTGAGAAGACTGTGTATTGTAATTATTCTGGCCTGAAGGCAGAAAAGGAAAAACAAAGAGACAGAGAGCAGTAAGCTATGTTTTTTAGCAGCGTATGCCAAAGAAAAAGAACGTTGTGTGAGTAGCAGCATATGCCAGAAGAAATAAAGTTGTGTCCTCTAGCAACATACGTAATTTTTGTTTTGTTTGTTCTTGTGAATCCAAAACACAGAAGTTCTGAATAAGACTGTCATTTTGTAATAGTTTTAAGTTTAATAGAAACATATTTTTTACTCCATCTACCTCTCTGTTCATGATTTTTTTTTTAATCTCTGTGTTGTAGAAGAAGAATTATATTTTCCTCTCTATTTTCGAAATTATTCAGAAATTCCAACATGGTATCAAAGCTAGTCCAAGCTCTTTGCGTTTGACAAAGAAACTGAAGGAAGAAGGAGTTTTGTTGAAAGTTTCTCCAACAGAGTGAAGGTTCAGCAAAGCAAAGTTGAGGTATTTTACAAAAATGGAGCTTATTTTTTGTTTTTAAGATTACAGTCTAGAGATATGTAAAATAGAAGCCTCAAGAGTTTTAGAGATGGAGTTTATTTCTCAAGCAGTGAGAAGGTTCATTTGGAAACACAATCAAGTTGTTTTTAAGCATAGTTTAGAAAACTAGAAATGGCAGGAGCCAACACAAGCACGAGTATGGGAAATACTCAACTCCTACAATTAAATGGGAAGAACTATGACTATTGAGCAATCACCATGACAACCGTGTTTGCCTCTCAAGATTTATGGGAGCTAGTTGAAGATGGTTTAGAAGAACCAACAGATGAAAAATCATATAATGCCTTAACATAGGCAGAGAAGGATTTGCTGAAGAGCAACAGAAATAAGGACTCAAAAGCCCTCTTCTATCTCTATCAAACAATGCATGAAAGTGTGTTTCCAAGGATAGCAGCAGCTAAGAGGTCCAAGGATGCATGGGATACTCTCCAGATAACCTACCAAGGTATGGAGAAGGTAAAGACAACAAAGCTTCAATTAATGAGAAGGGATTTTGAAGTTATTTGCATGAAGGAGTCTGATACAATCAACTCATTCTTTACTATACTGATTGGGTTGGTTACCCAAATGAGATCTTATGGAGAGACAGTAGAAGAGAGAAGAATAGTAGAGAAATTATTGAGGAGATTACCCTCAAGGTTTGATGTAATAGTCACAACCATTGAAGAGACAAAGGATCTCTCAAAGTTTACAGTTGATGAGCTACATGAATCATTGATGACTCATGAACAAAGATTGGGTAGAATAGAAAACTCATCTTTGGAGCATGTCGTCAAGACCCAAATGTCATTTGGAAGAAGAAGAGGTCACGACAGAAGAAAGTACAAAGGAAAAGGTAAAGGCAGAAGCCAGAACCGAGGAAGAAGAAACAATCCTGCAAATATTCATGGAAGGGGCAGTAACCACAATCAGAACCAAGGCTAAGGCAGCAACTAGCAAGGTGGACAAAATCAAGCAGATGGACAAAGGTATGATAAATCTCGAGTCCAATGTCATTATAGTAAGAAGTATGGCCATTATGCCAATGAATGTAGGAAGAAACAGACTGACATGGGTAATAGACCCAGTGCTAATTTTACTAAGGAAAATATCAGTCAAGAAAAATTGTTTTTAGCATGTAATATGGCTGAGGAAAAGAGTGAAGATATATGGTTTCTAGATTCAAGATGTACCAACCATATGATTGGAAACATTTCCATATTTTCCATGTTAGATGAAAATTTAAAGTCTCAGGTAACATTAAGGACATACAGTAAGGTCTCTATTATGGGAAAAGGAAGAGTAGGTGTTTTGACAAAGAAAGGAGAAGGCAGATCCATATCAGATGTATATTATGTGCTTGGTATGAAGTGTAACCTTTTGAGCATTGGACAGCTCATTCAAAATGGGTATAATGTTTTCTTTGCAGATGATGTATGCACTATCAAGGATAAACCACCAAGCAAGAAATGCATTTCACACGTGAAGATGACAAGGAACAAAATGTTCCCTCTCAAGATGAGAGCAGATTTGAAGAAAGGAGCTGAAATGGCAACAGTGGCACAAGAGACATTCCAAAGAGAAGTAAAAGATGAAAATTGGTTATGGCATTTGAGATTTGGACATCTCAACTTTGGAGGTCTGAACTTGTTGCAGATGAAAGAAATGGTAAAAGTATTACCACTAATTGAGAAACTAGACAACCTATGTGAAGGTTGCATCTTGGGCAAACAACACAGAGAAAGCTTTCCATCAGGAAAGAGCATAAGGGAAAAATCACCCATAGATATTGTCCATTCAGATTTGTGTGGACCAATGCAAACACCGTCATTAGCAAATAACAACTATATGCTGACTTTTATTGATTATTTCACAACAAAAACTTGGGTTTATTTTTTAAAATTTAAAAGTGAAGTGTTTGAGAAATTCTGCCACTTTAAAGATCTTGTAGAGAATCAAAGTGGACAACATATTAAAGTCTTAAGGACTGATAGAGGAAAAGAATATATCTCCAAATATTTCCTACATTTTTGTAGAGAAAATGGGATAAGTAAGCAATTTATAGCAAGGTACACACTGCAGCAAAATGGAGTTGCTGAAAGGAAAAGCTAAACCATCATGGATATGGTAAGAAGCATGTTGAAGGCAAAAAATTTTCCAAATGAATATTGGGTTGAAGCTATACATTGTGCAACGTACATTTTGAATAGATGCCCAACCAAATCTGTTATGAACAGAGTTCCTGAAGAAGCGTGGAGCGGCATAAAGCATCATGTCACCCACATGAGAGTTTTCGGTTATGTGACTTATGCACACATTCCGGATCAGCTAAGGAAGAAGTTGGACAATAAGGGGGGAGAAGTGAATATTTATTGGATACAGTGAATAATCCAAGGCTTACAGGTTGTATAACCCATCCACTAAGAAGTTTGTTATAAGCAGAGATGTACAATTCATTGAGGAAGAAGCTTGGGATGGAAGCATAGAGAAAACAGTGAATGTTAAAAGTTGTTTGTCTCCTGATGATGATGAGGAATAAATGGCTGAAATACATCCCCTCATTAGTAGTACCACCTCCACCAACACAAGGACAGCAAGGGACACCACAAGTAGGTATGAGAACACCTTTGAGAAGTGATAACAGTGCTTCTCCAAGCACATCACAAGGAAAGATTTGAGTGCTTCTACAAGCACATGTTCACCAAGTGAAAGAGGAACCAAATTCAGAAATTTCAATGATATTTATGAGCAAAAGGCAGCAAATGAAGGTATGAACTCTTTATTTGAATTGTATTGTCATGTAGATGATCCTATTCATTTTGAAGAAGCCGTAAAAGATAAGAAATGGATAGATGCTATGGATAAAGAAATGAAATCCATAGAGAAAAATAAGACACGGGAATTGGTTGATCTCCCAAAAGGTAAAGAAGTGATTGGAGTGAAAAGGGTTTATAAAACCAAAAGCAATGTTGAAGGTAATATTGAATGGCACAAGGCTAGACTTGTTGTCAAAGGCTACAAGCAGCAACAAGGAAGAGACTATGAGGAAAGTTTTGCACCGGTTGTAAGAATGGAAATAGTAAGAGTAGTGTTGTCCATAACAGCACAACACAAATGGAAATTTTACCGAATGGATGTGAAATCAGCATTCCTAAATTGAGTATTGATGGAAGAGGTTTATGTTGAACAACCTCTGATCTATGGGAAATAAGACTAAGAGCACAAAGTTTGCAGATTGAAAAAATCTCTTTATGGGCTGAAACAAGCACCAAGAGAATGGTACAGTAGAATAGATGCCTATATACTGGAAAATAGGTTTGAAAAGTGTGAAAGAGAACCCACATTATACATCAAGGAGAAATATGGTAAGATGCTCATTGTTGTTTTATATGTTGATGATGCTATATTCACAGGTAATGATGCTTACCTCATTGCGAATTTTAAATCAGTCATGAAGGATGAATTTGAGATGACTGATATGGGATTGTTGAGATACTTCTTAGGAATAGAAGTAGAGAAAAATGAAAATAAAATTTTTATTTCTCAAGCAAAGTATGTGAATGAAGTTTTGGAAAGATTTAACATGCAAGATTGCAAGGCAGCAATTACTCCTACAGTGATGGGATTGAAGTTAAGCAAAGAGGACAGCAACAAGGATTTTGATCCAAGTTTATATAAGAGCATAGCTTGCAATCTCATGTATTTGACTGCAACTAGGCCACATATTATGCATGCTGTGAGTTTAATTTCCAGATTTATCGAAAGGCTAAAGGAGACACATTAGCAAGTAGCAAAAGGAATTCTGACGTATGTGAAAGGAACAAAGATGTATGAAATTTTATATACAACTTCAGAAAATTTTGAATTGATTGGATATATTTACAGTGATTGGGCTAGAAGTATAGATGACCGGAAAAGCACCTCTAGATATGTTTTTCATATGGGATCAGGAGCCATTTTATGTGCTTCCAAGAAACAACCAATTGTGGTGTTATCAATAAAAAAGGTAGAGTATGTGGTAGTTACAGCAATAGCATGTCAAGTAGTTTGGATGAGGAGAATGTTGAGAAGTTTGTGTCATAAATAGGTAAAAGGCACAACAATTTATTGTGATAATAGCTCAGCAATAGCATTGTAAAAGAATTCAGTGTTTCATAAGAGAACGAAACACATTGATGCCAAGTATCACTACATCAGAGAATAAGTGAGAAATGGAAAAATTGTTTTATAGCTTTGTAGAACAGAGGAGCAGTTTGCTGATATACTGACAAAATATTTAGGACAGAAAAATTTTTAATTACTTAAGAAAATGTCTACGTATGGAAAAAACCCCAACATTTGAAATTAAGGTGGAGTGTTGGAATATTAATTCCAACTGCCCGCCCGCAGACAGCAAAAGGACGGGGAGAATTAAACATTGATAGAGAAGGACGCAGGCAGAAGCAGAAAGATGAAAACTTAATTTTTGATGGGATTGAAAGACAACGACTACAATCTCCGGGTTTCGAACTTGCACATAACTTCAAGTTTCATATCCACTCAATCACCAGCAATGAATTCCGCACCAACCACATTTAATTTGAATTGATTTTGTAGCCAACACATTCCGGGGGGGTAGAAAGCTTGAGGAGCAAAGGGGAAGATGACCCACCGGAGATGGTGATGTCATCGCTTCTCCGAATAAACTAAAAGCCATTCCGGGGGGGTAAGAGGGTTGGAGTGAATGTTTACCACGCACCCCACGGAAAGCATAAAGGAACGTTTTTTTATGCTTTTTATTTAATTTTTATTTGCCACATTATGTTTTTGAACTTTTAACCTTGGGTCAAATATTTTAATTTACTGTGGTACATGTTGATTTTAACTTTGGTAATGTATTTTGATATATATATTATAAATATGAAAGAAATATATATATATATATATATATATATATATATATATATATATATATTGTAATGTGCCGTGAGAATAGTGACAAGACTGTGTATTGTAATTTTTCTGGCCGGAACACAGAAAAGGAAAAAGAGAGAGACAAAGAGCAGTAAACTGTGTTTTGTAGCAGTGTATGCTAAAGGAGAAGAACGCTGCAGCATATGCCAGAAGAAGTAAAGCTGTGTCCTGTAGTAGTAGATGTAATTTTTGTTTGTTTTTTGTTGTGAATCGAGAACAAAAAGTTCTGAAGAAGACTGTCAGTTTGTAATAGTTTTAAGTTTAATAGAAACATAGTTTTTACTCCATCCACCTCTCTGTACATGATTTTTTTTTTTTAAATTTTGTATTGTAGAAGAGGAATTATATTTTCCTCTCTATTGTTTGGAATTATTCGGAATTATTCAAAAATTCCAACAAACATGAACTTCTTCTTCTGGGGCCTCGCCAGGAAACCCAGCACAAGAAGGCTTCGACGGGGCTTTTAGGAACCATGATGGGGAAAAAATTTGAATAAAATATGGAAAACTATGTTTTAACATGAATAACGGAACAAAGTTGCAAGCCTTATAATAGGGCCTCGACATTGAAAACTCCTTCAACTTAGTTCCATTGATCGTAGAATGCGAGTCAGTGGTGGAAATCCTTTCTTTCCGGAAGCTTCAACAACATGACACTTCAATCAGTAAGGTGACCACGAACTGGTACCTTTGCAAGACCCTTCAGCGTATGTGAGAACAAATCACTGTATTAGCTGGATTCCACTTTCAAGTTGTTAAATAGAAGTTGAACTCTCTTGCTGACAAGCTCACCAACGAAGGGATAGATGGAAATGTGATCCTACGCTATCATGCATATCAAGTAACACCTGTTGATAAGTAGCGTCATGATTGTAGGGAAATCAATCAAAAGGATAGGGAGAGTAATGCCAACCTGGAGCAGATCCAACATTGTTCCATTCAACATCCATTTTCATGATGCTAAAGGACGTGAGCATTAAAGGAGGTGCACTGATATCCCTCGTCACACCCTCCCTCTTAATCTCTTACTGATATCTCAAACAAAGGAAGCATGACCTGCTCAGGGAATGATGGGTGCAACCGCCCAAAGCTTCCATCTGAATGTAGCATGAATCACTAGAATGTAGGGAAAGATCTTCTTGTCGCATATGTGATGGGTGATTGCTATGATGAACTTCCATAATTATCCATGGTGGATATGGAACTTAGCTCATTTCTCAATTTTGTCTCGTCTCCAAACCCTTTTTCTATCTTCACACTCTCTATTTCCTTTATTTTTACTGCCTTCTGCTCATTCCCTCAATTCCCTACCACAAACCCCCACCCGCTTCTTGACACCCACTGTTTCACCTTCCCTGCATCTTCTTGAAGGCTCGTATGGCCCAATCCTCGTATAACCCAATTCTGGCCAGAGGAGCAGAGGCCGCAGCATTAATTAATGTAGATAGGCCAACATGCGCCCCTGAACCAGAGCAGATACAACAAACCACCAGGCTACTCTTAACTTCCATACCTCAATTTTTCTCAAGGCTAAAGAAAATATTGAGCATCTCAAGGAGAAGGTCACGAAAAATTGGCAAAACACTAGCTCTGAAGAGGTGGACGCCAATTTGAGCGGATCTCGAACCCTTGGCTTACTAGAGCTCAGGAAAATCTCTATAATCGTATAATTAAGCTAGCTTGGAGTATGAGAGCCCTATTGGGCCTAGCCATGCAGGACAAAAAAAAAGGCCAAGAAGGCGCCTCAGGATAAAATTGACTTGCTGGATGCAAAATTCATTGTATTCGTTGAAAAAGTGCACCACCAAAAATATGTTACTCACACCAAGGAGTCTCCTTAGGATGAACAAGTCACAAGAATCATCATACAGTGGAATGTGGTTGAGGGAGTTTCCATCCACAACCCGTCCCTCCTGCAGGAGTAAGGTGTTGAAGCGAGTGGGTCACCTGCAGAGCCTATCTCTGTCTGGGGATATTAGTTTTTCAAAAAGTTAAGTGCTATGCACAGCAATTTTTGTCTCAATTTTTTAACTACTACCATGTTGTGGTTTAGTGACATGTTTTACTGGTTTAGAAAGGTTTTGGCTGCTGCCAACCTAGGTCGTCAAGTCAACAAAGGTACATTGGTCAACTCCATCATGGAGTGTTTTGCCCCAAATTATGTAACGATGTCTATAATTAGGTCTCGTATGATGCTTAACTTCCAACGATAAAAATTACCAAAGAATAAAGAATTTTGCAGATGTTTTGGCTTTCAGTTGGGCTAACCTGCAACGAGTCTAATTTATGCCCATTTTCTTTTCTTGAAATAATATAATTCCCAACTTATTTACAAAAGAAAACCAAGAGATTCTTTAGTCAAGTTAGGTTACACACTCCTTTTTTTTGGATTATTTTCATTTTATGAAATAATTTATTTATTTATTTTTAATAAATGGTTTATATATATATATATATATATATTCTATTTGTGTAAAGTGACACCGGGTTTCATTTAAAATAAAAATAAATATTTTTTAAATAGTGTGTATATATATATGAGGTAATTTTTCTATAGAGAAGTGCACAGGTTTAGTTTAAAACAAAAAAATAAATAAAATATTTTCTAAATAAAGAAACAATGTATGTTTTAATACAAAAAGAAAATTGAATATACATAGTTAGATAGTTTTAATTAAAATCATTTTAAATGATCAATAATCTCACTCTCATTGTGTTTGTTTGGTTAGTTGTTGATGTTACAACCAAATAAGAAAGAGATGTTGTAAAAATATCTCTCTTACTCTCTTCCAAAATATATTTGGATGACTTTGTAAATTAACAATTTTATATGAACTTTAAAAAAATATGAAATAAATTTTAAAAAATGAATTAATTAATAAAAGTAAAATATATATATATATATATATATATATATTTTCACTTTGAAGATCTATAATTCTTGTAAATGTATTTCAATACAAAACTGAAAAAACTATTTGAATATCTATATTGCTTTATATATTTTAATATTAAATTTATAGAAAAAAATATTTTAAAATTTTAAAATTTAATGTTAGTCATTATAGATTATTTCAATAAAAAAAAAAGTAATTTATTTATATATCTATATTAACTAATTTATTTTAGTATTAACTTATCATATATTTTAATATTAATTTATTCTATGTAGAGAAAACTATGTGTTTAAAAAATATGATAAATCATTTCAATGTCTAAGAAAATAAGTACTTTGAAAAAAGAAAAAACAATTACTTAGTAAGAATAGTAACAAAAATTAAACTTAATCCATTAATTTTTTAATATAGAATTAATATAAAACATTTAAATAATAATAATAGTAATAATAAATTCAATATAGGTTATAAATTAAATATTTTAATGTGCAACATTAAATTATACTAATGTTTATTGAAAAATATATTAAAGATTTGTTAGAAGTACAAGTTTAATTTATGTACTCTACATAATCTGATTACACAAAAAGATTTTGAATGAGTGAATTCATTTATGTTTTAAAAAATGCAATTTAAATAATGAAAAATTATATATATATATATATATATATATATATATATATAATCTTAATCACATATTTATCAGATATCTAGAAAAAAAATTTCAATATAAAGATATTTACACTATAAAAAAGATTTACACCTCAATAAATTTAAGTAGATTTTAGGAAAATTTCTATAATCGTATAATTAAACTAGCTTGGAGTATGATAACCCTATTGGGCCTAGCCATGCAGGACAAGAAGAAAAGGACAACAAAATGGCCAAAGGCGCTCGAGGATAAAATTGACCTGCTAGAGGCAAAATTCATGGTATTCGTTGAAAAAGTGCACCACCAGAAATATGTTACTCACACCAAGGAGTCTCCCTAGGATGAACAAGTCACAAGAAGCATCACACAATGGAATGTGGATAAGGGAGCTTCCATCCACAACTCGTCCCTCCTGCAGGAGGAAGGTGTTGAAGCGAGTGGGTCACCTGCAGATCCTATCCCTATCTAGGGATGTTAATTTACCAAAAATTTAAGTGTTATGCCCAACAATTTTTGTCTCATTTTTTTAAATACTACCATGTGGTGGTTTTGTTACATGTTTTACTGGTTTGGAAAGGGTTTGGCTGCTGCCAGCCTAGGTCGTCAAGCCCACACAGGTACATTGGGCAACTCAATCATGGAGTGCTTTGTCCCAAATTATGTAACTGTCTATAATTAGGTTTTGTATGATGCTAAGCTTCCAACGGTACAAAATACCAAAGAATAAACAATTTTGTAGATGGTTTGGCTTTCAGTTGGGCTGACCCGCAACGACTCTAATATATGGCCATTTTCTTTTCTTGAAATAATATAATTCCCAACTTATTTACAAAGGAGAGCAAGAGATTCTTCAGGCTAATTATTTTTTTGTATTTTTTTTAGGATTATCTTTATTTTATAATACAAAGGAATATGTTTTTTTAATATATATATAAACTCTATTTTGAATATAGAAATAATGGATCTCTATGTGTGATTTCTTACACTTGCTTCATTTAAAATAAAAATAAATATTTTTTCAAATAAAAAGAAAAAACCGGAGGAATTGTCGAGACGACCAAAATTGGTTAGACTGCCAAATCGGCCGGGCCAAAAAAATTTAAGAAATCTTATAGTAACAGTGTTCGAATCATAATTTTTATGGTGGAAATGGATTCAGCACCATCAAAAATCTCTAGGGCACCCAAAATATTAAACTTTGATAGTTATAACGTGGATTTACAAAAATCTCCCGAAATTTCCATGATTTTCAGGGTGAAAAAGCAGTCTAGTTAGACTACGGCAAAGGAAAATATGAATACATATATTTAATTATTTTTCTAGAGAAACATGCGATTATATATATATATATATATATATATATATATATATATATATATATATATTCTAAATAAAAACACAATGCATGTTATAATAGAAAAAAAATTGAATACAAATATTTAAATAGTTTTAATTAAAAACATTCTAAATGATGAATAATCTTATTCTCATTATTTTTGTTTGGTTAGTTGTTGATGTATAACAAATAAAAAGATAATGTAAAAATATCTCTTTTACCTTTTACTATAAAAATATATATTTAAATATTTTTATAAACTAACAATTTTATATATAAAATAAATTTTTTAAAATAAATTAATTAATAAAAATAAAAATATATATTTTTTCACTTCGTAGATGTATAATTCTTATAAAAATATTTCAATACAAAACTGGAAAAACTATTTAAATATTCATATTAATAGATTTTGAAAAAACGAAAATTTAATATTAGTCATTGCCAGAACTTATAGACCTTCAGCCCTTGACGAGAAATCAGCGCATATTGGTAGTCACCTAGTAAACCTTAGAAGCCACGGATGGGATCCTGGAATCGTCGGATCTTGGATCTTGAATGGGATAGATTATTTCAACATCCAAAAAAAATTATTTATTTATATATATATACGTCAACTAATTTATTTTAATTTTAACTTATATGTTTTAATATTAATTTATTTTATGTAGAGAAAATTATATATGTGGTTAAAAAGTTTGATAAATTATTTCAATGTCTAAAAATAAGAAGTATTTTGGAAAAAAAAATTACTTAAAAAATAGAAAAAGCATCATAATCTTAATATAGAATTAATATAAAGAATTTAAATAATAATAATTTCTTCGATACAAGTTATAAATAAAATGTTTTAATGTAAAACATTAAATAATACTAATGTTTATTTTAAAAAAATTTAATTCATGTACTTTACATAATCTAAGTAAGCAAAAAGATTTTGAAGGGGTCGAACCTATTTATGTGTTAAAAAAATACGATTTAAATAATATATATATATAAACCACATATCTCTCCAATGTTAAGAGGAAAATTTTCAATGTAAATATATTTACACTATAAAAGAGATTTGCACCTCAATAAATTTTATCCCTAACTGCAATTGATAGATTCATTGTCAAATTAGTTTATTGAAAATGAATATTTAAATATTGTATTTATGGTAATCATCATCATCATCATCTTCATTATTATTATTATTATTATTATTATTATTATTAACGAAAATGATAATTTTTATTTAAATATACATCTAGAATGCAGTTGATCACTGATCACCTGGAAGTACATCAATGTTCATCTAATTTTGCTAAAATGATCCTTTGATCCGTCCTAACTCGCATAATTTCTTCATAGAATTGAGCTGAAAAACAAAGTATGGGCTCTCTATAAGCATATACCTTATAGAATTGGCCTCCTACTAGCACTTTTTCTTGATAAAAATCATATGAAAAAATAAAATGGACACTATATAAGCATATATCTTATAGAATTGGCCCCCTAAGACACTGTTGATGTGTTGGAATGTACGGCCAACAACTAGGGGATCTCCATAGTGTAGGATCCCAATTATACTCTACATCATTTGGCTTACAAGTCCCATTTGGTATGTGGGTCCAACTCTCATATTGTTCATTAAGATTTTGCTTCAGACAATACAGGTGTCAACTTATGAGAAAAATTAGAACATCAACAAATGCAATCAAGTAACCTATGGAAATCCAATACAATAGATTCCACAAATAGCAGTATAACTTCAAAGAATGAACCACAAGAAAAGTAGCATTAGCAAAGATTTAAATAATTATAAACACAAATATAATTTCACATACATATAAACATATTTTCACATACATATAAACATAATTTTATCAACCATGAATAAGTTCATGATTAATAACCATATAAAAGCATAAGTGAGCGTAATTCATAAAATGATACAATTCTAATGTCAATAAATTAGTTTACCAACACAAGCGTAAGGTAAGCACATAATATGACATCCATTCATTGAAGATGAATCCCACAATGCATTAAGACACATGAGAAAATAGTACGCCAAAGTTTAAGGAACTTTAAATCACTAAGATGAGAATATCCATGGAACCATCACATAAGACCTCCATCAAATCCACTAAGGCCATATAAAGTTTCATCATATCTTGGTACACTAAGGCCATAACTTCTTCTACTATCGATATCTCTTATTGAATGGAAGCCTACAACTCTTTTTTCGCTTGAAAGGAAAAGGCATAGAACGTAGTTCTCCTCTTCTGCGTGAACGAATATTTTATCTAAAGCATGTAATTTTTCTTATAGTTAAGCAACCTATTTTTTATCCTTCCCACATTTAAATCCATTATAGTCATAAAGGTTTTTCCAGCTGAAGCAATCATTTTGGGATTCATTGTAGTGTCTAGGAAAATATCCTTCTTTATAATCACTTATAAATGCTTGGAAGGGTTCTTTGCATAGAATTTTCTTCTGCCTCGCATAAGCTTGCACTGGAATTGATTGAAAGTTAATCTAGTGATATCTAGTACTTCTTATTCTTCCTCATATGGGATTCCTAACTCTTTCAGTGGAAGATGTCCGCTAGTAATTTGGGGGGGAAGGAGGAAATTTTAACAGAGAAAAATTAGTTTGTGTCTCACACCCTTCACCCTGCTGATAGTTTTTTGTGTTTCCTTGTTGCTTGTAATGGTGATATATTTCATCTTTCTTATTGAGCTCTTCCTCCTGTCTCTTGAATTCCTCCTCCTCTATCCTCCTCTTATCTTCTTCAGATTTTCTCTTTTCTTCTTATTCAATTCTTATCCTTTCTCTATTGTCTTCTTGCTTCTTTCTATTTATGTTATCCTCTTCTTGTTTCTTCCTTATTTCGTCTTCTTATTGATTTGTCTTCTATTCAAATTCTTGTGCTTTCTTCTCTTCTTCATATTTCTCAAGGCGTTCTCTTCTTCTTCTTGCTCCCTCCTTCCCACATTATGTCGCTCGTGTTGAAGTTCCTCATCCTACTGATCTCCTACCTCTTGTGATTGTTTAATCTCTTCTTCCATTTTCCTCCTTATCTCTTCTTTCTTCTTGGAATTCTCTTCTTTCTTCTTGGAATTTCTTGCATTCCTTTCTTCCAGGGTTTATTCATATTTGTTTTCCTCTTTCTCATCCAATGGGTCTTCATGATGCCTTCTTTTTCTTTCCATCTATCTTTTTCTTCTCTTTATTTCTTTTAAACATGGTGGCTCTAGATTCCAAGCTTATACTTTCTTGGGAATCATTTGATTGTTCATCCTCATTTTCTTCTTGTTCACTTGGTCATATTTCCCTAGTGGAGTTGTACCACTTTCTATATTTTCCTTTAGGATTATCTTTGGTATGAACGTAGGAATAATTGAAACTTGTATCCTTGAAATGTGTTTCTACATCTCCCTTTGGGTCATACCTATGATGGCTCGAATATAGAAAGTAGAAAACTTTCATCTCCTCATCCTCAGCTTCAACTTCCTTGAAGATATATAGGGTATATTCCCCAATGGTCAAAGGAAAAAAAATCCATCATTTTTTCTTTCCATTGACTAGTGTCTTGGAGAACGATGTATTTAATTTCTAGGATACTTCTTGTAAGGGAACTCTACCTTTTTCCAATGTTGGAGGAGCATGTGTAGGCTTGTAGGAGACTAATACTATGAGAAAGGTAGCCTCTCCCAGGGGAAATAAATATGTCATCTTAATTATCGTATCGTTAGCCCTCTCAGACATGAAAGAAGCATCTTCTCCAAAATAAAATTGATACAGAGGAGCAATGAATCATTCATAAGTATTCTCATGCATACTCTTGTAACATGGATCCCAAAATATCTTATAATAAATGTGTACGGGATTAGGTGTCTCTATGGTCCACTTCAAAGTCTATCCTTCTAATTGACATCTCGAACAGACTGGATCCATGAGGTATGATACCATATAAAGCTTCAATTGCTGGCCTTTCTCAGGTTTATTTGCAACTTGGATGCATGACCTTATGGTTGATGCCAAAATGATTCTCTAGTTGAACATAGTCCCTAAGGTAGCTATCGAGTATATTATGGGGACCCATGCTCCTGAAAAAGTGTTAATATTCACTCGACCATACAATCGGTTCATCAAATATGTCATATACTTTTCTAAGGCCCTCTGTCAAATAAACCTGATCTGCCTTGAACCTGAACTTGGATGGATCTTTCCACCATGACTTAAAAATATCTTTGGTTGACACACTGAAATCTGATAGCCACCTAGTGTTGATAAAATTTTCCTATTCAGATATATTATAACAAGGGGTGATGTGGTGGCATTGAAAGAAGTAAATGCCTCACCTGTATGTTTAATAATCACCCAACGATCCTTAGCATTGTTTTGTAATATGAAATCTATAATTTTTCCACATAGTAATACTGGTGGGTGGGCAACTACTTTGTGCAACCAAAACCTCTTGACATTTATATACACCTTGAAATATTCTTGGTCTTGAGGGATGTCCTCATTTGAGAATTATGAATAAATGTCCCACCATGTGAGTTTGGTGATTTTGTTCATATTTCAAGTTTTATCCATGTATATGGGTGGTGGTTATGGACTTTCTATGATCCCTTGGATGCTTCTCCCTTATCTCTTCCTAGAGGATTTTGCTATTCATGGCGCCATCTCTCTAGAGAAAGATGATATACATATGCAGTCGAGATTGATATCATGTGGAATTTCAAACATACAATCCCAAGATGAAAGTGATGGCATAAAATAATAATAACAAGAGAAAAATTTAGACTGGGTCTCAAAGCTGTGAAATATAATACGAGAACTTGAGTTGAAAAGGCTAATAGGTACGTCATGGTCACAATGGTTAATGGTTGCAAGAGTTAGAGACCATCAAAATGACGACTTTGCGACTTGATATCTCGAGAAGGCTAATGCGTCACGAGGTCGCAGGAAACAGAGGTCTTCATGTTGCCATGTAATGAGATCGTGTGGTTTTGGTTTCAACCGATGCGCGACCTTGTGAATTGGTGTTGTGAAGAGGGTGATAGGTTCGTTGGGATGGTAGGTTCACAAAGTCATGTGATAGCTAGGTTGTAGATTTTCATGCTAACTTCTTTCCCGACCCCGCAAATTTGTGACCTAGGTTTTCGAGAAAAACGAAAGTCTCGGTGAAGTCATAGGGTTGAAAGGTTGCACAGAACTAATGATTCTGCATAAAAGGGGCACTAAATTTCCGTAGATGTGGTTGGGGGTCTAATTAACATGTTTAGGCACTAGGAAATGGAAAACAAGATTTCTAAGGTTTTTTGTAAGCCCATAGGGGTGAAAGGGTCATAGGTGATCAAGTAATGAGGTGATGCACCTTGAATGGAGTAATGGGAGACCAAATATGACACCCATTGGATGAAGAAAAGAATAGAGGGCTTTGAATAAGACAGGGATTGAAAAATATGCAGCGAGGAGGAAAATTAGGAAACAAAATGAAAGTTGCAGGGGCAGGTCTAGATGGAAATACAAATGAAAAATCTAATTATTTCAAGAGAAGATGAAATGGTGGTTACCCAGAGGGGAGAAGTCACATGTTCACCAGGTCACCAAATTCTTCAGCCTCGAGTGCTCTGAACAACCGAAAATTGACAAATGAGGGTGAGTGATATATATGGAAAAATCTCACATGTGGGAACGAGGAGATCACATGGTTACATGTTAGGATGGGTCATGTATGAAGGTGCTTCCTATGGTGTGATGTAGCAATTTTGTGACCTAGTGAGTAAACTATTTATGCAAGGTCGCTAGGTCGCAAGTCATGACACGTTGCGAGGATGAAAGGTAAAAGTGTTGAGACTTGGCGACTTGTAGTGTAACTCTTATAATAACCTTCAATATAGGTCATGAGGTCACAAGGCTGCAAGGTAATTTTACTAGAGATATCTGGATTTGTGTGACCCAACAACTATGTGACTTAGCAACCTAGGTGAAATGATATGTCAAGGAAAGTATCACAAGTCTCAAATTTAAAGTTGAGGCTAGGGTCTCATGGTGTGACTTGTAACCTTGGGAAAAATTAATTTGAAGCCTCTCTTACCAAAATTTCCCCAAATTATAGAGGAAATCTTGGGTCGGTACCAAGGCTGTGAAACTCAACATGACACATAGAAATTTCTAAAAGATTAATGAGGGGCGGATCCAAATTTTGAAGTGGGTCGATTTTTTAGGTTTTTGTAGTGGCTACAAAAATTGGTGATTCACTTGTAGAACCTCATAATCCATGTTTCCTCTTTGTTAAAATGGCATTCATACCTTGTGAATGTGTCATCTAAGGTTCATGGGTCCTACTAATGTTTATGTGCTATCCTTTGATATTGATTAGAAGCACCTCACCTCTTTGAATTTGCTTACTCAAAAACATCAATTAAAAATGTTCCCAGTAACTCCAATTGGTGTATGGATAATGATGCAATGGATATAAAAATGTTTATTATCGTAGTTGTATATGTATGGTGTTACTCTACTACTAGCGAGACTAGACCATACCCTGGTGGAGTCACTCCTAGAAACTGAAAATGTTGCTTCGCTGCCAGTGAGGCTAGATAGTAGCTCGGTGGATTCGTCGAATCACCTCTCTCTGCAGAAAGCCTTTCTCAATCCTTTACCATTTATTTTATTTTTATATTCTTATCTTCTGATTAACATCATTTATTAGGAATTTATTTCGACAGGACAAATGATGGATCCCGACTTATTTTATGTGCAAGAGATGTTATTTCTAGTTTTTCAAATGCTTTATTACTTTCCCAAAAAATATTTCGCCCATTATAATTTTTCCTTCTCCCTTTCAAGTTACTAGGTGTAAAACCAACTTTGAATGTTTGAAGGAAAGTCAAGAGAAATGGTATTCTTATTTAAAAATAGGGTGTCTTGGATAATCAGGGTCGCCCACCTACCTCGGTTTCTACACCACAACAATTTTTTTACTTTAAAGATAGTTGAGACCAAGCATAGATAATACGTGAACAA
This sequence comes from Pinus albicaulis, assembly GCA_034641835.2. NCBI lineage: Eukaryota > Viridiplantae > Streptophyta > Pinopsida > Pinales > Pinaceae > Pinus > Pinus albicaulis. The sequence goes on from CM076575.1 coordinate 736,589,832, forward strand.
ATCAGCCATTAGTGTACAGGATACCTCAAATTTAGAATACAAGTGGTTTACGGTGATGTCCGAGAGTGATTTATTTATATTGAAAGCCTTTATTCATAGAAAACGCTATTATGATGCACATGATATGAAGGGGATATGAGGAACAAAAATAAATTCACAACAGAAAATATGAGAGGTAAAAGAAATATATGTACATGGATGAGTGGGAAATTGTAAGAGCTGCTAGGTAAAGTAGAACTTAAGATCCTCGCCATTCATGGAAAGGGGGAAATTCTTCACGTTTATGATTTGTAAGCAATAGGAATCTTGGCCAAGTTTCTATTTAACATGAAAAGGTCTGATCCACAGGGCTTGGAATTTGGTATGTTTACCTTTGTCTTCATGGGATTTATCCCATTTTAGGACTCTGTTTCCTATGGTCAACTGGTTACTCCCTTCATTTTTCTTATCGAGCCATGTATTGATTCAAATTTCATGTATGGAAAACATCTCCCTATAATTTTTCCTTCTTCCTCAATTTTGAGTAAGCTATCAATTTCGTTTTGCATGATAGGATAGGGTGTACCTCGATATTATTGTGATAAATGGAGGGCAGGAAGGTACAATTTTGGAAACAATATTTCTTCCCCCCCATACACTATAAAGTAAGGATAAAAACCTAGAGATGGTTTAGGAGTGACACGGTCATCCCAAATGGCATTGGTTAAGGCATTGTACCATTCTTTTGTTGTGCAAACAAGGTTTTATTGATGATACGATTTATGTTCTTATTGGTGGACTTTTCTAAGTCGTTACCTTGGGGGTAGTAATTGGCTGAATGTTTCAAAATAATATCATTTTTCAAGGCAAAATCATACAAATTGAATGAATAGAAATAAGTATAATTATCAAATATGAGGGAGGTAGCAACACTGAACCTGGTTATGATGTTTTGATTAATGAAATGAATTACCTCCTAGTCGTTGAGTTGATGTTAAGGCACAACTTCCACCCATATTTTTAAGTACTTCGTGGTCGTGAGTATGTACATGTGTTGTTTTCATAAATGTGGCACAATTTCCCCAAGGACATCCAGTACCCACTATTGAAAAGGTTCTTCAACTAAAATTTGAGTGGCACAACTGACCGTGATTCACTTCTGGTACACTTATAACATATGTATAGCAATTTTTCACATATACATGGGCATCCTTAAACAAGGTAGGCCAATAGAAATTGGTTGTCCTGATTTGATGCATTGTAATATCACTGAGATAATTCCTAGTTGTCAGCCCATCATGTAGATCCTTCAACACCTTTTGGGATTCATCGAATTCTAAATATTAGAGTAATACTCCATTATGGTGCTTATGAAAAAAATACCTTGGAACTGTTAATAATATGCAAACTTAAGCCTTAAAACTTTTTTTTTCTTTGCGGAAAGGGAAGGAGACAATGTAATTCCTTATCTTAGATACTACTTCAAATCTATATACCAAGATGATGAAGAATCATGTGATGTCATCAAATAATTCTGGTACATTTAAATTTCTCCATCCCACCCTTCCAATTTTTTGTCTAGTTGTGTTAGCATAATAAGTCACTGCTTGAATTCTTAAGCAGTAAGCCTTACACATCATAGTTCACGTCAAATTTTAAAGGGGTTGTTTGAGTGGTGGGATGGAATTCTCAAATATTTTGAAATGATTTTATCTTATTTAGGACATTCATGCATTTGGAAAGTTGTGGCAAGTATAAATGGTGTGGGAAAAAGGTAGTATAGGGAAGAGAGTACACAAATGGAAGAAATATGAATAGTTGGTACTTATTTCAGGAAATATTCTTATCCTAAATCAATCACACAGCTATGATTATGTCCTTTAACACAAAAGATTTTTATGTTAAACAAATAAAAATAGAAAACAGATTGCATGTATAAATTATTCCACAAATATTTTATGAAACCTTCACTGACATGCTCTATTACAAACATATAACTTGCAGAAAAATGAAAGTAGATAATTTATTGTTAAATACTTTAACAACTTCTCACTCACACTTCACTAGTTGCTGCAATTTATATTTTAGATGAAATTAACAAAGAAAATATACAAATCAAACATTAGATGTTCCTTGAATCAAAAAATTCTCTAGCATGAAGAAATAAGGTTTTTTTTATTATTTTCAGTCTTTAGGTAGACTAATATCCCCCCTGAAATGGTATTTACAAACGGTATATATAGGAAGAGAGTCACTAACTCCACCTCTTATAAAAAGAAGGAAACATTACTCCTCACATTACATATGTTTCATAATGCATTAAAACCTCATCCCATCGAAATGCAACTGAAATAACAGGTGTAGAAGAAAGAAGAGAAGAAATTTGAGTTGAACTGCTGAGTGCGCTGACATGCTACTCCTTTCTCTACTAATTTGTTTCTTCACGTTTCTAGTTCTTAAATAACCATGTATTTTTATTAAATACAACCTCCAATAATTGCTGATATATGGAATATCTAAAACCTCCAACCTTCACCATGATTTGATGATACCAATGGTGATAGTGGTGGGTGCGGATTTTCTATAGCTTGAACGGTTACCCCAGATAGTAATTGAATGGAATAATTATTTTTTGGCTACGCATCGAGATGAAAGTGGAGGGGAGTGTGCAGGAATAGAATGGTAAGCAAGAGGCGTGGTAGTAGGGGAATGAAGGGAAGAGTGGGAAAAAATGGTGGGAAAGGAGGGTGGTTTTGTCATATTTTGGAGGGGGAATGAGATGCTTTGTGGTATTGAAAGGGGGGGGTGCAAAATGAAAATAGACTGACACGTTGACGTGGGGCCAATACGAGAAAAACACTAATTCATATATCACAATCGCAATCGTAGACTAGTGGAGCAGAGTGAATACATTATCGGGGGTGGAATTTTTTATGCGATATATCACAATCGCAATATTGCAACTGCAAGAGGATATTGAAATCAGGTATCGAAGCAGGCAAAAAGACATGGTAAAAAATAATCTGCGATCTACGATTGTGATATGATGTGGAAGTAAGGCGGGTCCTACTAATATATCGCATCGGGGTTCAGAGCAGGAAACATAAGTAATAAAGTAATTTTAAGATTATGATAGTGATAAACAGTTAGGCGGAAATGTTAATGGTGCAGAACAAGTGAATACATTATTAGAATTGTAAATTGGGAGCGGGCAAGTTAATGTGGTAAGGAGAGTGTAACTTTTATTATGAGATATGCGATAGGTGACATGGCAGAGCTACGAGTCCTACCAAATATTATATAATAATATCGCATTCGTAAGAAAATTTTGTTATTGAGGTAATGTAATGCAATTGCACTATTATATATGATATGGCTGTTTGGGGGGGGGCTTTTTCTTTTGTTTATCATTTTTTTCGAAATTTTTAAAACCAAAGGAAAAAAGGTCAGACTTTGAAGTTTTTTAAAGGGTTTTTCAAGAATAAAATACCGCAATGGTATAAAGGTCGAATTTGAAGAAGTGAAACATGAGTTTTTCGAAGGATAGAAAAGAGATTTTTTTAATGGGATTTGGGGCTTAGGTTCTATTCTAAAAGCTAGAAATTAATAAAAAAGGAAATTATGACTTAGTATAGAACTGTGCTAACAAGTTGGACAGAAGATTCAACAACCATTTTACATAAAATGTATCCTTTGACTATGTGACAAATCGTGAACTCTAAGTAATTTTCATGGAGGAATTCCATCCAATTAGCTCTTCTTTCGCCAAAATGTTTATTAGAAAAAAAAAGAAATTATGGCTTGTTGGGGTACGAACATTGTCACATAATTCTTTAGGATGCACAATCATAAATGTTTGATAGCTTTGTAGCATATGCATGTTTGTTCGTGTGAGGATAGTTATGGTCTAAACCTTGCAGACTATTACTCATGAAAGATATGGGTCGTTCGTTAGCTTTACTATATTTTTTTTTTACAACTACTAATAACCAATCTGAAGAAAAGGTATACAAAATAAAATATTTACTGAAATTAGGGTTGTAAAGAAAGGGGATTTTACAATGGATTTCTTGACATGGTCAAAATTTTCCTTCTCTTCTTGGTTCCATTTGAATCCCATGTCCTTCTTTGTCATGCTCTGCAATGGTTTCACTATATTGGGAAAATTATAAATAAACTTAATAATAAATTTGATCTCACCTAAGAAAGACTACATAGCTTTCTTGTTGTTAGGAAGCGATATTTGTGTGACATACTTCACATGTTTGGGATCAATGGTGATACCACATTTAGTTTTTAAATTCCCAACAAGGTTACCTTCAGACACATTGAATATACTCTTCCTAGGATTAAGTGATATCCCACTTTTTCTACAACGTTCAAAAATTTTCTTTAGATGGTGGAGGTAATTTTATCTCCTCTTTGAAAATACCATCACATCATCCAAATGTACTACCACACTTTGACCGATAAGCCCTCTAGAATCAATGTCCATTTCCATTTGGAAGGTGGCTCCAACATTAAAGAGGCCAAAGGGCATGCATCGAAAGGAAAATGTTCCCCACTTAGTTCTAAAAGTAATTTTTAGTTTATTTTATTTTGCCACTAAAATTGATTATATATGGAAAATCCATCGATCAAAGAAAACATTTCATATCCAAAGACTGTTTGCAGAATCTACTCGATAGAGGGAACATGGTAGTTACCTTTACCTAAAGCCCAGATCAAATTCTGAAAATCAATGTATATCTATATCTCACCAGAATTTCTCGTTATAGGACCTAGATTAGAAAAGCATGTGGATTGTATAACTTTGAAAATGATTTGTGTGTCTAATAACTTTTTCAACTCTTTTTGGATGATAGGTTCTAAATTTGGTTGGACTTTCCTTAACATTTTCGTAAAAGGTTTGACCCCGTACTTTATTTGTATCCCATGTTGAATGATGAAAGTGTCATATGTTTTGAGATCCTCATATCTCCTAGCAAAAACATCTCGGTACATTTTGAATAACTCAGTAAAATATCTTTCTTCCGCAGGTGTACAACATGTACCAATATTGACAAACTTCGGATTAGATTTTGTCCTAAGATTGATTTTCTCATGTGCAAATCAAATAATTTCTCTAGCGTAACAACACATTTGGGCATGGGGTTTCCCTTGTGTGTATCAACCTCTTCTTGTAAGTTTTTTTCATGTTCATCTTCATCTAATGTTGTGTCTTTGAATATATTTGTATTTTCCATGAAGTTTAGTATATGTTGATCATCGTTAAAAACACATAAATTATTCACATTATTTGGGACAACAGGTTTATATATAATATCAATATAAAAACCATCCCCTAAAGGTGTAAATCTAGCTGCAACATTAGCTAAATTATCAACAACAACATTATTAATGCTAGGAACAAATTTAATACCAAAAGCCTTAAAAGAAAAAATCAAGTGACATACCTCTTGTTGATAGTTTTTCTGGTACTCTCATAAACTATGAATAGTATTTCATACATGCCTTGTGATGATTTCCAAAAAAATAATCACCTTTAACATTCAAATTTGAGATCGATAGCCTTCTTAAGTCCAAGGATCAATGCCTCATACCCTGTAGTGTTGTTAGTGCACTGGAATTCTAACCTACAAGAAAATAAAAACTTGCTTTTCTAGGGTCCATCAAAATGTAGAAAACCCTAGCTCCATCCCGAGTCTTAGACACATCATAATATAAATTCCAAATTTAATTTCAATTATTATCTACACTAAATATATTTACATCTATAGTACAATATTCATTACCATCATCTCAGTGACAAGAAAGTAGGTCCAGTTCCATGTTTGATGGAACAGGTGATTTCAAAGCTTCATAACACTGAAAGTTCATCTTTAGGAAACACATTCTCAACTCTTCTTGAGTGAATATTATTAGTTCATTGGGTTATTATAGCTTAGTAACCATATGCTTGGTATAGGGCTTGTTCTTGACTCATATTTGATTATTTTTACCTTTGTAAGGAAATCATAGAAGTGACCAAATGGATCCAAAGTATCGTTGTAGTCTTCTCAACCAATACATACTTATCAACAACCATGAAACAACCCATATTATTTGGGAATATAAAAAATCACTATATCTATGCATTGTTGCACTCTAGATTTAGAAGAAAATTTGATTATTACATTGTTCAACTCTCCCACGATAGGGACTTGAGACGTATCTAGTTGAATGATCTTAGCATATGACTTTTTTGGATATATGTTCAATTTATTATAGACTTACAATGGCATGAAATTGGTATATGCAAAATAATCGATAAGAAAAATGTGTAAATTGTAGTTAAATATCTTGAATGTTAAGAGAAATGGAGAAGTTTAACTCCTAGAATTTGCAATAGCAGCATTGATGATGGATTATAGATTAACCGAAGTCTTGGAATGATCGAAAGAGGTGGATTTTGAGGATGAATAATACATACTTGTAGGAAACATGGAAACAAAGGATTTGATGATTAACTCTCGCTGGTTGGCTATCATAGCAAGTTCATACAGGGAAGTATTATCCTGTGTCCTATTCATAACTTCAATAATGTTATAGCCCATGTATGAAGACAAAGTATCTTCATTATATGATTGTGGAGTAGCGGTAGGTTGTGAAGACTTAGCAAGGTTTTTAGGAGTATTGGAGTTACCTTTCCCACTTGAAGGAGTGATTTTTGAGGTTTGGTTGGATGAATTTTTTGGAGTTAAAGTCAAAGTTTGGGTCGGGATATTTGGGGGGAAGATCATTTTTAACAGCGCCTTCTTTTTTTTTCTAGTGTGGGTTATGATACTGACCCTTTACTCCTTAAGTTATATGTCTCTGGTATATTAGGAGGGGCGCATCTCCCATAGGGGCTTCTTCGATGGAATGGACCTCACCCCCCTCTTATAAATTCTTATTTTCCTCATATGAATCACCAATCATCTGATCTTCAAGCACCTTGGTTACCACGACAGTCATGTTGTATAACCATTGGGGGCATTTTTTCTCTAAATGTGTTGCATGGTGAAAAATAAAATATTTATCCATTGCAAGGTTTCCAACATTGAAATTTTCATTAGAACTTTGAGTTGAATTTGCAAGAAGGTTATTATTCTTCTTGAAGAAAGGTTTGTGAGGAATTTTCGCTTGGTGAAATTTCACTAGTTTTTCTTTTCAGCTCAGAAACTTCATTAGTCATTTTATTCAAATATTTTGCGAAAGATTCAATGTCAAAATAATATTTATCATGGGATTCATTGGACGAGGCTTGATTTTTCTTACCAACATATGTTGAATCTTCATGCATTTCATGCTCAAGTGCTAATATGGAAAACAAATCATTTTCAATCGCAAGCACCTCCGTGAATTTTTTTACTAGAGTTGCCTTTGCTTTTCTCTTGAAAAACATGGCAATGTCACACAACAAGAATTTAGTGTAATAATAAAAAATGATGGAAGCATTAAGAGCCCCATTAATTGGAAACTTATTTAAGATAATGGTGAATCGTTGATTGAAGTCTTTAACTTTCTCTTTCTTACCCATATTCAAAGAACTTAGCTTAGTAAGAATCATAGAGAGTGTCTTATCTTCAACAAATGTTTCAAGGAATGTCTTTCAGAACTCATCCAAATTATATATGGAAGCTAAAGGTAGGGATTGATACCACATGGATACTTTGTTACCTAGGGTGTGGGGTAAAGCCTACAAGAAAAATTTTCATGTTGTACCCTCATCATTTTCAAAGCTATAGTAAAAATTACTAATATGATCCTTAGCATTGGCCCCTTTCTTGAGGTCATATTTTGGGAGGTGTTTCTCTGAGTACCAAGGAATATCATGAAGTTGACCTTCAATGTCCTAAGGATACTGGTCCATTAAGGCCAAGGGTTTTCACCGATTATCTCTTGGAGGATGGTAGACCACTTGGTTAATGTTTTATTCCTCATTGATTTAAAACCCAGACCTACAGCCTTCACTAATGTGCAGGGGTTCTCCTTCATACCTTCTAGGGACCCTGAGATTTCCTAGATTTCTAAGGCTCCTCAAATTCCTCCTGAGTCTAAAATTTCTATCGTTCTGGGGCTCTTCTTGATTGTGTAATTTCACTTGATCCCTATCATTTCCTTCAACCCATGGTCTGTGAACTTCCTTAATATTCTATCATCATTTTTGGTTTCCATCTTCCAAATTTCCTCCACTATATCCTTCCCCTTCATACCATAGGGTGCGCTATAAGCCTTGGATTAAAATTCCTCCAACAACATTTACATAATCATCCAAAGTCATATTTAATAAATCTTGAGGCAGACTTACTAGAAAAAAAATTACGAGTGTGGTGAGGCTTAGCTGAATGGGCCTGAGTGAGGGAGTAAGTGACAGATATGCATATAAGGCCCTGATCAAACTGACGAGTAATGGGGTGAAGCGCCCTTAAGTTCTCATACGTAACTTCTTGAAGAGATAGTTCATCATTAATATTATCATATTCAAGCAGTGGTGGTTGAGAATGGACCAGAGGAATGTCATCTAAAGGTTGACCAAAAGAGGGAAAATGAGGAGATAAATGAGGAACAATGGAAGGTTGATTACTAGCTTGTTGGGATGTTTCAAGAAAAGGATGGGTGTTATTGCCAACCATTTTTCTAGATGTCCCTCCTTCAAGTGCCAAAATATGTTGATGGGATGGAATGTACTGCCAACAACTAGGGAATATCCATGGTGTAGGGACCCAATCAAAGTCTACATTGTTTTTTCTAGGAGTCACATTCGATAAGTGGCTCTGACTTCCATCTCATTCATTAATATTTTTCTTCAGACAATACAAGTGTCAAATTAAGAAAAAAAATAAAATTTCAACAAACGCAAGTGAGTAAGCTATGAAAATACATTATAATATATGCCACAAATATCAAATACATAACTTCAAAGTAAGAACCTCAAGAAAAGAAGTGTTAGCAAAGCTTCAAATAATATCTACACATACATATAAAGAAAATTTTATCAACAATGAATAAGTATGTGATTCATAACCATATAAAAGCATAAGTGAGGGTAAAATCATCCAATAATAAAATGCTAACATCAATAAAGTATTTTACCAACAAAAGCATAAGGTAATCACATCATATACCATCCTTTCGTTGCAAGAGGAATCCCACAAAGCATGAAGACACGTGATGAAATAGTATGCCAAAGTTCAAGGATTTTTAAATCATTAAGTTGAGAATATCCATGGCACCATCACATAAGACCTCCATCAAATCCATAAGTGGAAATAATAAATAATTTCTTGGATTCACTAAAACATGTCTTAGTTCTCAAACAATATGCACAAAAGATAAGTCCAAAGCTAAAATTCCTTTACAAGGTGTCATGAGGACATATTTATAGAAAGAAGGGTGAATTTTTGTCTACCCTACATCTTGAGCTACCTCATGAAATTTCATGTCCCCATGAGACTCTACTCAACTCTAGTCTCTATCCTACTATGAACATGCTACATGAAAGAGATGGCTTTACTCTAATAACATAATAATAGAAAACTCTGGATCATCTTGATGTAGTTCTTGTATAGGATATGAGTTCCAAATCTTATATTTTGTTGCTACGTTCATCACCTCCCCATGTCTGTGAAGGCACTCTAGGGCATATGGAAATATAGTTTTATTATTAGACTTAATCTAATTAGACAAGATCACCAGCTTGGTATATACTCTTACTGATTCCACCACATAAAGGGTAATCATTTATTTTGTAACGTGCAAGATTTCCATGGTAGCATCCTATCTGAAGGGGTTGAGAAATGCTTGAATTTTTTGGAGAACTTCTTCTTCACCCCTTACTGCACTAACTAATCCAATAGAAGCTACTATGTGCACCAAAATCATAGACTCTAGCCCTCTCAACAAATTCTTAGATGAGGCCAGTACCTTGTCCAGGTCCTTTTCCAATTTTCCAATCTTTCTCGGGGAGATTTACTATCGCATCCAAACATCTCCTAGTCTAGTCACACATGTTATTTATATGTGTGAAGGCTTGTTTAAGCATATTTTTCTTCTCTTTAGTTTCATCTTGTATGGTCAGGAATGTCACTATAGCCTTATGAAGCTTCATAATATCTTGATATAATAAGGCCATAGGATCTTATATTGTTGCTACCTATTATTGAATGGAATCATAAAACTATTTTCTACTTGAAAGGACAAGGCACAAAACCTTGTTAACCTCTTCTGCCAAGGAAAAAATTTGTTTAGAATCATATAATTTTTCTTGTAGTTGAGAAACCCATCTTTTTAGCTTTCCCACATTTAACTTCTTTTAATTCACAAAGGTTGTTCCAGCTGAAGCGATCATTTTAGGGTTCATTTTAGTGTCTAGGAAAATCTCCTTCTTTGTAGTCACTAAGAAAGGCTTGGCAGGGTTTCGTGTATATCATTTTCTTCTCTCCTACATAATATTTCACTAGATATGATAGAAGTCCAATCTAATGATATACATTAATTCTTCTTCTTCCTCATCTAGGATGCATAACTCTTTAAGTGGATGATGTTTGCCTGTGATTATGGTGGAAGGAGGAAAGTCCAAAGTGTTGAGAGTTAGGTAGGTCTAGGCTTAATTCAAATTCTCTTATTGATAATTAATTGTGGGCTTACTCCTTTTACTTGTGTCTTCTCTTATTTTCTTATTATGTCTTTCATCGAGTCAATTTCAAAATACAAGAGACACAAATTTAGGCTTTTCGAGCCAGGGCCAAAACCTCTCCCTCTTGGAGAGGAAAACCCAAAATAAATTCTTCTTATAGAATTTCATACAAAAACTACCATGACCATGACATATATCCTTCAACCTTGTATGCCTCCAATACCTTTTAACTGCATCTTTATTAACTCCTTGAGACGATCCTTATTTTTTGCAACATTCTGCATTGTCATGCACCTTTCTACACCAAGAATAGAGAGCTCGGTCTCTACTTCTATTCTTCCTTCTTCGACTGTATGTGATCCTTACTTGTGATATAATCACTTTTCTATAGACTTGTATTGTGCATACATTTCACCTTAACTTAATCTTTCTGGTTGATCTTCAACATACACAAGTCTTGTTTCCTTTGATGAACAGTTTATCCTTTTATACTATAACGATACCCTTACCTTGTAATGCATTAATTTTTTGATCATACTTATTATACTTCGTACCAGTCTAGAAACTCCGCACTAAAAAAGTATTGTAGCTTTTCACTTAACATTGTTCTGCAACTTCACATTTATCACAGTCCTCCAACTTTGCACTTCTCACAGTCCCTTCTTCACACTCAACGTCGTACTTTCTTCACATTGAAACCAGACCTGTTCTTGCACATATTGTAGATATGTATCACCGAAGTAATTTGAAACTTGTCCACAATTATTCATGGAATTCTATCCATAAAACTTAGACCAAAATCTGAATTTTGTTAGTTCTACTTCTACGAAGTCCAGTGGGCTATTTGTAGTGGTCAACCCCTATAATTTGTTGACTTTACAGTGAATATATTTGATTTTTCATTGAGCCGACTTGACCAGGGTTTATGAGCCGACTTGTAGAGGATGTCTTCCAGAATTTTGTAGGTTTTCTTGAAGGGTATATTCATCATGAATAAAGTTGGTGTTTAGTACAATTCTTGAGCCATATTGTTGAGCTTCTTTGACAAGATATTTGAGGCATACTTCATTGACTTGAATCTTCACATACATGACTCTTAATTAATACATTTATGACGAGATGACAAGTCCCTAAAAGAAATCAAGAAGAATTCCTTTAACTTATAATAGAAACCTTGGTCATGAAACCCATGAAGCAAGCATTAAAAAAATTCATTTGATTATCTTTGTCTTATTCATTACATAAATAAATAATTACATATTAAATATAAATATCGATCCTAGTTACACTTTCCAAAACAAAGAAGACCAATCAATCTGTGTCCAAGGCCCTTGATCCTATTGATCATTTGTGGTGTTTCATTGTTTCTCGTTAAGGTGATCTAATTCAGATTTCTTATTAAGCTCTTAATGTTTTTTCTTGATTTCCTCCTTGAACCTCTTCTTATCTTCTTCGGATTTTCTCTTCTTTTCTTCTTCAATTCACCATTTTATTTCTCCTTGCATGCTACTTTCTCTTTGGTTCCTCGTCTTCTTGTTTCTTTCTTTTTCTTCTTATTCTTGATTTTTCTTATGTTTGGCTTCTTGTGCTTTCCACTCTTCTTCCTCTTTCTTAAGTCATTCTTCTTCTTCTTTCTTCCTCTTTATTTCCTCCTCATGTTGTTGCTACTGAAGTTCCTTATTTTTTTATCCCCTGCCTCTTGTGATGTTTTTAGCTATTCTTCCCTTTTTCTCCTTATATCTTTTTTCTTTCTCGCAATTGTTATTGAAATTGGAAAGAAGAAGAAGCTTCTAATTTAATTTTCCCTTAATTAAATTAGAAGGAAATTGTAATTTCACATCACATGACAACATGTAGGAGTTAGTTAGCTCAGTCAATTTCACTTGAGTGTCAAAATAGAGGCACGTAGAGTGTTCCATAAGTTTTAGGTGTCTTAGTTACAAACTATTTTGAGTTGTAATTAATTAACTTAATTATTTGAGTTAATGTAATATCCCAAAAAGGGGATGCAGCAATACATGAACACAAAAATGGAAATAGCAGTTTAAATAAACTCATAAAATGTAAGAAGATCACATATCCATCATATTAATGTTACAGAAGAAAAAACTATACATGATCTTGATGAAATAATCACTCAAGTTAGGCAAGACAAGCCTCAAGGAGGCATGTAGATGAAATATGAAATACACTGCTACACAAAGAATGCCCAAGGCTATGACGACACAGTTTTATTAAGCATAACTACTGCTGGAGAATGTAAATACATATATCTGCAATGATATAGCTCATAAAATGTTGGGAGTGAAGATCTAGACTCCCAGACACAATTTCAAGACAATTTGAAAAGGATTTCCTAAAATAAGCAAAAAGTACAAAATGTTGGAGTGCAGCCCCAGGGTTGAGTAGCAGTTACAAATCACTATCTGGAAGGAGATGGATAAATATGATACATTTGATGAATAGACCTCCTGCAATAGATCCTTCAAGTGAAAGGCTGATCCAATCACTGAAGATATCACCCTCCAATCAATCACTGCAACCCCTCACTGCAAATGGTCACGGAAATAACGCAGTCAAGGAGAGGGACTACGCTGTAGGAGATGGAAAATGTTTTGGCCAAGTGCCAATATATGAAATAAGATCCAAGATCTTCCTCACTGATATCCCAAAAAAAAGAAAGCTTCCTCCTCTGAAAAACAAACTCCAGAAGTGGTGTTATCAACCCTCCACTGCAACACCCTGCAACACAACATTATACTCTACAGAAATAACAGTGTAGCTAAAGGAGGTAGCTTGGCTTCAAGCTTGGATGTGGAGAAATGAAGTGCAAGCTCCCTCAAGAGGCCTATCAATAAAGGATATGGGATTCCCACTCGGGAACACCCGGTGCTAAGCAGCACAACAATCTAAACTAAACAATTGAAGAAAGCTCAAAGTCATATAGACCATAAAATCAATATTCAATAACTTGTTTTGTTATGGCTGCCTTTCCCTCCTTATATAAAAATGGAAGCCTTCTCATCTTGGGTCCCACTCATTAGGGTTTCCTCCACCAAGGAATCTTCCTCCCACTATCACTGTGCTGTCTCCATAGATGATTTCCACCTTCCATTCCAGTGTTGTTGACTTTGTCAAAACTTGACCTTGTTCACATGAATTTTCCCCATTTCACACATGAGGGTGTGAAATCCAGCTCTTATGTTGATCCATATTCACATCATGATGGATTTTATTCCTATTTATAAATTGTATGGGCCTCCTTACCCATTTATTCATATCCTAAGTGTCAAAAGAAAAAATCAATATTCCAATAAGCTACATGCTAATTTTTGAATATTACAGTCCTCCCCTCCCAAATGTTGCTTTTCCTCAAGAAACTGCAAGGATAGAACTAAGAAGTCTCCCCTCCTCTTGCTATAGCATCCACATATGATAAACTCTTCCAAGGAATGAGATTTTGTATCATCAATAAATTTCCATATTGCCCCTCCCAAGCATGCAAGCTAGCTAAATAGATGTCATCATGAATAAGTAGAGTACTCAAGGAGGAAATAAGGTGTTGTATAGAGGTCCCTTTGAGGAATGGGATTTGAAATTTATTGGGAACTATCCTTCCCATGTGGATCCTCCATCCCCAAGCAATCATCCATACAAAATGAGTTACCTCCCAACATGGAAACTCCTGAAAATTCTCCTCCACCTTTGGCTCATGCAATGTAGGTCGGCTGAAAATATGATCATGGTAGAAAAAATAGACTACCCCACACTGTCATTCTCTCCACTTATGATTAGTGAAGAGTAAATTTTGATCTTGGGCTATAATAATGTTGCCTCCAAGTGGCAAGAAGAAGACTTGATCTCCAAAGATCTTCCCTCCAACGTTGTGAATCATGTTGACCCAAACCATCCCATATATGTTGAATAGGAAATCACCATCATATGGCATCCAAATGAGAGGAATACTGAAGGTTTCATGTAGAGCTGAAAGGTACCAATAGTTTCCCAAGTGGTCACAACGCAGTTTTCCTAACTGATGTTGCATAACGTGACATGGCAACTCATAGAAAAGTTTCTCCCAATGATTTATGAGAGTCATAGCCTAAGTGTTCCAACCAATCCCATGGCCCACCTTATAAAGAAGCATGTGTTTTACTGTGGTGGCCATATCACCTCCCATGCCCCCCTTGGAACATTTAATGCAAAAAGTGTGGGAAATTTCCATCCCCAAGGACACATCCAACCAATGTGTCTCTCTCCCAATCATGTTCCCAATAATGAAAAGGACAACATCAACAAATGGAATCATGATTAGCATCATGCTAGCTGCCATATGTGATAAGGGAGAAGGACAATGGTCCCTCAAATGCAACCAGCACAGTTTTACTCTCAACTGCATTAGAAAATGGCATAATGTGTGGCTTCCCAACCACTTTCTTGTTGCCCCAATCTCTTCACAAGTTTGGAGAAAGTGTATGATGTATGGTGAAAAGTAAGTATGTTCTCCATAAGATATCTCCTCCCCAATTCCTCCTAGGGAGTGGCCATCAATACTGCTCATGGCCTCAAGTAGACCATGAATTCTAGAAGGGAGAATGTTCCTCCTTTGAGAAAATTCCTACACATATATTGTTAAGGAATGCACATATTCATTATACAAATTATTATGCAACGAAACAGTATCCTTACCATATGTTTTGCTCATGCAAATGGACTGGATCATAGATAAATCCCTTCTCATACTCAAAGATAAAAGAGGTGGATGTGATAAATATCCCAAATAGTTATGTATCTCCTCCATCTCCACATAATCCATGCATCTCCTCATATGCTGATATATCTCCTCCTCAAAGCCTTCCCAAATGTACCCCTCCATGATGGTGTGTTATGATCTCATAGAATAAGTGTGGTTGAAAAGGAAATATTCATGAGCTGCTTGTAGTAACTTCTCCTTGAGCTTGGAAGCTCTAGGTAAGAAGATCCTACCATCATAGTAGATGACCTCATCTCAGACTGAATGTCCCTCCTCATGCAATTGGTCACCCAATATCATACAAGTAGAAAGATCCTTGGAATAATCCACCAATAGCTGGGATTTCCAATATGGATCTATCCTCCATAGGGACAATGTTGATGATCTATCATAAATAAAATCTTTTATATGGCTATCCTCCTCTTTGACATCTCTCATACCAAATATACAACTTGGAAGGTTGCTATCCTTCCCATGCTCCTCCTGCCTCAGCGCAGAATCTGAAATGGGAGTGGGCAAAGATGATGTTGAGAGAATGCCTCTCTCCTCCTTGAGTCTACCCAAGGCTCTTAGCATTGTATCGAGCTCTCCAAAAGTCTTCACCCCTCTGGAATCTATGAGTGGTCCTCCAAATTTGAAGCATCCCTCATCATCTGCTGATCTGGTGGTATCCCTGGTGAAATGCCTCCATGCAATGAGACATCAATATCAAGAGTAGAATGCATATATGGATGGAAAGACTTGTCCCTGCCCTCACTGCACTATCCACCCTCCCTCTTCTATGCATTAAAATTTTGAAATATATAGGGGTGTGTTCTCCTCATCGTATGATGCTGGTCATCCTCCCTACCTCCTCCTTCTATCTGCAGGGTTTCACAATTTGTCAGCAGTGACACATTTTGATCATGGGTTGTCCCTTGATCTCCACATATGAGATCCTGGGGAATTCCTTGCAATGATATAATAATCCCTATTGTGGGAGCAAGTGGTCCACCTTCCTCTGCATGAGGTGCTAGATAAGCTCTAGACATGACAGCACTGTAGCCCCCAACCTTCTCTTCCTCTTCAATATGAATGGGAAACCTTCCAATAACTGGATCCTCTTTTGAAAAAGGGATCTCCATCCCCTCTTGTTTAATAATATGAGATAGATTTCTTGCCGCTAGCAAGTTATTATGTAAGATGTCAGCCTTCTCAATAGTTTTCTGAAGTGGAGTTGAGTTTATATTCTCCTCCATCGCATGCAAGGTTTTTTTTTTCTTAGGTTTGTTTAGCTCCACCACATGTGTTTCAGAAGGTTTTTCATCAAATATTTCCACTATCCTCTCAATGAATTTTGCATAATAAGAAGTATTTGCATTGATTAATGAAAAAATACTCAAATATCCACCAAGCATATGCCTTACCTCTAAAATGCAGCGCTGCACCCTTGATGGCTTCATCTTCAGAATTTTGGTGTTGCTG
The DNA here is from genome assembly GCA_034641835.2 of Pinus albicaulis. Lineage (NCBI taxonomy): Eukaryota > Viridiplantae > Streptophyta > Pinopsida > Pinales > Pinaceae > Pinus > Pinus albicaulis. Next base: position 736,606,688 of record CM076575.1, read on the forward strand.
CAAATAGGTGTCAAGCTCCTCCACCCAAGCTCTAGCTGAACATGCAGGCGAACCATAAAAAGTAGATAGAAGAAATATACCCATATCATGTTGCTTTCTTCTCTCCACCTTGATCTTGCAAAACTCTAGGAAAGTGATATGATCTCTAAAATTCTCAGTTGGAGATTCATATTCTTGTAGTAAATCACTTAGAGTTTCTCTCTTAGGCATCCCTTCTTCTTCTATCTCCCTCATAGCAAATATGGGCATATGACTGCGTTGTGCATCATAGTGTGTGGTTTCATGCTCACACTTACCATATGAAAATCTATAGTTTGCTTCAAATTCAAACTCTCTTGGAGATTCTCTACACATCTCCCTCCTCATATTCTTAAGATCTCCATGAATGCTCTGCAAAGTTTTAGAAATAAAATTTGGAAGCCTCTCCTCCTTCCTCCTTCCAACTGATGATGTTTCTTTTTTTCTTTTATGTTCATATTTTCTTCTTCTTGTCTTCTTGATAGCATAATGGCTAAGATTCCACAGGCTGAGCCAAGATTATGCTTTGATACCACTGTAATATCCCAAAAAGGGGATGCAGCAATACATGAACACAAAAATGGAAATAGCAATGTAAATAAAATAATAAAATGTAAGATGAGCACATAGCCATAATATTAATGTTACAACAGCAAAGTGTATACAATATCTTGAGGAAATAATCACTCAAGTTAGGCAAGACAAGCCTCAAGGAAGCATGTACATGAAATATGAAGAACACTGCTACACAAAGAATGCCCAAGGCTATAACAATGCAGCTTTATTAAGAATAACTGCTGGTGGAGAATGTGAATACATATATTTTCTATATAGCTCATACAATGTTGGGAGTGAATATCGAGACTCCCAAACACAATTTCAATACAATCCGAAAAGGATTTCCTGAAATAAGAAAAAAGTACAAAATGTCGGAGTGCAGCCCTGGGGCTGAGTAGCAGCTACAACTCACTATCTGGAAGGAAATGGCTAAATATGATACATGTGATGAATAGACCTCCTCTAATTGATCTTTCAAGTGAAATTATGATCCAATCATTGAAGATATCACCCTCCAATCAATCACTGCAACCCCTCACTACAAATGGTCACAGAAATAACGTAGTCAAGGAGAGGGACTACGCTGTAAAAGATGGAAAATTTGTTGGCCAAGTGCGAAGATCTGAAATAAGCTCTAAGATATTCCTCACTGATCTCCCAAAGGAAATAAAGCTTCCTCCTCTGAAAAAAAATCTCCGGAAGTGGTGTTATCAACCCTCTATTGCAACACCCTGCAACACAATGTTATACTCTACAGGAATAATGTTGTAGCAAAAGGAGGTAGCTTTGCCTCAAGCTTGGATGTGGAGAAATTAAGTGAAAGCTCCCTCAAGAGGCCTCTCAAGAAAGTAGATGGGGTTACCGCTCGTGAACACCCTGTGCTAAGCAGCACAACAATCTCAACTAAACAGCTGAAGAAAGCACAAAGTCATACAGGCCATAAAATCAATATTCAATAACCTGTCTTGCTATGGCTTCCTTGCCCTCCTTATATATAAATGGAAGTCTTATCATCTTGGGTCCCACTCATTAGGGTTTCCTCCACCAAGGAATCTTCCTCCCACAATCACTACGTTGTCTCCATAGATGATTTCCACCTTCCATTCCAGCGTTGTTGACTTGGTCAAACTTGACCTTATTCACATGCATTTTCCCCTTTTCACACATGAGGGTGTGAAATCCAGCTCGTATGTTGATCCCTTTTCACATCATGAGGGATTTTATTCCTATTTCTGAAATGTATGGGCCTCCTTACCCATTTTTTCATCTCCTAAGTGTCAAAAGCAAAAATCAATATTCCAATTAGTTGCATGCTACTTTTGGAATATTATAGTTAAAATCAATTTAACTAGTTCTAATTGATGGAGGAACTACTTAGCGGTCCAATGAATTAAATTTGATTTAATTCACATGACTGATAAATGAGATAACTGATAATTCGCTAAAAATAGCTCATGCATGTCAGTTCCAGGGAAGGCCGAGTTGAGATTAGAGTTAAACGGAAGTGTACTATCAGTTTTATAATTAAAAAATTGTATAAGTGGTGCATGGATTCAGAGGAAGAGTATTCATATATTACACAATCATTATTGGGTAATTTCATAATTAATAAGGGCTTAATTACCCAAATAATTGTGCAAGCAAGAGGGGAAGCCTAGGGCGATGAAATTGGTTAAGTATTGAGCCAAGCTAGCCCAAGAATGAGTGAGAGAGATAGAGATAGTGTAGAGAGATATCAAGCCTGACAAAAGAATTTTATTGTTCTCATATTATTTTACTTATGCAATATACAGATATTGGAGTTTTTGTTTGAGGATTTCCCCAGATAAATATTTTTGTTGTGCGATTGAAATTCTGTTTCTTTCTTGTTCATTTGATTTTGCGATCATAATTCATTTTTGCAATTTGTAGAGTAGATTCAAGTATTTTTTTTTAGCATTTTACAAATATAAATTTGAATATATGTGAGTTTTATACATGGTATCAAAACAGGAAACACTATAGAAGACAAAATTAGGAGTTTTGTTTTAGGATATGAATCAAATTTGCATATCTACTCCTTAATTCGAGCAATAGGATCAGGATGTCTTTTTGTGGATTGAGACTCGAATATTCCCTTAAGGGTAGTTCAAATTACATAGCTTGGAAGGACAGGATGGAAGTAGTGTTAGAAGAAAATAGTCTAAAGGAGTTCATAGACAATGATATTCCCAAGACCAAAACAATAGATACTCAAAATATGGATGCATGGAAGAAGAATGTAGAAAAGGCGATAAGGATTCTGTGAGAAGGAGATCGATATAATATTATATCGAACCTATATGGAAAGGAAACTCCATATGATATGTGTAAGGCCTTAAAAATTTTGTTTCTGAACAACAGTGACCATAAGAAGCTGGTACTGAAGGAAAAGCTAAAAAAGGTCAAGACGGAGAAGGGTGAAAAAATACCAAAATACTTGACTAAGTTCACTCGATGTCGATATGAGGTTGTAATTTTCAGTGCTACAGTTGTCGAGGAGTATTTGGTGAGCCTATCACTTCTATGCCTTCCTAAGAGTTTTTGTAGCTACTATGATTTGGTGAATGGGAGGGAGAACCTAGTAGAGTGGGAGAAATTGTGGTCTAGCTTGGTACAAGAATAAATTTAGTGGAATACCATAGATGGATCCTCATCAAAGACTGATGATGAGGAGAAATATGCCTTGGTTGGAAAGGATAAGAAAGGGAAAGGGAAGGCATCCCATTCCAAATCATATTCTAGTCAGGAGGGGAAGAAAACATATTAGCCCTTAGTCAATTCCTAGAGGTGAAGTAAGAGGAAATTAAAGTTAGTAATATACTAAAAGTATGGAGAGAAACAAAATCTGTTAAGTTGATATGCAATTTCGTAAACAAGAAAGTGAAAGTTGTCTTATAGGGTAACACCCTAACCTGTAAATAAGTTGATGCAAAAGAAAAAAAATGTAATGTTACAACCCTGTACGTTGAGAAATTCAAGAATATAATTTTTTTTAACTCCAATAATATGGAAATAATGGTATACCCATATATGCATGCCCAATGGTGTTGATACAAGTGACACACTGGAACAAGAAGAAACCATTCAAAGGAGTCTTAAGAAATATGTATGAAAAACAAAGGAAAACTAAAACCCTCGAATCACATTTGTGACCAGTAAAACAATTTAATACCTTATGAATAGCGAAATAGGGTTAGCATATGGTGGCACACTTCGGCCTCCGATGAGCTATGTTGTAACAACTTTTGTTGATCGACCCCTGAGTTCAAAACATGCAAGGAGTTTTTGCTGAGTATAAAAAAATGATCCCTAACATTATAAAATAAGTATTTTATTAAATAATATCGCCTAAATTACCATGCACTTGTACCATCATTGTATGATCAACAACAAAATCATATCTATAGGTTGAATCGACTTAGGCTTTGTTGTGAGCTATAAAGCCCAACTGGAAGGCCGAAAGGTGCGAATGAGAGCATAAAGCAGTGAAGAGTGGGGTAGTAAATATAATGGTAATCTTGTAATGAGATTTGGTGGATAAAAACCCTATCATTCACACCGTTCATTGAGTTCGAACTCATGTCACACAACCTAAAACCTTGAATCCTGAACCATCAAAAATATGTAGAAGTAGAGAATAATGTAATTAACCCTAAATAAAATAATATGGCTACATCTAGTATTTGCAACTCCTTGGTTCCAAAAGAGATAGTATTTATGATTATAACATTTCATATTATATAAAACAAATCAATCTGTGATGCATAATGCGTCGAGCATGAATAAATAATGTTTTCCAATTCATACCAAATCCCAAAGGGTTTTAAAGTTTTAAAGTTTTAAAATGAGACAAATTTAATTTATTCATGGACCATATGTATGGAAATATTACATAAAACTTTTCTTAATAATTAAATTACCTATATATTAATGTTAAAAAGGATATCAAGAAAGGAGAAAGGATTTATTTATACTGTTAGTAATTATTGGTAAAAGTGTCACTAGTAAAAACCTTTTTTTCTTTTTTTTTTGGTGGTGTAGAGCAATAGATATGTTAAAAATTGAGGGTTTGAATAGGTATAGGGAGACCAATATTTGCTAAACAAAAACCATCAGATTAATTAAATTATGAATCAATTTTGATAATAAATTTGACATATTTTCAAATTCATTTTATTGATACTTCCGAATTTGATAACAATGAAAGTGTTAATTTTTCATAGGGCTATATTGTTCCTTGCTTTGATAATTTCATTTCCTCACTAACACATTAATTTCACTCCATAGCATCATAACATTATTTATATTCATATCATTATTCATCAATATATGCAACTATGTAAAAATAAAAATAACATCATCGTCAATGCAGTGGAACATAAAGGAACATAGGAGGAAAATAATGCACACATAGAGACACGAGGATTGGTAAGAGACCAGGGAAAAGCCCATTATGGGGAAGAACCATGAAAATTTTTCTTCTAGTAGATTGTCATCAAATAATTTAATAAAAGAGAGTACAATGATCCATATATTCATAAAAACTAGAATAACCATGAAACCTATATAAACATCAAAAATTTGATTCTGATCACTGTAATATGATGTCACTGCATGTAGAATTTTTTTGAACACTATTGTCACTGAGCGAAAACTTCAAAGTACTGTATATTCATCTCTAAGGATCTAGACGTTACCATAACACTTTGTACCTATGGCTATGGGTCTCTACCCACTACCATAACACATTATGTGTATGGCTATGGGTCCCTAACTGCTACCATAGCACTATGTGTCTGTAGCTATCAATGACTACAACCCGATCTGCCTCTAAAACCCTAACATCTACCATAGCACTATGTGCCTGCAGCTATGGGTCCCTAGCCACTACCATGTCCATATAAAGCCTACGGCCATAACTGAAATCAACCAATTATGTGCTTGTGGCCAGAACAAAAACCCTAAATTTTGTGTGAGCTTTGGACCTATGATTTCGGACCTTCATGCAAAATCCTTCCGTAAAACCTATGCAAGCGAAGACAGAATACAAGATAAGAAGAGAGCTTAATCAAAATGTGTTCAAATGAGCTTGAGGTCTCTTCTATTTATAGGCTTCCATGAGGTTCCACTTGATGTTGAAGCCAACCTATCCATTGGTATATTTTCTTAGGACTGAATTAATCCAATATACATGAGTGGGTACATAAATTCAAAAACTAAATTTTTCTCATTCGAACAATGTGATCTTTAGGTTGATTTTGGTCCTCTTAAAAAGAGGAATTCAATGTGATCATCGTCTTTGTCATATGAGTTGTCCAAGGTGGAATTTCACCACATTTGATTAAATTTTACACTCTCTCTCAACTAGGGAGAATTACACTTGCCAATATTTAACCATCGATCAATATGACATACGTCCCATCCCAAGCATGTCATCATCCTGAATCATCAATGTACATATATTTCTGTTTACTTAATTTTCCCTTCTCATATGTTGAATATTCTCGAATCTAGAAGAAGAAGAATTTTCTATCAAAGAGGAGCTTAATTTAACACCCTCTATTCATCGGGCTACAACCTGGAATATTTTCTAGTGGGCTGCTGCCCATAATTTCTGTCAACGGGCTACTACTTGGAATCTTTGTCAGCGGGCTACTACCCAAAATATATGTCGGTGGGATTCTACCAAAAATATCATTCGATGGGCTACTACTCAAAATATGTGTCAATGGGCTACTCCTTAGAAATATGTCATCGGGCTACTACCTGGAAATGTCATCAGGCTACCACCTGGAAATATCGGTGGGGAGTCAAATCTAGAACCTACATCATCATCGAAGAACATATCATCAGGGAGCACAACTCAACATAAAATCACATCAGGGAGCTACTACTCATCCTCGAGTCTCATCAAGGAGCTGCTACTATGATCCCATATCAAGGAATAGGTGACATAGGGGAGGTACTACTCAACCCATCCTATTTCCGATTGATATTCCCAATAATGACCCTAGATATTCATGTGGTAGAAAACCTTCATCATAATCTTTCTTAGAAGAGATACCTGACTTACCAAGAGGTAAGTATCACATGCCTCCTAGCCTCCTCAGTCATTGTCCAAACAGAGATGGATAATCCCAACATGCTCAAACTTGTAGGTATGATGCCAACTAGGGTATACTCTGTAATGTCTAAGATAGTGTGAGATACTAATCCAACCTTGTGGGTAACATATATGGATAACACCCTATTTTCCTGATTTCCCTCAACCCAAGGATCTCTATATCTTAATTCCATACCCTGGGAGCTCAGACAGGGGAGGAATATCTTGGGTCAATTTCCTCTATCATCGCTACTCTCATCATACTCATACCACCATACTTGCATCAAGTAATAATCATCCATTAGTATAATTTTTCTCCTGTTTATATAGGAAATCAAATCAAATATCATTATAGAGGATAAATAATCATATAAACCACAAAAGAATACCATAATCATCCTCCCTCTCAAGGAGGTTCCAATCACAAGCCTAAGCCTATCTCATACAACTGCACTGTCTCAATATATGAGAGTATCTAGGTCCAAACTATATATATATATATATATATATATATATATATATATATATATATATATATATATATGGGATTCTATTCTTATCTATGTCATCGTAATGTATCCATGTAATATTCAAAACATTCTCAACATATCTTCAAAAGCTTCTTGATCCTGCTTCTTAGCTAGTCATGCAAGCAACATCATAGACAGCCTCAATCATGTTATAGAATTAACATCATTAAAGATCTCATACTCATCAACACTCATATGTGCTCATCTCATCAATAATCAATATCAGCATATCCATACAATCGTATATCATAGGAAGAATATTACAGACCAATAATAGATCATCTCATGCAAATAACTTGAAGGATTCTCAGTGGAAACTGAATGAGAATGAAGTGACTCAATCATGAATAGACTCAATTTCTATGCACATCACTGTATATATACGAATGGATGTTATAAATGGAATATCAATTCTTCAATGAGCTATTGGTTTCCATGTGAGGTTCAACAACATATGAAACTTTAAATTGAAGTGTCCAAGGATTGGTATTTCTATCTTCCAACACTTATTTCATAGCTTATATTTTCTCAACCTCAAAATTGATTCATCATGCCATGATACACCATTTTGATCTTTAGAAGCCATATCAATATAAATTATATCATCATAGGCTCTTTACTTGACAGTAGTAGATTTTCAGTATATAAAAATAAAAATCAAATTCATACCTTGGAACACTTCTGAAAAAAAGGCTTGGATCGATACAACATCTTGGCTTCATCAGATAACTATCAATGCAGAAATATCTATATTGGGGGATCTTACTTCATGCAATGCTCACTTAAACAATAACACTTTACCAAACCATCATGCGCAACATTTCATAAATCATTATTATGCAACCAAATCAACTAAATCAACTCATCAAAGTTTAGAGGCCATATCAATACTAATATCAAAAGTCATGAATTTCTCAATGTAAGTTCATTGGAATAAGTGATAGGAAAAGCCTTCATCAAGTCATGAAATCATCTATTATCACGCCAACATGTTGTCATAAACAACTTAATATCAATCCAAAACTTCATCAAGTCATTCCCATGATCATAGTACAAGTGACTATGCTCATATATCATTGTCATCAATTGAAATCATTATACATCATGTCAGATCCAAATTTAATATCATGGTAAGATCTATAGTCCTAGACATATCTCAATCATTGAATGAAAGGTCTAAGTCATCATCAGAAATCATATAATTCATATACATCAATCATGAAAATCATGTCAAATTCCTGTAAACATAATGACATATCTATATGTATGTCACGGTCACCTGCAAACACAAGTTCAATATTCATGTTCATATTATAGCAAACATTCAAACTAGCAAACATTCAAACTTTCCTATTCTCATACCTTTCAACCACACATCTATAGAAATAACATCCTCCAAGTGAACATCTATTTTTGTGTACAAAAGTTCAAATTATCCCTTCAAGGAAGAATTTACATTCAGAGGAGAGGGTGCAACATGTATTTTTTATTCTCTTTTTCTACATGTAATTTGTATCATGTGTATATTTTTGTTTTGTTCATGCTAATATGCCCTCTATGGAAGTAAATTTTACTTTTCTTCATTTTCTTTATGTGTAGATTTGGTTGATCAAGATTGGTAGGAGAAGGAAATTCATGTCAAAGTAGGTTGTCCACATATGACATCAGATTCAAAACCCATCATCAACCTATGAGGGTTTAGGTGTCTCTCTATGGATCATATATTTAATATTTGATGCATTATGGTCATGAATATCAAGGGATTTCATTTATATATTTTAAATGATCTCTTCAAACTTGCATATGCATTTGCCAGATGATCCTAGGGAAAGGATTAAATCACAACAGCTGCTATTGGTTGTGAAACTTCAATCACAACAATATGTGGGTATTTTTCTTTAGATGTTACCCATATGCGCCTTCCTAATGATGGTAAGAACATAATTGTCTTAAGAGAAGGGAGGATTTTACCCTACATTAAATTTTTACATCAACCTCATGTAAACTTTATGCAAGAAGATATTGGAATTTATTCTCTCCTTATTGAATAATATCTAACTCCTCCACCTGAATTCTATCAATCTCACCAATTTTGGCACAAATAGTTTAATGGAGCATCATTCAATGAAGAGAGTAGTGTAGGGATTGTGTTTTATTCCACTCATGTTAAAATTCATTAGTACACTTTTAGACTTGAGTTTGATTGCACTAACAATATCAATGATTTGATAAGAATTATTTTTTTGAATTGAACAAGCTCTTACCTTAGGTTGTAAATGTCTCACCACATTCTGCGATTCAAAACTTATTGAAAATTTGGCCAGAAAAAATTATTCTCCTTCTAGAAAATTTATTAGGCAATACATGTTGGTTGCTTGGAAGAAAGTAGATAAACTAATTGCTTGTAATATCACTCATGTTTAGATATAATTAAATACCCTCGTTGATTTCTTGGTTGTGTATGTTGCTAGTCCTTTAAGAAAAAGCCTACTCGGAAGGCATGAATGTATTATTCAATATTTATATAGGAGTCATCTACTAAAAAACGAAGAAGATTGACAAGTATTTTGAAATGATGCGAGAATATATTATTTCATCCAAAATTAACATTCCAATCAAAAAGGAGATGATTTCTATGAAAGACAATAATTACCTTAGTGGGATTTCTCCTCTAGGAAAAATTATTTTTCTCCTTATGATCTACTAAATACAGAGAAGGAACATCAAGAGGGAACAAAATTAAAAATTCGTGAAACTAGGTCAGTTGACATCGGGACCCCCAAGGAACCCATGATTCTACAAATGGGGGCCCAGTGTTTGGAAGATGAAAAGAAAAGGTTATTCAACCATTTCAAATAATTTAGTGATGCCTTTGCATGTTCCTATAAGGGTATTCATGGTTTCTATCTTGGCATCATCTAATATGCTATTCTAATAAAATAGGATGCTGAGCTAGTTAGCCAGAGGAAGAGACCCATAAACCCCACTTTAGAAGTTATGATTAGGAAGGAGATAAAAAATATTATTAATTCCCATATTATTTTTATTATAAAATACTCATAATGGGTAGAAAATTTAGTCTTGATTGTTGGCTCCCCAAAGACACACCATGTTGTGCTATGATGCAAAGCCTAGGAATATCTAAATGGGGCTCTATTTGTTGTTTAAACGATGAGGGATTCAAATTTTTGTGCTGATTTTGATCATATTTCTTCTAATTTTATGTACTTAATACCCTCATGATATTGACATAATTTCTCTTTTCAAAATAGTGATTGATATGAGATGGTTTTTTTAGAAAATAGGTAGACCATAAATTTATTATTCTCAGAAATCATATATGACCATGAAATTCAGACTTAAGAATTAACAAGAAAACACATATTATACCATTAAGTCACATATACTTAATTTTCCCCTTTTGGTGTCACAAGAAAAGAAATACATGTTGAATTTAGGCACAACAATAAAATTAAATCCAAATACACATTTTCATTATGTTCCTTCTAAGATGATGAATTACTTAAAAAAAGAAAGAATTAAACAAAAAAAATCACACCACACATGATTTTGAATATCATTCATGTAGGTTATTCTTTAATTTTCCTTGTGAGCACATGATGAGTATGGTAAATCTTGGAGAGTTGGATGAAGGATTATTTTTTAAAAATTCATTGTAAATTTCGAGATTTTCTTGGGAGCATGGTTGGAGGAAAACACCATTACATTCGATCCTTTCCTGGGTCAAATTTCCATTGATCTTGGGTGGGAGCATTCATAACCCTTGGTTTTGACATGAAAATGTACAAAACAAAATGTGGATGAAAATGGAAAATCAAGTTTTGCCCAACTTAAAAAAAATAAGAATTTTGTTAAGATGAATAAACCTTGATGGATGGTTGAGAAATTAAGAATTAAATGATGAGAAAACATATAATTTTGAAATTTACTTGTTCCTTTAAACCCTTGAAAAAATATCAATAAAGACAAGATACTCTTCAAAGATAACTGGATAGATATTAGAAAACTTAAACAAACCATCATATTGATGCTAGAATTCATTTAAGCTAAAATCTTAAAACAATTCTACACAATTTCCACAAAAATTCAAGTTCACAACTCAAAATGTTATGAAAGTTGCATAAAATTTCTTCTTATAGTAGTAAAATTAAAAATAAAAGGTGGCATTAACACATACATGATAAGAAGAGACAGGAAGCCCAAGAATTACTGTATAATTCTTCCCCAAAATGTTTTGAGACTTCACAATAATTCACCAAACAATTTGGTAGAGTTTCACGAACAATGAAGATCCCCGCCACCGCCACTGCCCCCGACCCCTTTTACATTTCAAAATGAGGCTTCTATATTGGTGATAAAAGAGCTTGGTCATACCCTAAAAGTACATCATATATTAAAACCACTCAAGTTTTTTCAAAAATTTGGAGTTGTATTATAACTAACTTTGTCTACAGAATTCCTTTGGAGATTTTCTAGTTGTAGAGTGGGCCCCTCTAAATTTTCCTTGATTCCAAATTTCTCTCTCTTTCCTAGGTGAATAATTCCTTCCTTCCCTTGGCGCTAACTTGGCTATGCTAATATTTGGCCTTGATACTTCCCCTATTCTAGCTTCATCTATGCAAGAGCTTCTTTAGGATAGCTAACTTGTAGACACTCAACATGTATGTCCATTCTTCATCTATTGATGACGAACATGAATTTTCTTCACATGTTTCCCATTCTAGGCACATGATGGGCCAGTAATCCATTACCCTATGTTTTGGAGAAGTATTTTTAGCACAAAAAAAATTTTAAAATAATTCTGGAACATATCCATTATGCCTTCATGTTGCAATGTTGCTCACTCCCCTTCTTCCATGTCACATTGATTCCCTTTTGTGGTCCTCAAGCTATTTATGACAAGGTCCTTAAGGCATAAGTATTTTATTTTCTTGAAAATAAACGGGTTACTAATTTTACGCAAATTTTCATATTTACTTTTGATATTTTTTATTTCCTAATTCATGTTTACTGCTCTTCTCTCAATCTTGGAGATCAAATCGTGTTTCCTTTATATTTCCCTAATTTTGGTGACCCACTGAGAGCGTCAATAATGACCCTATTGACTTCCTATTTGGCCATATGATTGATAAAACTCATGATTTATGTTTCCTTTTGTGTGGTCCCTTTGATTTTTTCATTGAGTTTCAGTAGTTTTCTCTAAGCCACCTTAAATGTATTCATCTTATTATGCATCAACTCTAGGTATTTCCAGTGCCTGCTAAAGGTCTCGATGATTCTTTCTTAGATAATCCTCTTATCCACCTGGAGAGACACTCTTCTAGCATGTTGATTCTTCTGGTGGAGAAGAAATGTCTACAACTTTTGGTTATATTCTCCATCCTGACAAATTTTTTCTTCTTTTGCTTCAAACCTTTGTTTCAATTCTAGGGATGCAACCTTGTTTCCTTGGATTCTCCGAGAGTGTTCAAGACATCCATCTACTCCACTAGGGTGTGGAGGGATTTTTTCATTTCCATCATTGTAACTGGTGTTGTCCAAGCAATGGTACTAGTTCCTGGACTTATAATCCCTACCTCCCTTCCTTCAGAGCATGGATTTATATATAGAGGGGAGGCCATTGATAGGTCATCTCCCATACCACGAGTACTGGGGTCAACATGAAAAATGTGTGAATGTGACGGATTAGTATGTGACTAGAACCCCTTGCAACTCATAGATGTAAAGGGTTTTACTGACTGTCTAGACAAATCCCTATTCATAGGGGTGAGAGAACTAAATGGATGAGGAGTTACTTAGGCTCAACGAATTTTAGAAGGGTTAATGATTACAAGTATCCTGAGACGTAGGTTTTGGTGAAAAAGAAGATGAATTATGAGGGCTTCTCATAAATTAGTATTATGGATCACACTTGTATTTTGTCTAGGGACCAATGACCTTAGGCCTGAATTTCCCAATTTGGAAAATTTTAGGAAAAAGAAGGTAGTTACTGTATTGTGTGATAATTATCACAAAATGAGTGAATTATCATTACCTAACAAGGGTTTAACACATGTGTGCATGTTTTAGGTAGGAGGTGTGGATGATATCATCTTGAGGTCATGGATGTGTTGGGTGAGAGTGTACATGGTTAATGCTCCAACTACCTTGGATTGACACATGTTGTGCCTTCACATTGTTGACCTCCAAGCCATGAGGACCCTGGAGGTGGGGAAAAAGCGATACAAGTCTAACACATGACCAACTTCATGACATTTACTTCACATACCTTCCTTGCATTTTGTTGACACATAGACCACCACAACCATTGAATGGGAGGTTATCCCCATATTATGATCTCTTGTGGTGTCACCTTACCTAGGGTGTTTGCGGTGTGAGGATAGTGAAAAGAGAATTGATGTTGAGGCACATGGAGAGGGGTAAATGGGTTGGGTGTGAGGATATGTAGGTTTAGTGTGAAATGGAAAGTGGTGGGACAAGAGAAACCTGTGCTGACATGGGAACATATATGTGGTGGAAGTATGAGGTCAGGGTGACATGGCAAGGGGGTGGTGCATGGACTCATACGTGGTAGAATTTTTCATAAGGAGGAGAGTGTAAAATTTTAGGCTTTAGGTCATAAGAGAGGCTCATTCTACCGACATGTGGACGAATTTGCATGACCTCTGAGCATTATTGGTCATGCACATTCCGGATGTGGATAGATCTCACTTGTCAGATGTGTAACTAACCCCATAATATGATATGGGAGAGTGCAACTTCCTCCAACCATGTGAGCACTGTTTTCCCTAAATTCATGCCCAGGGTGGCTCATCATACTTCTTGGCATCTCGCACCAGTTTCTCTCTTGTATTCCCATAAGCATTCAACGCTCTAGTCAGTTATGTTATACATCTCGTAGACGAAAATGACTGGACTCCCCATCCTATCATGGAAATCATGAGCACTCAGACATGAGATATAACTGTGTTATAGCCAGCTCTAATCCCATCACCAACCATAGCTCCATGGGGGAAAACATACCCTTATTTTCTATTGTGAACTCTCTAGTTATAATGCTTTCGTAATCATTGGGATATGGATTGTGAAACTCAATACTTGGCCTGTTTATTCTCATGCATTGTCGTAACGAAGTGCCCAAGTAAAATCTTGCAACACATGGAAATGAAATTTATTTTTTTGATTGATTTTATTTTATTTTATTATTATTATTATTTTGTATAAATTATTTGAAGAACTTCTTGAGGAATCTTCCATTCATAAGCTTCCCAAGAGAATCTTCGTCGAGTGTCTCGAACTAATATGTATTGTATCAAAGACTTATTTCACTTTAAATGGGCTAACCCAAAATTATCAAACTTAATATGTTTTCATTTCTTGTCTTTGGGCCAATCCCATTTTAACACATGATCACCTACCTATAATTCTTGTTTCTTTGCCTTCTTGTTAAAGGTTGTTTTCACTTTCCTTTGGTAAGATTCAACCATATCTAATTCGTAATCTCTCTGTTATTGAACCTATATCATATGATAGACCCTTTTCTTCATGAGGATGATATCTTGTGTCGCTTCTTGCAACAATTTCATCACTAGCAGTGAGAAGTTCATGGGGAAAACTACATCCATTCCATATACTATTTGATATGGGGATGTGCCTTTTAGTGTTTATTTTGTCTACCCAAATGACATACTTGACATTTTCATCCCAATTCCTCTTGTTTTGATCCAGAATCCTTTTGATGATATTCACTAGATCCTTCAAACCTATTTCCCTATGGATAATAGGTCATGTAGTGCAATGGTTGTACGCTATAGTCCTAAGATCATTTTATCATTTAAAAAAGACTTTAAATATTGGTTTTTATCTATGACGATCTTCCTCTTTGCACAAAACCTTGTTAGGATATTACACTCCAATAAATATATGAATACATTATCATTAGGATTGCACGTTGGAATGGATTCCACCCACATTGTGAAGTATTTAGTAGCAATGCGAATGCATTTATGTTTCCCACTTGAGTTTGGGTGTATTTTCCCGATGAAATCCAAACCCCACTACTGGAAAGTAGTCTAAACTTCGAACTACTTCGGCAGTAACGAAATAAGATTTTTCTTTTTTGTAAACAACTAACACTCCTAACAAGCTCAAATAGCATCATTGGTATCCATGAAGAGAGAGTGCCAATAGTATCCTACCCTTAGTATCTTGTTATTTTTTAGATTACATGATTGATGCCATCCACACAAACATCAATGAAATTATGATGTGATCTTTGATATTTCATCCTTGGTCACACAAGTGAGAGAGACTCCAACAGAATCCTTCCAAGATAATCTCTCACCTAATATGTATTACCTGATCACTTTCAACTTTAAGATCTTCATTTGGCCTTTGGTACCTCCGGTGGACATTTCATATTCTTCAAAAAGAAGATGATGTCCCGATAACAAGGATAATTTTGTAATTTTGAAAAGTCCTTTAGCAAGGCCTGTTGTGGATTCCTTCCTACTAGAAAGAGAGGTTGTTGTGGATTCTCTCCTCCAGGGTGAAGAGGCTCTTGTGGATTCTCCTCACCCAAAGAAGGAGGTTATTTTGGAATCTCCTCTTCTTAAGAAGGAGGTTCCTGTGAATTCTCCTCTATGCATATCCTGGAAAAGTATTGTTCTTACATGTCTCCATTACAACGTGATTTTCCTCAGTGAGAAGTTTACATACTCCTTGACCTTTGAATAGCTTAGTGGGCCTCACTCCCACATCATATCCTTGTAGCTTTGTTATTCTTTTTCCACGTCGACCATCACTATCAAGTTGAACCACAATATCTTTCAATGTTGTTGATGGTACATATGCTATCACCTTGGATTGTAGCACATATTTTTGAAATAACATGAAATAATTTACCATAGCGTTTTCTTGCTTATCTACAATATTTTTTTCAATTCTACATCTCTCACGGCATGAGTGAATAAATATATCAGCTACTTACACCCTTCTTCATTCCTTTGTAATAGGAATGCTATAATGGTGTGTTCTGATGCAAATGAGAAAATATGAAACTCTTTAGAAAAATCGAGACTTGCTAGAACTGGGGCTTCCATAATGGCTTTCTTGACCTACTCAAATGATTCTCGCACATCTCGAGTCCATCTCACTTCACTATTTTTCTTAATAATGTTGGTGATATGTTTCAAGAGCTTTCCTAAGTTCGCAATGAGCCTGCATAAGAAGTTGATCTTACCAAAGAAGGATTGGACTTCCTTTTTATTCTAAGGAAAACCAAGATTTGAAATAACTTCCACTTACTTTGAGACAATATGTCCCTATAATTTCCCTTCTTGCAATTCAAAAAATAGCTTCTTGGGATTTAGTGATAATCTAAATCTCTATCACTAAATCTCCTGCACTTGAGAAAGGTTTGCTTCAAATTTTGCAAATGGTCTTCACTTGATTTTGAGAAAATAATCATGTCATCAGGATAGATGACTATGAACTAATTCATCTCTGCGACAAATGTGATGTCCATGGATATTTGTAAATTAGCTTCCACAATCATCGGCCCAAAATTAATTTTATCATACATGAATGTACCCCATGGCGTTGTGAATTTTTTCTTGTCTTTTTCATCTGGGTGCATGAAAACGTTATTATATCCTGAGAAGCCATCCAACATGGATATGATGGATGGTCCTATCACTTTTTTCCATAGGTGGTCCATCTTAGGAAGAGGTTATTTTTATTTTTAACGAAAATCAGTTTCCGTTCCTGAAATTCACACAAAGCTTCATATATCGATTTTTCTTTCAGATGGATAGTAGGTTGGCCGGCCATAGAGAATACCTCAACAAGACTATGATCTTTCTAACCAAAAATTTCCTAACCTCCTTTTCTATTATTGGAAATAGAATATGATTAAATATATTTTGTTTCTACATAAAGGAATTAGTATTCTCTTTCAATGGTAACCTATGTTGGATAGTGGAAGTATAAAAAGTATTCAAGTATTCATAGCTTCATGCGAAAACATATTTAAATTGATTAAATAACTCAACATACCTTTTCTTCTATTCAGGTTGCAGAAACTCAGATAGTTTCACCTTTTGATGATTCTCTTCCGTGCCAAATTTATATTCTTCCACATTCTCATACACGAGCTTGAAGGACGGCCTCGTGGGGACATTGTTGTGATTGGAAATTTTCTCAAGGTGGACCAGTCTTGTGGGGATGAGATTCTTTATTAGTTGGATTATTTCATGGCCTCTGACTTGATTTAGGAGTTTGTACAACCTGCCCTCACTTGAGTCTTCACTTTGGTCATCTTTTGATGGTTGTTAATTTAAGCCAATATTGATTGCAGAGAACTCATGTAGAAGTTCTAAGAATCTCCTTAATTTTTTATAACCTTCAAAACCTTTCTAATGTTTGATATTACCAAGGAAAATAGGACAGTAACACATTTCCACCTCATCCTTTAGTTTTATCTCAGGAGGAGGATGGAAGGAACGAACTATTATTGTTAATACATCTAAAAATTGATTTATTTCCTATGTACAACTCTGATGTTAAAAGAATAAAAATAATTCTTAATAATATCCCAAACAACATTTAAATATGACCTCGTCGGGGGTATTTTCTGGTATAAATATTTATCACTTGCAAGACAACTAATTATGAATCCAAAAAAAATGTGATGTTATTCACTCCCATTTTATGAGTTGTTTCAAATCCTAAAATTAATGCTTCATATTGGGAAAAATTATTAGTAGCATAAAATTCTATTTTATAGGGGTGCACAATTCTCTGCCCCATGGGAAATATCAGAATCAGTCCCAATCTTGTACCTTCTCAGAATAATTCCCTATTGTTATGGCAGACTAATTTCTTATGTGGACAAAAGAAATCTCTTTGGATTCAATGACTGACTCTAGTAACAAATAGACAAACCAGTAGATATTTCCCTTAGTTCATTCCTATTGAATCATGAACAAGAATAGTGAAAGTTGAGATCCATGACTTTCAAACAAAATTCCTGATCTTGATCCTCGCTATGGTTTGATTCAACTCATCAATGCTTAGAATCTGGACCTTCAAACATAGTAACAATAAAAGATCAAACCCATATGATAGATAAATGAATAAATAAAAATCATACTACTGATCAAGGAAACTAGTACCTAATATCATTATCAATGGAAAAATGGAAGAAAATACAAAATACATCAAATCCATTGAAAAATACAGTGCCAAGAAAAAATGTTTTGTATTATTATCAAGAATGAAGGAGTAACACAACCTTTAGGCTTCATGAAGTATGGCTCCTTCCAATGTTCTCCAATATTCTCCTTAGATGACAAGACTTTCCTCCCCATTTCAGAAACATAATTTTACCATTTGTAGTCCTCCCTATCCCTCTCATCTGTGTTTCATTTATATTCCAAGAGGATGAGGTTTGAGATCCTCTTCGTAAGGGATGACATCCTAGAAAGGTGCGATTAGGGTTCCGCAAAGAAAGGGAATTAGCTCCACGAATAGAGGGATCATGTTTGAGTAAGAATCAACTCGAAGCTTTCAGTTGGGAAATATTCGCCCAACAAAGATTTTAGATTCACTTTTTATTTTTGCTTCCATTAAGTCATGTGTGCAGTTTACAGCGGAATACAAAGCGCACTTTTTTTCTATTTATAATGGTAAAATCTGTGCATGCATATAATTTGGATAAGGAATCATGCAAGTACCAAATAATAGATTTTTGGACCTTTTAATCCAAAATGTTCATTTTCTTTGGGAATTTTTAGCTTCTATAATTTTAGGGGAATTTTTTGGAACACTTTGGTGGATAGATAAAGATCCATATTGACGATCATTTTCCCAATGGTGAAAAAATTACATGTAATATATTTCCTCCTAAAGTGAAAAGTCAGAAAATATATTTGAGGACTGAAGTGCTTTGAAATTCCAAAGTTTAGATTAGAGAAAAAAATTAGAGACTCGAAACAATCAATCAAGGGTTACAATACAATATATAATCATCACTGAGGTAGGAATTCCCATACTAAAAGTATAAAGAACGTAATGAATAAGTAGGGAAATAAAAAAATATATCCATGTCAACAATAGACACATTATGGATGCAAGCACCAAATATGGATTATTTGTACAATCATGAATACATAACTCCACGCAGCCTAGATGGCTAAAACTAGATTCAATGTCTTGATCTTCATGTCTATTGATCCATAGTATGAATCTAACCATGTAAGTGAATTTATTGAATTCGAACATGGTAGAAACCAATTCATTACTGGTCAATGGTGTGACTATTAAAAATTGTGAAAGAAGCCACCAACAATGACAACAATTCTTAAGGTACTTTGAGTAAAATATATGAAGTGTGAAAAGATGTCCTGAAGTTGAGCACTCATAGAATCATTTGAACAAAGTTCAATGGTGAGAACCCATCGTCGAAGGTGATAAACCTTACAATAGGGCATGTAGGCTTCAAGGTACTGAAGAGGGTTTCTAGATCAACATCCTAGATAGTGAGTTGAAGTCGATAGGAAGCAACCCATAGCAAGAGGGCCTATGACACAAAACTCATGTAAAGTTTTGAAGAGAAAATTTGGAGTAATCCATGGATGACATAGGGATGGCCGGAATGATATAAGGCTACAAATTGGAAGGTAATTTTAATTGAGTTTTGATTTCTCTTGAACATATTGGCAACATGAAATTTTGACTTGGCAACATTTGACTGAAAAATAATACCCAATACCAACTGAATAATTTCAATGAGGTATGATTGGTTGTGAGACAAATGGCTTCCCCAAACCAGACATAAAGGTGACTAAGTGTCATGTTCAAGAGTGACATACTCCCTTTTGTAATAAAAAAACAAATTTTTCTTCCCAATTCCCCCCCACCATTATAGGCAAGTACCTCTTTATTTTTTTGCAAGCTTGAGGAGGATAACATATTCTTGTCCTTCAAGCTCATCCTTAAGATGTTTCCTTCAGAGTATTTTCAACGAACCCTAGGAAGGAGAGGTTCGGTCTTGCCATGATTGACGAGTCTTGCACTGTTTATGTTTTATGAGTCTAGTGAATGGATAACTCGATATCACTTTATTACTTAAAGAGTTTGAAAATATGAGAAAATAAAACCTATTCAACTCTTTCAACATAAATTTTAACGAGCTCAAAAAAAGTGAACCTCAGTGTTTTTCAATTTTAGGGAGTTAGGAGAAAAGCATAAGTAAACTATGAAACATCTTTTTTCATGAATTTAGTGTTTGAAGCCTGGAAAAGAGTAAAATAATGCAGGAGAGAACTCTATTGACCATGATTAGTCAATGTATACCTTTACCATAAATAGTCCACATGATCCATAAAAGGGGTAAAATTATATCAAGTAGATGTTTTTTCCATTTTCTTTAATGAGTTCGAAACAAAAAAGCATACTCGACAATATTTTCATATTTAGAGAGTCAAAAAATAGCTTAAAGATAACTCCAGGGTTTCACTTTTTCATAATTTTTAAGAGCCCGAAAAAGTGATAAAATTTTACTCATCGCCAAAATGATTCATTTTCGTAATTCTACCTATGTTTTGCACATAAAAACTCTAAAATTTATCATAACAGATAAAAAGATATAGAAAAAACATTAAAAATTTTAATTTTCAAAGGTTAAAGGAAAAAATAACATTTTAATTAGACTAAAATGCCTAAAAAAATAAAAAAGTAAAATTGTTTTTACCTTTTGTGTTTCTACCATTTCAGAGGCATTGAGAGGGAATTTTTACCAAAAAATTCAAAGTCGTATTTTGACCAAACCGGTGGACCGAATCACGAACTGATTTCTCCATGTAAGATATATTTCCATTATATTCATTTTGATTGCTTTTATTTTGCATTTCACTGTAGATTCAGAGTTTTTGAGGTGTTTTATGAATTTAAATTTTTCCCTCGGGGTGCGCATTTACCCTTTATCAAGTTTGTGCACCCTGACTCTTTTTGTTACACCAAGAAACAATATTCTCAAGGTTTTTCCAAAGGGAAACTGAAAAAAAAAAAAAAAAAAAAAATCGCTCTATTTATAAAAGAAGATCACGCACATTGCAGAGGGCTTTGAAAAAATGAATAAAATGTCCATTTTTTTTTTTAAATTCATCATATTCTATTATGATCATCCTTCATTGGTATTTTCAAGATTTTGGCTTACCGGAATGGAGTGGAGGGAAAGAGAACATTAGGTTCAATATGTAGAAGCTTTAAATGACCCAGCAACACTAGAGGCCCTAAGATATTGCAGTTTATATAAATTCTTCATGATCATGGGTATGAAGCCTCAGCTAGATTTGCTGACATGGATGGTAAGAGCATGGAATTTTCCAAAATAGTGTTTCCAGATAGGTGACTAGAGACTTAACATAGATGTAGATGAGATCTATTTCCTGACTGGGATTTCACGTCGAGGGATTGATATCTCATTATATGGGCATAGACCATGTGGAGAAACAACAAAAAATTACTTAAGGCAACATTTTTTTCAAGGGTCCCAAATAAAATATGGACATATTGACATCAAAAATATTGAGGGGCTTCCATTGAGAACCATTACCTTTATTATTGCATAATTGTGTGGAAGTGGAATGCTTCATTTTCTTACTAAGGCCCAAATGCATATTTTAGTGGAGTGTTCGCAACCTACCATTTTCAATTGACGTGACTAGGTTGTCGCCAATCTGAAAGGGAAACTAACTAGGGAAAAGAATGGAAAACTAAAAAACTTTGTTTATGGCACGATTTTGATCTCAGTTTCTTTATAGAGGATTCGCCTCCTTTCCAAAAAATTATCTATAGATGCAAGAGGACCTTGAGATCCTCATATACTACAATGGGTTTCATTGATGACATGCCATGGATGTGGTGATGGCCTAATTGTCAGATACACTCCTAAATGTTTTGGGTGGATGGAATGCTAGATCATCGTCATCGAGGACTACCCATATGCAGGAATGGATTACACATGTGATCTAGATTTCCCA